>JAYJMJ010000002.1:5145725-5163996 GCA_036873875.1 Laminaria ephemera
AAATACTCTCCCCGGTATCCCCAGGAAATGGAACCGCCTGGATATTGATATGTCCGCCCGTATATCCGGCCGACTTGTTATATATCCCGCCGTTCCAGGAGGGGAGAGTGTGATAAGGTTTAGTTTGGGCTGGCAATTGGTTAACCTTTTACCAGTGTCCAGTGGTCAAACGGACTAATACCCCACTAATACCTTAACATATGCACGTGAGACGCTTGTAGCCTCAAGACTGATCGTCATCGTCCCCCTTTCCGTCCGATCCTAAATGTCCATCCGTCGGTAGGACCCCCCCAGTATCGTATACTCGTAGGTATTTTTAATTCGCCGGTTTCGAACAAAAATGACATTTCGAAGAAAAATATTCCTTTTCCCCATCCGCAGGAGGATAAAAAAAGAAGAAAAGAAAAGTAGTGTGGATGATGTGATAGTGAGAAAACGAGTACATGACCGACCACAAAAACATGAAATCGCGCGCCTGCTGAGAGCAAAATAGGGGCACGACCTACCACGTTGCGTGTCCACAATACTTACCTCAATACCTGGTACGGTGCTGCACTATTAATTACGAACAACAGGAGGAAATATCCATCAAAAATGGTTGACTTAGAGCTTACGTTGATCGGAGGGAGGTGCTGACAACAGCCGAATGAACGATCTTTATCTAGAAAACAGTATGAATCGATCGTGAAATGGCGGAAAAAACTATCGATGAAACGGTTCCAGCAGCCGTTGGAATGATTTTTATCTAGAACACAGTATGAACTGATCATGGGATGGCGACAAAAAATAGCAATGAAATAATTCCGAGACAACCCTTAATATCCTTATTCCTTTTGCCATCTGACAATGTGTAGCGCTTGTTCCAGTCATACAGTCAACATACAAAGGAAATCCATACTTTAATGACTTAAGAGAAGGAAGATGTTACGAATCCGACTGAATGCCTGACGAAAAGTAGACCAATAATGTACGTCCCCTTGTAAATAACTCTGTCAACTCCTTAACAACACTACATCCAACTTTATCTGAAAGGGTCACCTTCACTTATGCTTCGCCAATCAAATCTAACCAGACAACTAAATAAACCTAAAAAAAAGGACGAAAAGAAAATACCGACCCACTCATAACACATGCTTCAAATCCACCATCCTACCCTTGTTGCATTTGCCATGGTATGAATCCTCAAAGTCATTTCACTCAGCGTCTATGTGCCAGCCCCACATCATAGGCATCACTCCCCCCTGCTCTTCTTCCCTCCTCCTCTCGCCGCTTGACGGTCCCGTAACGCTAATTTGCAACGGTGAACTCGGCGCGAGATCGCAACCTGAGAGGTCACCGAGATGATCTGTAATAATGGGCGTTCCTTACAGATTCCCCTCTTTGACATAAACCCCACGTTTTTCCCTCCTACCACGCTCGTCGCTAGCTGATCAATAAACTCGCTGGCTTCCCCTCCGAGGCGCCCAAAGCTTTCCACCGCAAGGGTTACAAGTTTATGGTTGCGCCCGTCGAAGGACATATGTCCAGCTCGGGCGTAGTGATGGCGCTTTCTCGCCTCGGAGGTGGGGATGCAGCTGATCCATCATGAACAGCACTTCCGGCACTCAGGCGAAGCCCCGCTTGGGGATGTGCATACGTGACGTCCATCAGTATGCGTTTGTTTCGGAAATCCGACTGCGTCGCGTCTCGGAGGCCTCCCCTCTCGATGACGATGTCCATGCGCAAGTCCCTGTCGGTGTTTAAGGGCGCCCCGCTTTCCACCTGGTGGCGGATGGACATTCGCTTCAAAAAGCGGGAGGTCACGTGGACCAAAGGCTGGTGTTGGTTTTACCTGCGCGCCTGCTCGGTGACACAAACGTACATGTCGTGTGTTGGCATTCGCTGCTCCACAGACGGGACACGTCGCCGCTAAAGTGTTCCTCAATACCCAGGTATCGCCGCCCTGCGTACAAGAACTCCTGGACCGGTACGACGCGTGCAGCGTCCGCCGGCCTCGCTCGCAACCACGCGGAAGCTCCTGGACCTGCCTGGCTCCGCTGCCTGGCCTTTGTGCATCCACGTGTCTCGCGTTCGCCGAAAAGGCCGTCCTCCTCTGGCCGCCGCACATGGGTGGGGAGTTCGTCCAGGGATTTGACATACCGGTCATAGCGCACCTGGTTGACCTTCTGTCCGAGTTTTTGCTGGGCTTTGTGGGAGTTTATGGTCTCAGCGTCGTGCGCCGTCAACACCTCCCTATCCGAATATCCTGATGCGCTTTCCTTATTGTACATAGACATATTAGCCCGAAGTGTTTTTCTGTGAGCATGGTATCCCAATGTGCAATTGGTTCCCCCCGTAGGTAGTATTTTCCTACTTAAATTAATACCATAATTCTCGAGCAAAATATAACAAAAACAATACTGGTACCCCACAATAAACCAACGTGGCTACTTGTAGAATGCCCTAAGTTAATACCTGGTACGTAGTACAAGGAGTTTACGGCTGACGGGTGCTATGATAGAGGTAGCACTTTTTGGCTATTTTTCGTTTTGTGAATGACGGGGCTCCTTAATAACCCAAAATCAATCGTCGGAATTTCGTTGTTTTTGTTGCTGGTAACTTTCGCTGAATACCTAGGCCATGGGGTTTGTTCATGGGGTAGCACTTTTATTTTTCCCCAAATCAGTTTTTTTGGGAAAGGTATTGAGCTCCTCAAATTAGGAGCCTCAGAAAAAAAGTTTGCACCCCTACCTACCGTAGCATGTATGTATGTCACTAACTGTTGTAGGGCTGGCTCTGCAGTGAGCCCGCTACTCGTAGCTGTCAGCGGTGAGCATATAATGGAACACATAATGGAACAAAACATATATATATGGGTTGAATGGTCTGTGCTGAATCGAGAGAGGTCCGCAAAACATTTTAAGGACAAATTAACTATTGAGAGGTTTTTATCATTGTATACCGTCTCCTGTTGTCTATTGTTTAGGGTGTGACTATGGTAGCTGAAAGAGCCCATACACCGCGGCAGCAGCTACGCATCTCACAGACGACATCACTAGCATCACGGATCATATGCTACGGTACGTACGACCGAGAGAGAGATCGCGTAGATAAACTGGCGTTCGCCTCACTTAACATAATTATGAAATACAACTTCCTCCGAGACATGACAACCATATAACACGATCGGGCACTACAGAGTAACTTTCTCACGACTTTTGTGGCTGCAGCAAGCTTTCAGGGAATTCACCTGTGATATGAAGACGATTTGTAAGGCGCCGGCAAGTTTTTCAGAGACGAACATACGAAAGTCTGCAAACCGAGGGCGCGAATTTCTTGGCGCCAGCGCCGAATAGGAGTCATGATATGAGCGAATCGAGGCAAATCCGGTTGAGCTGGGGAGATTTTAGAGTCGCTCGCGTAAGTCATTTCCGGGTTTTGGGACCCATGCATAAGCGAAAAAATAACCGAGAAGTGCGGCCTTATCATACTCATATCATAGTACGAACGTGCAGCATACGGTAGTTCATGCTACGCCCGTATCATACAACTCCTATCATTAGAATCCGGCATGAAAAGCACCATCCCTCAACCTAGCAACCCGCGTTGCTTCGTGTTGCCATCGCTGTAATCGTCGTTTGTTTCTGTTAATTATGGTGTTCCCGCTAAGGTCCCAAAAGGGTTTTAACATGCTCCCTTTGGTAACCCCTTATTTCCTGCAGATCGGCCGACACCCTATCGAGCTAAACCTCACCAAGTGTCTTCTCGTCCTCAAGAAAGCCAGCCAGAGTATATATAGGAGTATTTGAGCTTACAACCCACGATAAGGCGCAAGCCAGTCAAGTTGTGTATAAACGAGAACGTTTTCAGACACGCTCGCGCATGATGTTTTCAGCTACAGTGGGTACCCCGATTCAAGAGAGGGTAAGATAAGAGAATAGTGGGGTGAAGAGGGGAGAAATCGGCCGCAACCTAAAAAGAGGAGGCAAGGGAGGATTTTCCTTGTTAGCCGTAACCCTCTCTTAAGTCGGGTCTGACTCACCTTTCCATCATGTGTAGACCCCGAATTTTGGGTGTAGCAGGAACAGGACATTATTGTGTTCGACTTCCGTGCAACTAATGATTGTACTGTTTCGCTATGCATGCATGCCTCTCGGGGGTGTCGAATCCCATTTCAACGCAATTTCGACTCGGCCACCTCTCATACAGTGATGAACAATCGTGTTATTCGTGGTTTTCGCGACTGAAGAGAGAAACTCTCTTACGTCGGGATAAGAGAAAACGCTAGTGAAGAGAGGTACTTTCGGCCCGAACCACACCTCTCTTGTGTCGGGTACCCACTTTAACATGTTAATTTTTGTATCCCGCTAGCTTCCTGTGGATGGGGTTGACTGTAGTAAAACGGATAGACTGTCAACATGCTGGCGGTTGCGCTGGGTTTTAGGGGTTCAGGGGTTTAGGGTGTAGTACGAGTATTACACAAGGAACTTTTCTGCGTCTTCTTCCATCGCTCAAAGTGCTTGAGCGCGAGTTGGCATAATTCGATAGAGAAGTGGGAATGCTGAATGAACCCTATGCGTTATAAAAAGGAAGGGCAGGGACGACACCGTCTGTTACCACGGCTTGTTCAGAAGGTCGCTGACGGTAGCCTCCCACCCCCTCGTCGAAGTGGACAGATACCTGGTACCAAAACCAATGGTTCATATGAGGCCCCCTTACAGTGCCAAATCTCACGAAGGGTCTTTCTCCTCTTCAAGAATAGCTGTGAGAGTTTACGGGTCTTTAAGCTGACAACTCATACACCGTGGTAGTCGATAGATGCAGCACAACATATCATCACAACAATAACCCGCGATATACCAGGGTCTGGCAGGGGCAGGCTGCGCACAGCATCCACACAACTAGCTGCCGTCCGACGTGCCAAACGCGCTAATCGTCGTCGCCGGCGTCCTTCTCCCTTTCCCTCTCCCTCTCCCTCTCTCACTACGAACCTCGGTTGCTTGTCGATCGGCACGTAGGAATCACTCCCTCGCTGATGACATGACATCGACGACGAGGTATACACGCTAAAATACATTGTGTTACCAACATATAAAATCAACGGCGCGTGCCTCTGTTTGACGTGCAACACTATATTTTCTAATTTTCACTAATACCTCGTCAATACCCGTGCCCACGGTGATGACCACGCAAGACCGGCAGACATACCCGCCTCAACCGGCGGGCAGGAAAACTTGGCCCAACTACAGTATATGCAAAACAGGTCGTCGTTCACTTCCCGAACAAGATGCGTGACGCGTTGTTCTTGCCCGCCTCATTGAAGAGCATGTACTGCGGTCAAAAACACAACGGTGGTTGAAGGGTTAGTGGATGGGTTAGTACATGCCTCGCACTGTTTGGCGTTCGCAGCGAATAAACAAGCATTTGCTTGCACTGTCTCACGTCAAGACCGTAAACAAAATTTGAGTAGCGTACAAAATTTGATAAGCGCACAAAATTTGAGAAGCGTCCTCAACTTGAGAAGCGTACTGTACGAAGGTCGAGAAGCGAAAAAAGCATGAGGAAGACAATTTCCATACCGGTATGTTTGGTCTTGCAGTGTTGCTGTCTTGTATTCCATGTTTTCGTGTACCCAGCCAGCACCATACCATGCAGGCATGTTGCATGGACATGACAACAGAATACCAACGCGACGTTAACTTCAGGGCGTCGTGCAACTTGTTCAGTCCTCGTACAAGCGCCCGACAACGCTCAGAACCAATCCGTGAGCTCTCATCAAAACGCAAAGGGGGTCTCGTGGGTCGTAAAAGCGGACTTATTGAACCCTACGCATATCTGTATGGATGCGCAAGACTTGTCATGCGTGACGCTACACTCTTGGTATGAAGCTTCATCCGACTGAAAACATGCGATTCGAAGAGGAATCGATTTGGCTCTGGGCGTATTTGTGCGTGGTCTCCCCAGGGAATCCAAGAGCCGTGCTCACAGATTGATGTTTTTGGCCGCACCTGGTTTTCCTTGCTTGAAAATAGGTCTTCTTCCAGGGACACGAAGTTAGAAGAGCCATCCCGGTGCCCGCCGTCCGGAGATGCTGCGCTTGATGCACTCGAATATTTTCCACGAGAAGATGTCGGCTCCTTGGGAGACTTGGACTCCATTGCACAATCCTGCAAAATAGCACAACCAGAGCCGGCACAATTTCAGCTGGTCACTTAACTTTCCAAGAATATGCATTTAATATTGATATGACTACTCGTACAACCATGACTACTCGTACAACCATGCTACTACGGGTAGCGATGGGATTGGAATAGCAAAAAAAATGGCCTACAAAAACCCGCCACATCCGTCACTTGAGTACATTAAACGATTATGGTACGTACCACTGCAGAATACTCCATGTAGGAGACGAAGTGGCTCTTCACACTCTACAGTCGACTGCCTTCGTACACATTTTAGGTATTGGTACGAGCAGTGTTCATTCAGTTCCAGGGTTATGAGCTTACAAACGACCGCCAAAAAAACATTTTTTAAAGGTTTGTTCGTATCCAGCGCGCTCCTCCTCATCACATTGCCTTCAAATTATGCTTGAACGTACAATAAGCTCGGCTTTCGGCGCAGGCGACACAATAAACTGTACGCATATATGATGTAACACCCCAATCGATAACTACGCAGAAACGGAGTAGCATTTCAAATACCACCTAACGGGAAACAAAAGTAAGGTAAGGCTGCCGTCGAATTGATGTGAAGACTTCGAGGTCTTCCCCCTTTTCCGTGCTGAAGTCGCGACGTATGCTGTATCCTCGGGTCTGTAATTGGCGTATTGAAAACGTACTAACAATTACGCATCTACGTGTAACAATCATGAGATACGTGTCTTGCTGGTACCGGCTATATTTCGGTCCCAGTATTCCCTAAACAGCTTCCTTTTTTCGTTTATGTCGACAAGACTCAATACTAACATACCAGGTATCAATTTACCACCTACAAGACATGCAGTGCTAGCACACATGCAGTGCTAGCACGGCGCTTTTGAAGTTCCACTGCTGCCGACCAACAAATCACATCAGCAATCAAGTCAAACAAGAAAAACAGAAAGCTGAAACAAGTACCAATGAAAAGGAACGGACGAACACATTATATTATCATCGCTGAAAAACATACTTTGGAAAAAAAGGAGCAGTACAGATCCATGCTCTCCTCCGTTGTTAACGTGCTGGTCCTGCTTTCCAACGACTCCGAGCCCAGAATCTGTTGAAGATGCGCTTTCTCCTGCTCTTCCTGCAATCACGACATGTTCCAGGATCATGCGTAGACCAGGATCAATCACAGCTTTCATGGGATTCGCAAAAATACTCTCCAAAGTCTGCGCGCACCGCAGTGGCGGGTACAACGTTCGGCCCCTTGCCACAATCAGGTAAATAAAATCCATTCATCGTCAAGGTTTTTGTACCCTCTGGGATGGCGGTCTCAGCCCAGCAGGGGTCTCATCTATAGAGATTGGGGGTGTTATATTTGAAAGACCAACGAAAAGCGGTCATCGATGGCGTGTTGCCCAAACAACAGGACGAAGACCACAAAATACATTCCTACATTCCCAGTATGCCGAATAGTGAGTCGCGTGATTGAACTGGAGCGGGGTGCCTCAAGAAGCGCTTGTGCCCTATACTTGCCCATCTCGTAAAACGTCTGTGACAAATACAAGTTCCTATAAAAAAAGGGGTTGTATTCTACTTTCTTGCGTGAAGCAGTGCCCCACGGCGTGAATGTACAGTACACGATCGCCGCGAGGATCTGCTATTCATGGATGCATGACGAGTATCATGGCAACCCTCACGTGATCCAGTTGCCGTCGGATCTGGTTGACGACACCGTCCGCGTTGATGCCTGTGTGTTGCAGGTGCTCTTGGGTCAGCTGCCAATCCTCTGCCAAGTCAAGGTCTCGCTCTGTTGCCCACCCTAGCTGTTGCACGTGACGTGCAACAGCTGCCGCCACTCGCCGAGCAGAAATGTCCTGCGTAACATGCACATGTGAAAATGGCTTAGCAACGACCTGCGACTTGGTATAATATGTACTACACGAGATGACCGTTCGGGGTGGTTGCGACAAAACGTGCAGGGATGTAAGCTTGGGGGCTCTACCAAAAAGCGAAATTAACGCTATTTTTTTTAAAAACGAAACGAAATGCGAAGGTGTTGCACTCGGTCTACAGAGTTGCACAATAGAGTCCCATTGCGCTTCTGTGAAATCATCTCCCATTCCTTCGAAAGCACGACGATTTGCATACAGTAGTTGTGCCAACAGCATATTATATAAATATGCCATGTCAGGTTGTAAACCATGCGTTTCTGCGTCAAAACGCAGGATATCGCCCTCTAAACTGCGGTTACACGAATGCACAGCACGCAGATGGCCTGATATCGGTGTGGAACTGCTGTATGCGTAATGGGTTGCGCTCGACTGCTATTGAAATAAAGAGGTAAACAGTATTTATTCACAGCACACGTGAAGTTGGTGATAAAGACGGTATTTTGTACCAGGCACAATATGCTATCCTGTTTTTTCTTTTAGAGTACTGTAGAGTAATTGCAAGCTGTCGCACGCACCTTTCTCAGCCCTTCGTACGGTTGAACCGTCAGATTAGCTCCGCAGTGGTGCTCCTCAGCGAGTTTCTGAAGCGCGAGGACGCCCTTTGCCGTGTCCGTTGATAGCGTGAAATCTGCCAGGTACGAGTCTAGGTCCGTCTGACGCACAACGCGCAAAAGGGGGAATACCGATAGGGGGATTGCGACCGTACTAGAGTATTTTTAAAGGAGTCTTCGATGGTTGGCTATCACATTTAGAGACGTTCTGGCGACAAAATTAATAATTTCACAACAATTTTAATCCTCCCTGTGCGTTCGCGATGTCACTCACTTCCAGTTGAATGAATCGGCCAGTCTGTGCTCGGTTGCAATGCGTCGCCTTAATCTTAAAAATAGTACATTTAGTACATTGCAGTATCAAATAGCCGCCTCAAGTGAACATGCAAACACTTCTGAACCGACGCAATTCGGAAGCACTTCGGAACAACGACGACGCTACACGAATGATTTAAGTCCCAGCTTATATGGACGTTACCCTTCTTAGTCTGTGGAAGCCATAAGTTTTAAAAGTCCCGGCCTGTGAATACTCGTATAGATACCGTGGAAAGCCCAGATGGAACTTGGATTGAAGCGAAGAACATCGGGAAACAAAGGGGAGGGCACACTACTGCAGTAGTCTACTGCTGCGATAGTCTATTGCTGCAGTACACGCGAACGCCACCTCGGACAACGGTATAACACGTACTCGTGGGCACAGAGAAGCAGTACGACGACGAAAGCAGTTTAAACAGTTTGTCGGGATACGACACCTCTTGCGCAGGGTCGACGAGAAGAACCAGGTCGTCCGAAAAGGCTGCGTACGACGTCAGCTCCTCGTCCGCATCCTCCTTGGCGATCGGCGATCCAATGTACGCCTGCAAAACCGATAAGGGGTAGCATAGTTATTTATGTGATACAACGCCTAGCAATGTACACTTGCGTATAATAGGCGTGAAGGGTATTTACCCCCGTCACAACTGTACCCACGTTTTTGGGGACATACTTGGAAATAGTGTGCCATACGTTTTGCAGTTCTAAATGAGTTTACACTTTGATATTTTGATATAACGCCAAGGAGAGACAAAATTACTGCATTGTTGTAGTCCGGAACTAAATACAATATCTCACCACGTTTCTCGCACTCCACATCTCATCTTGCCGCGTGTCCGGCTCGCGATCGATGTGGTCAGACAACATTGGTCGCCTGTTTGACCCCAGGGCGCCGCGGTGTTGCCGGCCTAGCATACTCCGTGCCTTGACTGATATCTCTCGCACGTAGCGGCCAATGGTCACGCTCTTGTCTCCACCCGGCGTTTCTTTCTGCAATTACATAAAAAAAGCAAACCAAGCAGGGTGCCATGAATGCACGCCCGATCCACTATTAAAAGGTACCTGGTACCTGGTATACCGCAACCAAAGGCTAAAACAAAACGACAAATTTTGTTTGGTCTCAGGCACATGCTTCTTCTCAAGACGAATGAGACAACGCTATGTACTCTCAGGCAGGGCCATGAAAGCGAGAGCGCCGGTCAGTATCGTGCCCCTTGGCTGACCGAAGAAGAAGCAGTCAAAGCCATGATCGCTATAAATAATAAACATGTGTGCTGATGACCGCTCAATGCTCGGCGGGGCATGAACACCATAGATCCATTCATTGTATGCTCGTGTATAAGACGGGGGGTTCCTGTATCTGCCTCCTGTAAACCTATACCAGGTATGCTCGTTTATCGCACTGGTACATTGTAATGCTAATATTGGCAATTCCAACAGAAGGCACTTCACACTTTACAAATTGGTTCGAACAAGCGAATGTAGAAAACGTGGTACCAAGGTTTTGGTCGGATAAGTACTACTGGAATTCTTGCCCTTCGCCAAATAGTTCGTGGTTGAGGTATCGTATATTCACATGTTGACACACAACATCAACTTGCCCTCGCAACACATTTGTCGGCAAGTGAGGAACCGAGCCCTGTAAGCGCAGCCGCGTTCGACTTGGTATACTAGTCTATACACTTACCGTGGCTTTCTGCAAGATAGATCTCGAACGCTTCTCCTCCGCCGTTGTTGCTCCCCCTGAGAACGAGCGAGCATCAATCAAACTGCTGTCAGCCCACCCAAACGATCGAGTTAGGAACAGCTCGGGCAATCAGAAAATATCGAATTGACATACCTGGAAGTACAAATAGTGTTACAGTATATATTTTCAGTTTAGACCCCCCCACTTGAATAATTGAAGGGATGGAGACAAACCTGAGGGTGGGCGCCCGCCTGGTGCACTCGCTTGCCTGCCGGGAACTCCTGGCACCGGCACTGCGAAGTCATGCGAAAACCACTTGTCGAACACCGTCAGACGCTCAGGCTGCAAAATTCGCGTCATTCATTGAGGGCAAGGGCTACATTTATTAATTGGCACAGAGCAGCTACTTGTATGACTTAACATCTTGAGAGCTCGTTTGCTAAATAGTAATTGAAACAGAACACTTACTGTACGACGAACTTCTGAAAGCATATTCGCGGGCATCATGTTGGCAATAGCGGGACGGTGCGCTGGCATCAATAGTCGCGAAAATCGAGGTACCAGTACCTCGTGTATTCGAACGAAACGTTCTGGGAGTTGCCCTTGCTTCGGGGGGCCGAGGTGCATCCACATCCGTCTTTGAGCGTACCGCTGCAACGAATCTCGCCACCACTGGCTTGTGGCAGCACGCTGTCTTGAGCACATTCTGCGCACGCGCCGTCGCTTGAGCTGCGTCTCCGCAATCCTATCCTCGTCGATCATACCGCTAAGGGTTGTCGCTGCAGAGGAGGCCCCTGCCTCAGGTTCGCTGCTGTCAGCCGTAGGTTCCTGCAAAACGAGGGATCCAGGCCCACAAATGACATATGCCGTGGTCAATGTAACACCCCGTGCGCCTAGCGAGCTGGCAATCGCAGTCGAGCCGCAGACTGCACTTGAAAGAAAAGAACGCGATTTCGTCAGTTCTGAGGACTGGTCTCTCTGGTTTATGCAACTGGGTTATGCATCTTCAACTGAACGTGATTGGGCACCTCCTTCTCGGGCGAGAGAGCAATATGTACCGGATATGGGCGGCGTTCTCGTGCTGCAGCCTTAAGAGCACTCCACTGCATGTGCCAAGCTTGAAAGCCATGACGTCCTACCATCATCATCCTGCCAATGCGCCGGCGAGCAAGCGTGACACTCGCTTGTCGGGAGTCTAAGTAGATTCGGCCCAACGTACAATACGGCTGGACGGCTGGTGTGCAACAATACCGTAGTCCCGTCTAGGCCTACAATGGAATCACCGCGTGTATTTCCTAGGGAACTTGGGCGGGAACTACTTCAAGGATATACGCATGTCTTGATGAAATTCAGCGACCCTTGTACATAGTACATATATATACCTCGTCCTGGTCCAAGAAGTACTGGTCTTTCTTGTACTCTCTCATGCTCTGAAGCCCGGCATTTTGCACGTGGAAGTTGTGCAAGTAGTAATCGGTGTCGAGTTCCCACAAGGTTGTGCGAGTGTTGTCCGGAACAAAATACCCGAGGAAAAGGTTCATGGCATCTTGCTTAGCGCGATCGGTGAAGGCGTTGCTGTAGTACCGCCGAATGGAGGTCAGCAGCTCGCGGTGCTTGTTCATGGACCCCACCTAACGCGTGGATGCAATGAGGGTCGATAATGAACGTGCGGGTACCTTGTAGGGTGAACGGGAGTGACAAAATATCACGACGCAGCGGAGGATCTACCTGAAGCATGGTAACGCTTGCATGCACACGTGGAAACCGAAGGAGGCGCACAACAGCGATCAATAAAAATAAAAACCGATCGATCGAAATCAACAAAGCAACCACAACCAGATAATCGTCAAGAATCGTTTTGTGGGCATCAAAATCTTTATCTTGTGAAATACCAGTATTATAATAGTACCTTCAAGATATAGCATAAACCACCGCATACGAGTCATACGGGCTTGCACCGCTGTTAGAACTTTAGAAAAAGCAATATTGACTTGTTGGCTCACCTGCTTGCCGGGTCCACTACTGCTAGAAACCTTTTTGTGGGCTTCTGAACCCCCGTACTGAAGAGCGATGTTGTCTCCGAGCTCGCTGTAAAGGTCCATCAGAACCAGCACGATCTGCTTAAACGTATACATGAGTAGTCGTTTCGGGTGCCAGAGGTGTTAGTTTCAAAGACAGCCAGGTGAACATGCGCCACGAGAAGGTTCCGATGCTCGGAGCTCACGTTGTTTGTACCGAAAATATTAAAATATAAAATGTAAAATGAAAAGAGGTGTTAATGAGATCAGCGTTAAACCCGCTGAACAACCCTCTCACCTGAGACCCAGAGTCCAAGGACACCTGGTTGCTGACACCCATCACGTACAGTTGTTTCGCGAGTGCATGCACCCCGATACTAAACTGCCCGACATTGGTGCGGTCCAAGCAATCGATGCAGTTCGTGCGGAGGACGCCTTGCTGTTCCATCGGCATCACGGCGAGACCTTGACCCCAAGGCGGCGGAACCAGGCCAGCAACGTCTCCGGAAACTACTTTCTGAGCAGCACTTTCCAAGGCCACGTTCAGCGCGCCGTTTTCGCTGTGCCGCCCGCCCTCCCTCTGAACGCTGGGCTCATCAAGGCTTCCCTGGCCTTCTGGTGTGTCTAGGACTTTTCTCATGCTGCGCTGAGGAAAGCTCCGGGGTCGCTTGAGGGTCCTTGATTCGCTTGCTCCTGCGCTGCCTTGGTCCGCCGGCAGGTGCTTGAGGTCTCGACGCGGGGCGCTGTTACCGCGAGAAGAGTATGCGTACACAAAGGGAGACACATACCAGGTAAATACTGACTGCAGTAGGACGAAAAATGTGCAGATTTGAACCTATCAGATGTTCGACTACTGGGCTCCACGCGGCGCAATCGAGGAGCACTCATGAATCGAAAATACGCGTTCTGTTTGAAACGCGCCAAGCATGCCCGAGGATAAATGTCTTGCTGCGAAGCGTACCGCGCTGGGCTACAAAGAGCCAGTTTCCCTCGCTTCACCTGCAGAAGAACCCCACTTGCCCAACCGTCCAAGCCGCCACTTCCTCCAATGCTTTCAGCACGTTCATGTTGGGGTTCTTGCTTAAGTGCGAGAAATCCAACGCGCAGTATCTGATGTGGTGCTCCTGAAGAAGTCGTTCACACGGAAAATATGAAATAACACATCATTCAAACAACAACTTTTTAGTTTACGGCGACGTACTGACGATGTCGCAACACCCTTGCCCGCCAGCAAACAGCGCGATGCTACACAACGTCTTCAGCTGGGCGCTGCTTGCAAATGGGTGTTTTGAAGACATCAATGCTAAACAATGCGTAAGCCTGGCAAGTCAATACCACACACCACGCATACTATAGGCATAGTGCTTGTGATGTTATTGCAACATCTCAATACTAAACAATACCAGGTACCAGGTACTAAACAATACGTAAGCCTAGCAACTCAATACCACACACCACTCATTCTATAGTACCAGGTATATTGTTTGTGGTCTATCGTGGTTAAAAAAAAAACGGCTGTCCGAATCGGATAGTCTTGTCTGCCTTACCGATGGCATGGTGGAGTTGACGTGCTCAACCGCCCTGCGGTATTCTCTTCCCACGATGACCTCCCTCTCCCTCCTCTCCGTCTGCTTGACTAGGTCGAGGACCAGCACAGGCGAGCCATACCGTTCCAGAAGGTCTGCAAAGTGAGCCTATCGATATCAAGGGTCGACATCAACGGTTCAGAACATATGTAGAAACACGGAGTACGTAGTTAATAGTAATTTGCAAGTCTTCAGCGGGTACATATATAGGAAGGAGGAATTCGTAGTTAATAGTTATTTGCAAGTCTTCAGCGGAAACAGATACAGAAGCGCGGGATACGTAGTTAATTGCGAGTCTTCAGCGCGGCGGTTGCTCGGTCGTTTGTTTCGTGGACGTGGCACAATAATGCATATGCTCCTAGTCTCTCGTGCTGTCTGCACCGGGAATACTTACACAAAACACGAAAGTTTGCTAATCCATTTTTTTTGCGTGTGTGAGGCCGCGACAGGCGCAGGGGACCTACTGGTATCGGAGTGGAGTGGAATCTTTCTCCGTTATTTGTAAGAACATAAGAACTCACCTGGGTAGCGCTGTACATCGGATCCACGCGGCTGTTGACAATGGGGGGCTTCGGGATTGAAATGGCGCTCTCTTGTGTCCAAAAGGTCGGGATAGATCCTCGCATTTGCACAAAAGACGAGAACACGCCCTCCTTATTCGCCTCGGCATGCGCGATCTAAAAACGGGTACGTTGAGAGCAAAGCGTGCCAAGACAGCCGTCGGAAAAGGGTGACGCGAGCACAGGGAAAATGAGCTGGATATATGAATGTTTCTACAGTGCATTCTGCGCAAGCAAGCGTGACACCGAGCTGTTAATAGCATACGATAAAGCACGCATATCCTCGTTCTTGATGCGCGATACGCGTTCAATGCACTGCGAATGCTATCGCCTCATACAATATATTCGCACCGTCGCCGAAACAGCATCGACAAAACCATCAAAAATATTGAGCCTGGGATGTATCCGATTTTCCCCCGACCTCTTTTCTGCCACACCTTCCAACAACTAATATCGAGATGGTCACGATAGTTTCAAACGCAAGCCGCAGTCCTATTGCACAGAGGGCACGCCCAACGGTGCCTAAAGTATACAGTACACAAATTATTGCATAGAGGGCACGCCCAACAGTGCCTAATATATACAGTACAAAAAATCTAAGGCGTTATCAAGGAAATATACGTTGGCTCACGCGCGCCTCTTTTGCTCCAGGGCATGCTGCCGAAGAGGACTTTATGTCACAGGACTTGTCGATTTTGCCTCCTGTACCGCGAACTGTTGTGGCAGATACGAAATGCTCTACAAAAGTGCACCGTTCTGTTTCGCGCGTCTTCAGTCCTTAAATTCCAACACATCGCAGTGCATATGCTCTGCTCGAAGCCCAGTTTAATAGGTTTGAGTTCCGTGTATACCGGACGTAGTGCCGATCCCACAAGTGTCAATTCGAGTAAAACTATGAGAAGCTAGATGTTGATGGGGATAAGCGCTTTTCTGCACATAACCCTGTTGCTACTTATTCTCCCTACACCATTCGATCCATTGCGCGTTTTTCACCGGCTGCAGTATGATAGAAACCGCTCACCTGCTCGACCTCGACATCGTTCGCCACGTTGCCCGTGTCACTGACCCCGCGCTTGAGATACCTGAGCGAAGGGAAGCATGCCCCGGCTAATATAAACAAAATGTGTCTTGCTGGTGCTAAGCACTTTGCGGTGTCAAATATTTCTCGATAGCTAACCAGTACACGGGCCAATGCTGCGGATCTCGCTGCCATACTCTATAAAAAGTAGGTCTTCATGTTTGTACTTTTTACACGCTAAGCGCAGGCAACAACTACAGATATTCATCGACCGGGGTAGCACATACCGGGTTCCCGCGAAATGCCTGGAGCGGCGAGCGATGACCGTGATGCTCAGCATCCGTCCGGACAGGTCGCACTTGCGTTGCAGAAAAGAGCCGTGCACGATGGGGACTACCCAGAAAGACGAGTTCAGGTGTCCGACCTGGGCTTCAAGCTCTCGGGTCTGGTGAAAGTTCCAGGCATACATGTCCTGGTGGGAGCCACGGATGGGGCATTATGAAGGCGAAGATCAGTTCGCTGTGTCGGAGAGTGAATCTGATGTCCAAATATCACGCTGCGGATAACCGATGCCTTCATCTACTCAACCACATACGAAATATACTATACCTTGAATGGAGGCGGGGGGAACGTTTTGCTGGTCGCCGCCGTCATGTTGTGTTGCAAGGAGTTGGTGAGGTCGTAGGTGTAGGAGTAGAAGAAGTCTTTGGTGAGGTCGATGAACTGAAAAAGGCCCAGATACTTGGCCTCCGCATTTTCCCTGTTGCACGGTAGAGCGTTTCCGTCGTCATGCGTGCGATTTGTGAATCATGTCGCGACTGCCACCGTTAGACATCTCTTTACTATGGCTTGGCATATATTCTGAGCATGTGGAGCTACTATAGGCCAGTATGCTACCCTGATGAGCAGTGGATTGGATTCGCAAACCCCATTGCTGGTCGCTGCCCGTATGCTACCAATATTATACGTTGACGTTACGTTCGTCACCACCACCTGGGTTAATATTTCCACGCTCGTTCGCAAAGCTTTTACTCGTACATATCCTATATAGGATCAACAAGCAATAACAGCATGGACCCGACGGTTTATCTACTATTAATACGCAGTTCCTCTTGCATTTTCCGTCTCATCTTCATTAATCCCGCTCTTGGTTAATACGTCCACAAAGTATGGCATGTTACCCCCACAAAGCCCTTGTTGCTTGTTTTTACGACCGGTGTCGCGCGTTTTCTGCGGGGTGTCAGAGCAATACTGTACTTCAGCATCTCACCCGTTAATATGCTGCGTTACGCCTAATGCAGATAGTGAATGCCTTGTACAATATGCCTCCGATACGTGGCCCAAGGGTACTACTGCTCCAAGTCTGATGATAGTAATTTCGGACGCACAACATCATTGTCATGCTTACAGCAGTGGGAAAACCAATACTACAGCCGCCCTTTCTTTCGGCCGCAGGACGCGTCCGCTATCCGCTACCGCCGCTAGCATGTTGTTAGGCGAGTGAAAAGTTAGTGATCCTCGCGTCAAGGCGTGGTTAGGAGCCAGGCGCGTGTCTGCAAATCGAGCCGCTCATGACCCATTTCCTCCTAGGTACGCACGTAGAGACGCACACTCAACCCAACCGGCAAAGCGGCAGAGCTGAATACCGGTTATGATCAAAACTTGCACCTGGTACGATTTACGAGTACAGCAAGTTGAAAGCAAGAGGGGCATTGTTACCTCGGAGTGGGATTAAGCCGGCGGTTGACCTTCGCTAAGGTGCTGACGAAAGCGTTGGAATCAGTTCCGTGAGCTGCCGAAGAGCTGAGCGTCCCTGGTGCAGCGTCAGCAGGTTTGATAGCGAACATTTCTGTATTTTTTATGCCGTAGATGAGGTTGCCCCCGATGGCACCCACCTGTTGGGGGTGAGTCACAGGATGTAAATAAAACATTACCTGGTGCGAGTTCGAGTATAGTAGACTACGTAGTACGCGACAGCAGTTAAGAAAATATTAACTCTTATCTTGGGCAAGGCTTCGGGCGCATTTTCCCTCCGGTTGAAGCATAATTTGCTTGCATCCAGTTCTTATGAGTATTGTGCGAACGGATGCAGAACGCCAAAATGTATCCATTTTTTTATCTGCTGGTATTCTGCACGGGAGTATACCCCGTACCTGGCACCCGGTATCTTTTTTATCATAAAACGTCAGCTGTGAGAAAGATTTTGGAGAGGAGGCAGCTTGGTCGGGTGCTTAATGCGGCCTTGGGGGGTGTTTGGGCAGTTGCTTATTCTTCTGCGCCACAGCAGTGCATTCAGCATTCAGGCAGCAGCCCTTTTTTTTTTTTTTTGCTCATCCCATCTATTATCTTCGCACTTTTTCTTTCTCCTTCTCCCTCCCTAGTCACAAGTCAGATCCGGGGTCACTTAGCAGGCTCTTCTCCCCCCTCCCCACTACGGTACGCGTCTTCATTTTTATCGCGAGAAG
>JAYJMJ010000002.1:5164096-5180730 GCA_036873875.1 Laminaria ephemera
TCTGTCCGCTTCTCGTTTTGCTCGTCTGAGCTAGCGTAGCGGGCGGATGCCGCCCGCGGAGCGAAGCGCCTTGTATAATGTACAAATCTGAGGAGAAAAAGAACAAGTATTAAAAAAAATAAAGGAAGACAGAAAGAGAAACCAGAGAAAAGAAGAGAAACCGAAGCAAGCAGCTAAAACGTACCAGGTATGTAGGAAGTTACGTAGACTCGCCAGCAGGGGGGGGTGTAGCGAGGTAAAGGCAAACCACACACCACTACAAAGAACACAGCACGTGTCCGAAAAAAAAGCAGATACTCGTAGAACAAAAGGCAAATACTACGTATTACACGTAGCAGGTGAATACATATGTGTGCTCGCCAGCAGGGGGGTGTGGCGAAAAATATCAGCCAACCGACTAGCTGGCGCAATCAATACGCATGTGTACGAATGACCCGATGTAATTGAAAAAGAAAGCAAAGAACAGAAAAGAAAAGAAAGCAAGGAAAGGAAAAACACCATAGCAGCAGATCTTATAACTGACCTATCTATTAATAGTTAATAGACAGGCAATGAGCACATAGAAAGCATCAAGTGCATAAAAAAAAAAAAAAAAGTGGAACTTCCCGATTTCAATTTCATACTGGTATTTCCTACCAGGGTACCTGGTACGTACGTACTCCAAGTTGAGCACAAACGTCATAATCTAAGGCAAATACACGTATTCAACACATGTCGCGTACTGCTGTAGCAACTTGGAGTGCCACACTGCTGTCGTTTGCTTCATACCTGGTAGGGCGAGAAACCAAAAGCAGCCACTGCAAAACAGAAACACCTGCAACCAGTGCAGACGGACTCACCAGCCTGCGTTGCGTAATGAAGTTCAGGTAGTAGCAGTCCAGGAACTTGGCGAAGCCGACGATTCCAAAACCCTTCGCAGTCATACGCAGCCCTCCAACAGTGCGGTTGCCCTCGTTGATCATGTCCAGCATCTCGATCATGTCGATCGGCGTGTACACAACCGGGTCTTCCTGACAAATGTCTGCTAGAGACATTGGGTTGACAACACGACGATCGATCTTGAGCACGCGATACTGCGTCTCCCTCTTATCGGACGCTGTGAGATAGAAGTGAGACGTGGTCTCGTACAGAACAAACCGCTCTAGCTTGGACACAACAGGCTCCAAAGTGGCCTCTGTGGCAGATTGGTTGCGTGTTTCCCTCATGCTGAAGGCGGGTGCGAAGAAGTGATGGCATGTACGAGCAGAAGCGCCCAACAGAGTGGTTCAACTATGAAGCAGAGGGTTAGAGGTGAGCAAAATAGAGCAGGACGGGGTTTGCGAAAACGCCAAGAAGGATGTTTTCGAAGGTCCTCGACGATAAACACCCCCGCTTCAATCAAGCACATCTCACCCTACGCCCTACCGTGTGTCCTGCAACATTCTGGACATAACCAAAGGTAAGGAGGCCTGAAAGAAACAGCACGGTTTGATATGAAGGGCTCACGTGTAACCCGTAGGTCCGTATCTCGGGTATAATACTTGTACTTGCTACCACAGGTACTCATGATATGTTTTCTCTGTACCAGCACTCGTAGTGCGGGCGTACTGCGTACCTGGTACTCGTACTGGGTTTCCATTTGATGCTATTTTACAAGGTTCCCCTTCGGGATGGGGTTGACTCAATATCTCAGGGGCGTCGCGAGTCGAAAAGGGAACAAAGGCGTTCCATAAACTAATACTGCTGTAATACGTACATAAGGCATGGTGAGGTTATCTGATGTTCGACATGTGTGTGCATTTTGCATTGTTGGACGTGAAAAAGTCGTCGGTCCTTATCTGACCTCCTGCTGAGCGCAGCACACATGCACACAAAAAAGAAAAAAGCACTGGTTGTCACGCTATGTCACAAAGGCAACAGCAGCTCGAAGCGCGCCCGCTGTGTTGTACCGCTGATGTTGGACTGCTGTGTACTGCTGCTTGTGGCTGCGCGGGTGCTTTTGAGATTCAGAGGAAGGGTATCATACCTGGTCTCATACGTCAGTGCGGGTTGGATTCGTGCAGATTGTGTGCGTTACGATGGCACACACATGCACACACATGCATACATACAGAAGCACCGTTCGTGGCTGCCACAAAGCGAACACCTTGAAGTGTGGCTGCAGTTGTACCGTGGCTGCCACAAAGTCCGGAGCTTGAAGGGAGGTGTGACACAGATATGATGCAGTAGCAGCAGAAAGCAGAGCGGGGTATTCAAAAATGAACAAAAAAATGTGGGTTTTCCAAGGCACCTACTCGGCTCAGCGAGGCGGAACGCAATCCCTTGAAATAAAGAGCCAGTTCAGTGACGTTGAATGCTCAGAGCACCGCCACGGAGCTCGGCCGGGATCCAGACATGCGTCGTAATGTACAGACGGGCCCCTTGCTTGCCCCGCAGCCGAAAGTGCGAGAAACAACCTTCGTTCGGCCGCCGGAGAACAGCATGCTAAAAACAAAAAGTGCATCTTTTACTTAAACATATGTACCCTGGTATATTTTACGATTATTTCTGCCTTGAGCAACCTTGAGCAACCTTGAGCAACCTTGAACGACCGCTATCATCCAGGGCTTAGTGCAGCACTCGTCAATGAGCACGACTTCTGAAGCCAAATTTCTTGGGGTCCCCGCCCCAAAAACAGTGAGCCTGACGGTCTTCTTACTGTAGATTATTTCGTATTTGTGGGTTTATTCTGTACTACAGCCAATAATCCCCCAAGCCGTTCTGAGGCTCCTCACTTGAGCAGCTCTATACCTCCCCCAAACACTGATGTTTCAGAAAAAAATGTGCGCTCAACCCGATGAACAATCCCATGCCCTAGGTATAGAACGAATTGTATCGAAGGACACAAAGGAGATTCCAACAATATTACCGGTAGGTAGCTCGTCAGTTATTATCATTACTATTTTTATCATCACTTTTAGTTTCCAGCTGAACTCGTAAGAGGTTTAACCCTCATCGACCTTCTGGACAAGCCGTGGTCACAGATGTCTTCTCTTCTCCCCCCCCGGTACTTGCCTTCATTTTTATCGCGCACAGGGTTCAGCATTCCCATGTTTCAGCTTTTTATGCTCGTCGACTTGCATCGAATTTAGTTGAAAAGCCCAGTCAGAAATAATTTGTCCAAAAAGTGCTACCGGTACCTGTCAAGAGATTGCTACGTGGACACAGGCAGCCCAGGTTAGCCTATTGAGCAGGTCCCCATTAACCAGCCCTCGAGGGCGCATGCTACGGTAAGCGGGTGCATCTAAATTTTCTGAGACTTCTCTCTTGAAGATCTCTATATATACCTCACAAAAAAAAACTGAATTTGAGAAAGGATTACAGCGTTATACACACGATCACCAATCCCATGGCCTAGGTATGTTGATTGTGCTTTTGGTGCGTGGTACGGATATGACAGTGGTTGATGATATTGGGGAGTTCCTATGGTAGATTGGCCCTATTATTGTGGGAGATTCATAGCGGAATATCCCCGGGTCGGCGGCTTTTCCCGCTGGATGGCGTTTTTTCCCCGTGGCTTTCACTTTACTTCTACCTTTATTACTTGCTTTCAACTTGACGACTTCTACTTGTCTTCTATATTTGGATGATGGCTACGTGGACGCTCGAGGAGCGCGGTTAATATATTGATACTTCTACTCTTCTCTGTCGGCAACCGACCCCACCGCCCCAGCTACTGTCCGCCAGCGGGTAAACCCTTTGAGACTCCTTATGTCAGGAAACAGTATACAGCGAATATTTAGTGTAAAACACAGCGGCAATCCAACATTGTTGGGCAATTCCCAGTTGAGGAGCTCCGTCAATCAGAAATATCGCGACCAAACAAAAAGGGATTCAAGATTGGAACAAATTTGGTTCCAGATGGTCGCCGCTTTTTGAGCGCGTACTCAGCGCGGGGGGATATCCCGGGCGAGACCCTCCCTTCCCTCGGGGCAGGAGGCCTCATCCAATCAAATACTGTACTTGCATTGAACGACCGGCAGCAGCGTTAGAGAACACCACACAAATCGTTTGGCCAAAGAGCGATAGCTCTATTGTAGCATGCGCCCTCACCCTCGTCATGGGTTGTTGTTGGGTAGTTTTTTTTTAGTTTTTTTTAGTTTTTATCTCACTTGTACTTTCCAGCTTTCTGGACAAGCCGTGGTCACAGGTACCGTCCCTTCTCCCCCCCTGGTACGTGTCTTCACTATTATCGCGCAGAGGGTTCAGCATTTCCAACACGCTCGTCGATTTCCATCGAATTTAGGGTATAGAGCTCCTCAAGTGAGGACCCTCACAACAAAAGGCGCACCCTGCCCGTAGCGCACGTATACGTAAACCGATCATTCCCCTCTCTCACCTCGTGACGGGGTTGTTGGAGGCCGCGACGCTCTTCGCCATGCTCTCGGCCCGCGACTGATTGCCGGGGAAAGCCTTCCATATGACTTTGAATGCTTGTGTTTCCACCGCAGCGATAACAGCAGCAACCGTCCGGTGATCAGAAGGTCCCTTTTCGTTAGGTGTCACCGAAGAGCGGGTCGCGTTCGAAGATAGGGCAGGCATAAGACGCAAATGCATTTTTTTCGAGGGTAACAATTGGTTTTACTCTTTTTTCTCTGATAATGCTTATGAGTGATCGACGTTGAAGCTCCTGCTGCACATTAGAGGATGGAAAAAACATAAAATAAACAATCGGGGGGTCTCATTTTGGTATCACCGAAGAACGGGTCGCATGCGAAGGCAGGTTACATGAGACGTGAACTTTGGGGGGGATCACACTTTCGGGAATCGTTTGGAAGAAAAAAAGCCTTCCATCTATTTTGAACGCTTGTGTTTCCACAGCAGCGACAGCAACAGCAACCATCCTGTGATCAGAAGGCCCCTTTTCGTACACCCCAAGAAGAGCGGGTCGCGTTCGGAGATAAAAACATGACGCGAACTTTGAGGGGGCGCATGTGCGGGTAGGAACAAGACTCGAACTTTGGGGGGGATCATTCGCAGGTAGGTTACATAAGACGCGAACTTTTGGAGGGCGCACACATTCGGCGAACGTCTGGTAGCATATCGCTCGCCAGTCACCCATGCTTGAGGGCCAATGTCTTAACATTGTGAGTAGCTTACTGTTGTCGTACCAATGGGTATATACCAAACGATTGTGACTAGTTTGGTGTTTCCCTACCAGTAGGTAGTAATACATACGAGGTATACCTGGAACCAATTCATGAGCATCGGATTTTCCTCGGCTTTCGTGACAACCGCCATCACTCTCCGTCTTTCCGAGACAGGTTCAAGCCCTAACTTAAGCAGCTTCGCTTCACCGTCCGCTCCCGATGCCCCCGACATTGCCCCAACCCGGCGTCCTGGGCCCGTAGTGGCAATTGCTCCGGGTGTGGTATGTTTACCACCCCCCCCGAGGAGCCAATTGCGGAACGTAGAACACCTTTTCATTGCGATAAGGGTGTGCATCGAGTCCAGGATTACGGCACGGACTTTGGGAGGACATTCAGAAATCGGTTTATTCTGTGACGCTGTCATCAGTCTATCAGTACGCACTCGTAGCACACTTTCTTATTGAATTTGAACATATCACTTTACTGACGCTTGCTACGACAGGGTTACTGTACCTCTTTTTGGCTTTTTGGCCAAAACAATTCTGACAGACACGGCTCCTCAACTGAGGAACTACCGAATTTCGGCTACAATTGGGATACTGTACCTCTTTTTGGCTTTTTGGCCCAAAATAATTTCTGACGGACACGGCTCCTCAACTGAGGAACTACCGAATTTCGTTGGAAAGCTGTCTGTGTTTTACAATGTTACTCGCTGGACTATAATAAATACCTAGGCTACGGAGTTGTTCGGATTGAAAGTTTCATTTTTCATCAAGTAATTCAGCTTTTGGGTGAAGTATGGAGCTCCTCAAGTGAGGAGCCTCAGCAAATTTAGGTGCTACTGTGCCTCCATCATAGCATACGTCTAGTGGCCATGTACCGGGATGACCGGGATGATTTTAAACGAGGCCTGGACGCGTGCTACGACAGAGGTAGCACTTTTTGTATTTTTTGGCGTTTTTTGTTTCTGAATGACAATGACGGGGCTCCTTAGCCCAAATTCGTCGAGATGTCATTCTTGTTTTGCAATATGATTTTTTTTGTATTCCTAGGCCATGCATGGGTTTGTTCATCGGGTTGCACTTGTAGTTTACTCAAACATCAGTTTTGTGGGTGAAGTACGGATCTCCTCAAGTGAGGAGCCTCAGAAAAAAACTGGTGCACCTCTAGCGTAGCGTGTGTCAGGAACCTTCCCCTATTGCGACGGTAGTCAAGAGGGTAGAAACCACCGTGGCCACGAGATAACGACAGCGGCCGATTCAGCTGCAACACATACATCTCTGCACCACCTCAGGCGCATGCTAAAAGGTAGCGGTGCACCAAATTGTGATGAGGCTCCCCACTTGAGGGACTCTCTACCCCACCCAAAAAAATAAGCTGAGGAAAATGTACGCTTAGCCCAATGAAAAATCCCATGGCCTAGGCATAAGAGCGAACAAATGGAATCCCATGGATACTGGGTAGCTCCTGCGTTGAGGAGCCCCCCCGCCAGACAAAAATATTCTGTCCAAAAAGTGCCACCACCCCTATGGCAGCCCAAGTGTACATCTCTACACCACGCCAGAGCTGTGACGCTATTGCTGGCACAAGGGCGTGTCGGCATAAGGGCCCGCCCTATGTGCAGGAGCGGCCTGCACACAAACTGTGCAGGTCGCGACAGGTCATTTTCAACCTTGCACGTTGGCCCAGACCAACCCGACCTCGGACGCAGCCCTAACCCTAACCCTAACCCTAACCCCAACCCTTTGGGGAGCTCGAGGTCGGCAGGGGCAGTCACGCGGCTCCGCCGCGTGTTTTGGTGGCGTTTTGTAAAAAACACCTGGGCGGCTGAAAGACCAGCCTCGACCAATAAGACCAACGAACTGCCGCGACCTGCACAGCTTGTGTGCAAGCCGTTCCTGCACATGGGACGCGTCCGGTATACGTGGATTTGTATGGTGCCTGGAAGGCGAACGAAGAACCGAGGTCGAAATCCAACCAAGAACTCTGTGCTCGTAAGTATCTGGTATTATAGGTACGTTACAAAAAAAAATGCGGTGAAACCTGAGACAATGCGGTGCAACATGAGCCAATGAGCTTCAACACATGTTGACAATCTGCTTTAAAAGCGTAACATCCGACAGGGCGCTCACAAGTTCGAAGAAGGTATTCGCCGCGCGCCGCTTTTTCCCGACAATGAATTATTTCCTGCTTTAACGCCGCCCCCGCCGCCTCCTCCACCTCCACGAGAAGCAACTAACCGCGCTAATGTCTTCGAGGCGCCTGCTGCAACTCGCTTAGCGTCTGGGGGTGGTACCCCAGTTCGTAGAAGCCACATTTCTACAGTCAGTCCCTCCTGATATGCACGGGGATGCATGCGTAGGGTAGGAGTATGGTGGGGTGGGGTGGGGAGGGGTGGGGCGGGGCGGGGCGGGGCGGCACGTTTAAGGATAAACTGTGTAGTATGGTAACAAACAGTACGGTACCGTTCTACAGTCAGTCCCTCGTGTTGTTCACGAGGATGTATGCGTGGGGTAAGAGTATGGCGAGACGGGGCGGGGCGCGGCGGGAAGTGTCAGGAGAAACTGTGTGATACGAAAAAAAAACACTACCTAATAGGAATAGTAGTCCGCCGCCGGGCGGGGCAGGGTAGAGAGTAACTTTTCGAGAAAAAATCGTGTGATATGAAGTGGCGCCAAGGGTTACCGTTGAACGATGGTGATGGAAGAATTAACGACGTAGCACACCCATTATAGTGTTTCTGCATTCAAATGTCTGTTTTTGAGCGTGAGGCTTTGCATGGGGCGAGGAGGCGATGCATCGTAAAAAAAAACACAAACAGGAGTAGTCCGTTGCCGGACACCACCGTTTCGGCGATGCTCAATTCTTCCTTCAGGTCTTCCAGAAATCGAAGCGTGGGGGGCATTACATATACAGTAACCCATTTAGACCGGCATCCACATTTTTCGGGAAAACTACTTGGAATTGGTGTCGGGTAGGGTAATAATGCTTGTAGTGGTAAAAGGATTAAGAGTGCGAAAAAACATCTCAGCGGCCCAAAAGGAACGACACAACATAACACCCGACGCATGCTGCGGTATTGGTGCACCAATTTATTTCTGAGGCTCTTCTCACTTGAGGAGCTCTATGCCTCACCCCAAAGCCTGATTTTCAGAAAAATTAAGCGCAGCCGGGTGAACAATCCCATCGCGCCTAGGTATACAACGAACGATGTCGCGAAACAAGAACGGCTTTTTCCCGACGATATTGGGTTAAGGAGCCCCGTCATTCACGTCATTCAGAAAACAAAAAAAAGTTAGCACAAAAGGGCTACCTCTACCGTAGTACAGGTTTTTTTGTGAAACGCTAGTCTTCTATTCATACCTCTTCGTGTCCAACATACCTCTTCGTGTCCGATCCAGGCGTGAGACGCGGCCTCGTTGATGCACGCGACCCCCAGGCCCGTCATGCTCTGCTCCGACAGCTGAGCGCGGAAAGCCCTCCTGCCCCGAAGGCCCGCCCACGAAGCCTGGATCTTGCGAGCCGCTCCGACTTCGTCGAAGGTATACCTTGAAATGGCAAAAGCCAAGATAACTCGCTCACGAATCGATAAAAATGAAAGTGGAACCCGACGAACAATCCCATGGCCTAGGTATAAAACGAAAGCTATAGTAAAACACAAATGGTTGTCCAACGATATTGGGTAGGGGCTTCTCAGTTCACGAGCCCCAGCATTTAGGTGCACCGTAGTATGTGTCACTCAGAGCTATGGACCCGTTCCACGAGAATAGGGGTATTTCTAGCCCTTTCGTGGCCAAAATATTGCTGACTGACTTGGCTCCTTGACTGAGCAACTTCCCAATATCTTTGGATCCCGTGTTGTTAGTCATATACGAAGTAGTACTATCCACTATTAACAGCAAAATATATACTTTGGAGCTCGTAGCGCCAATCTCGCCAGCATTGATCTCCGGGGCACTCACTCCCCTTGCCACAGGGCAAACGGCTAGGAATATACTATCACGACTATTCATAATGTTCTTGTGCGCGCACGCTTGAAAATAATGAATAAGAAGTCGGTGAGATTTGAACTCACGTCACATACATGTTAGTCATATAGTACTATCCACTACCAGGTATATAATTAACACATGTGTATTTTGTAATGGCCTTCGTTAGATGCCTGGCCCGTCTGGATTGCGTATCAAGCTTAGCTATTACGGTGGAATGTAGTAATCTGAATCAAACATGGTTAGTAAAAATAGAGGAATATATAGGTTTTGATGTTGATTCTGGGTTCTGATTACTATGGTCTCTCGTAACAATAAGTTTTCTCAAAATTCGGTTGCTGGTGAGGTATGGAGCTCCTCAACTTTTGGAAGCTCATACCATGGTAGAAATTAAGTGTTATGAACCCCCCACTGTCTGTAGCACGCGTCTACGATGCACACACACCTGGGTCGGCCTCGAGTGTATGTTCCGGTGACGTCGGATTTCCACAATTTTCCGGACGAGGTAGTGACTTCTTTGCACCCGAAGCGGGTCACTTGGCGTGTGTAGTCGATCTTAAACGCAACCGCAATGCGTGGACGAGTTTCCGCGATAAGCTTTGCCGCGGCTTCAATCATGCCTGCCGCCGGGAAACGTAATGGGCATGAGCGAACGTGTTTCACGGCGCTGCTTATTGCGCGTAATTGCCGGGTTTATTTTTAAATAGTTCGAAGCTGGTAGTTGAGTGGCCGGCGCGAGTAACTTAACTAAGCATTGACTAACTTACCTATGCCAGCTAATGCATCCGCATCGCCACCACCATCATCGTCAACTTACCTATGCAAGCTAATGCATCCGCGTCGCCACCACCATCATCGTCGTTGTGATTATCAGCGCGACCACTCCTCCCACCCATCGCGCGCTTTCTTCCTGATGCGCCTCCTCCTCGAGTTGCGGAGACAACCCTACGGGGGGAGGGTTTTCTTCCATGGGGTTGGGATTTAACCCCCGCTGTCTGCGGCGGCTGCTGTGATGCCGAATCGGCGGCAGCCGCGAGATAGTCTTCCTCGGCTTTCCTCACACGGTCTTGCCAGGCAGATGCAATTTTAACCCTGTTTTTTTGTGATAACCAAGACGAGGAAGATAGGCCAACGCTTTTAGAACTGCACTAATCACGTTTTGGGGGGGGAAATACTTGCAATTAGAGTTGTTTTTTTTTCGTACTCACGTTTTGGGGAAAAGTTGTTAATACTTGAATTTAGAGTTGAAAACAAGTGGGGCAGTTATAGGGGTTACGAGAAGAAGCGGGGCACTTTGTGTATTTCTAGAGCAAGATCATGTTCATTAGCGTGTTTGCGATTTCCAAACTCTGTTGGGTTGGAAAAAAAAAAAAAATAGTATTGAAACCGACGAATGCCATAACCCAAGGCCAACCAACCCACGAGAAAATTGGGTTAGAAAATTTGAAAATGGTAGGAAAACGTGTTTCTAACCTAACTTTTTCGCTGATTTTTCGTGGGTTGGGTTGGCCTTGGTTTGTGACGTTCCACGGTTTCAATAACATGATTAGATGTTTTCTTACCCAACTCCTATCGAACCAAAGTTGGTACATCGCAAACACCCTGTTACTTGATCATGTTTCTCTCGACATCGATCGGCTGAACCTCTTTCGGACCCAGACGTAACGCCAAAACAAATCACCAGTGCGGTCCTCTATGGTGTGAGCGCGTGGTACAAGCGGCACCATGCAGTGCGCGTGTCGTGCCAACTCCTTGCGTTGAACTTCGAGCACTCCATCTATGATACCCTGGCCTCAGCAGCCCAGGATGCTTGGTACGGTCGACGCCGCAACCGTCACTGCTTTCCGACAGTTTTCCACCCCGACGTCCCAAAGGGGTTACGAACCACCACGAAGTCTTTTGCTCCTCTAAACAAAAAATTACCAGAGCTCTATACGTTCCACAAAGTTAGCATCCAGGCAGACAGCAGCAGACATCCTTGACTCTTTTTAGAACCGCACCCACGTTTTTTTGAGGGGAAAAAAAAAAAACACTCGGAAAAAAGTGTTGCAGTGTTTTCTCAGGTACGATATATATATACCCTTTTAAGAATTGTTTGCACGTTTATGGAGACAAATCTCTTGGAAATAGTGTGGCATCATCTTCTCGGGAGTAGTAAAAGTGCTACACTGTGTCGCGGTGCAGGCCTGGTCTGGAGCACGTACCTGCGCTGCCGCAGGAATTTAGTGCGGTCACGCCGCAACGCTGAAAGCCTTGACGCTTTCGTGTTAACGGCGTCTATGGCGATCACCTGTTGAAAAGGTAACGATATAACAAGGTAAGGGGAGGGCATGGTTTCATGATAACGTCGCCTCGGTAATTCTGGTGCCAAACACGGGACGGAACGATAACTTCCCAATGTTGATATGTAGAGATACACCGTAACCGCTGAGCTGTCAGTCAGAAAGCTTTGACGCTTTCGTGTTAGCGGTGTCAAGAGCGGCCACCTGTCATACACAACGGACATTGTCGGATGGCAAAAATAATAAGACTAGAAAATTAGTAAATGGCAAATGGTACATGTGACCGATCCGGGTGGAACGACATCCGCATGTTTCTCCTTTCCACCGTCGTCATCACCAACATCACGACGACGACGACCACCACCACCACCACCACCACCACCACCACCACCACCACCACCACCACCACCACCAACTCTACCACCACTATGGCTTCATCGTCCTCTTCCAACCGTCATGAGCCATACATAGGTCGTCAACGACGACGAGCACGAGAAACGCCTCCTTCACAGAAAAAACGGCCCAAATGGGGGCAAACACGGCATAGCACAACAACGAAAAAAGCTCTTTCACATGTGTCCTATGTCGTCTCCCTCGAAGGTGAAAACAAACCCATGTCTTCAATTTGTATGAATTAATTTAGTCTCCCTCCCCACATTACTATGCACGCTTATATTATTGTTGTTATTCTTCTTCTTCTTCTTCTTCTTCTTCTTATTTTTGCCCTCCGACAATGCAGCATAGATGCCGTTCCGATATAAATCGAATATCCTTCCGTCAAGCAGTAGTATCTCTCCTATGACTCTCTGCCTACTGTTTCCCATTTCTTCCTTTTTTTTCTTTTTCTTTTTTCCTCTATTTTATATCCTATTCCTCATCAACGTTCCATCCCCAGACATTTTTGATACTGATGTTGGCTACTGTACGAGTACAACGTTTTTTGTTTCCAACATTTTGTGTTTATGTTCTCTCCAAACCGTAGAGCTGTGAGTCGGCAGAATTTCACGACTAAAAACCACCAGGTAATCGGTAGGTGCCGTTACCCGACTAACCGACTTGCGTCGGCAAGTCGTCTGGTGAAGCCAGCTGATGGCCAGGCCGACGCATGCTACGGACGGCAGAGATGATGTACCATTGTTTTTCTGAGGCTCCTCACTGGAGGAGCTCTATATACAGTCGGCGTCCCCAATGGTCTAGTGGGTTAACCGCGTAACCACTAAAAGGTCAATGTCACGGGTTCGAGCCCCCCCGAGTGCATACTCGTGCTATTAGGGATTTTTTCTTGTGCTAAAAATTGACTTGCGGAAAGCGCGAGAGCGTGAGTTAGCAAAAATTCGATGAAAATCGATGAGCGTTGGGAATGCTGAACCCTCTGCGCGATAACAAAAATGAACGCACGTACCGGGGGGGAGAAGGGACGACACCTGTGACCACGGCTTGTCCAGAAGCTGGAAAGTATAAAAAAGTGAGAAAAAAAAAAAAAAATTGTCAAGTTTCCCCTTTCAAGTCCTAAATGGATGAAGTTTTACCTGCATGCTCTGGAGAAGGCGCCCCATGCGCTGAGCTGTGGGGGTATCAACACTTGCCGATTCAGAATCCTTGAGGAAGCCCTCCAGGATTTGGCCTAGCACCGTTACCACCGTGGGGACCTGCCAAACCGTAACCGTTGTGAACCGTTCCCACGTGAGTGGGCGTCAAAGTTTCGATATAAGTTATCCATATATATCAGGTTGATAGATCAAGTTTCGAAACAAGTTATGCACATATCAGGTTGATCGATGCGCATACGTCAGGTTGATTGATGCGCATACGTCAGGTTGATCGATGTTTATGCTTATATCAGGCTGATTGATGCATGCAGCAAAAACTAATCTTGCTACTTACCAAGCAAAACTAATCTTGCTACTTACCAGCTAGTATTGTTGTTTGTGATGTTCCCATGGTTCAAGGAAATGAACCTCTCGCCTTTGCTGATATAAAAAATGTCTCGCAACAAGATGCAGCTCAGCACAGCAAAGCACAGCAAGCTGTGCTGTAGCTGTGCTCATGTAGAGTACGTGTGTACGTAGTTCAACCCCACGGGTTGAAAGAGCTACTACGTAGTCGCAGGCGTTCATCCCTCTCCAAACATTCCGAAAAAGCCGTAACGAAAACGGGCGGCAAGCACGGTCCAACACTGTCACGACTGACACTCAGCTATACCAGGTATACAATTAAGACGGCTACATCTTAACATTTTTACTACCGGAAAAAATATGCCATTTTAATTTCAAGTAGTTTGTCCCCCAAAATATGGATGCAGCTCCAAAAGGGTTGAGATTATATCGTCTACCCGAATTTCGAACACAACAAATTATTAATCGACTTCCCTTATCCCCCCCCGAACAAAACGAAATAATTAAAAACATAGTTACCCCCCTACATATTTCAATTTTATAAAAATGAAGTTACCTGCCCTAGGTCGCCACCCAGCACGGCCGGATCTTGCTGCTCAACGAGGTCGCACAGCATCCGATGTACCACCCGGGCCTCCGTCACATCCTGCCGAATGGGGAAACAACAATCGCACCGAGAAGCGTTAAAACCGGTTTAGGACCCAGGTATGATACGGTCTTACCAACCGTCCCGTGGGAGCGTGAAGCAGTATATATGGCTAACATCACGCTAACCACGTACGCGTCAAAAATCTCCGTGCAATGTATTACGGAGATCCAATATTAACAGGACGCAAATAAACACTAAACCGGAAACACCTCCAGCGTTCAGTCAACCTCTCCCATGTAACCAACTAATATACTCTAGAATTTTAAGCTAAAAAACCAAACGGGGTGTTATTTTTCCCTCTTGTTTGTATTTCATCATCATACTATTAATACGTATCAATGGATCTCCGTAATAGCTCGGGAGCATCCACTACTTCAGCAGGTCGGGCTGCTTCGTGTGACCGATATCGTAATCGACAGTTTTTTCGATACATTTTCCCTCGGAAGTCTCAAAAGCCTCGGAAGAGAGGAAGCAATTGAGGTAAGACGAAAATGTCATATGTTTTGTCTTAAAAATAAGAGTATAAGGTTAAGCGTCCCAAAAGGACTAAGACAAAGGGTCAAATAAGACAACGCACCTCTTTGAGGAGGTTGGAAAGCCAAAGAGAAAGCAATTGCGATATATAAGATTAGAAAGTCGATATGGTTTGTCGTACCAGGGTATATTATAAGAGCACTACAGGTCCCTACAGGGTTGTTGAGATAAAACGGCAAAGTAAGACAACGTACCTCTTTGAGGGGCAGGTTGGAAAGCCAGAGAAGCTTGCGATAAGACGAAAATGTCATCATGCTTTGTCGTAAGAGTATTAACGGTCCCAGAAGGGTAAAATGCAGGGTTAAGACAAACGGTCAACTAAGACAGCGCATCTCTGTAAGAAGGCAGGTTGGAAGGACAGAGAGGAACCAATTGCGATAAGCCGAAAACGTCATTATTTTTTAACGTATAATAAGAGTATTAAGGGTCCCAAATCGGCTATAAAAGGGTTAAGACAAAGGGTCAGTTAAGACAGCGCACCTCTTTAAGGGGCAGGTTGGAAAGCCAGAGGGGGAGCAGTTGCAATCGGTCGACAGCCGGGGACAGCGCGGGAGAAACGCAGAGCGTTCCGATAGCGGCGACGGCGTTTTCCGTCACGAGCAAGCTCTCCTCGTCCTCAGCGTCGGAGCGGTTGATACACGCGACCAACTGCCGCACCACCTAACAAAAACAAGGACAACCGCGGGACAGATACCAAGGTTAATGAGGGGGCTCACTAATTAATTAACTATTTTCGGGAATCGGGGGGACGATACATAGTACAATGCTGGGGGTGTACTCATTTCATGCATAGCCGTAGTCATATGACCATTGACCCTCGCCTCCCTACAATGCCGGGACGGAGCACGTCGGGTTTTCACCGACCAGGCAGACATCGCGTGCACCAAGCGCGAAAAGCCGTGAGGTGTGGGGGGGTAAACCCAGTAAACACATACCACGTACAAACAAGTACTAATGTTTTTTTTTTTTGTTTGGTTCTCTACAGAAATCCCAACCCGCTACTCTATTTTTCATCCCGACATGTTGGCGACTGTGGTGTTGTTTTCCGCTTTTGTCGTGTGCCCCTGGGGTACCTGGGGTTAGGCGGGATGAAGACCGGACACGTCTTAGGTAGAAACAGAGGAGAGGGGGGGTACATGCATGTAGTATGTACCTGGTATGCGTTTGTATGCGCATGTGTATGTGCGTGTGTGCGCACGGGTGCGTATGTGTATTCATAGGTGCGTGTGTGTGCGCATGTGTATGTGCGTGTGGCTCCGTATGTGTACCAGGTATGTGCGTGTGTATATGAGTGTGTATGCATATGTGTACCAGGTATGTGCGTATGTATAAGTACACGTTTAGATGTCTACCACTTCAGCTGGCGGGTGAGGGAGAGAGGACGGCGATCCTCTCGGCCCCCCTTTGTTTGCCCCAGGAGAACATAAAAAAAGTTGGCGTTGCCAACACTAAATACACTACTCCGAGGTATGTATTTTTCTTCCAATAACGCCTTGGTCGCAGCTTTTTTTCAATGTATGGAATAAACGCCAACATGTTGGAGGTGTCTTTATTAGGAGTGGTAACGGTGCGTGGTCAATGTCCAAATGGCTTCAGGCATGCAGCACATGAGTACGCCCTCTCACGACCCCCCCCTCCTTCGTCTGTTGGCTGTCGCCCGCTCTGTGGACTTCCGCCCGTTCTGTTGAGAAGGTGCCTAAACGGCAAGCTGCGCGTGGTCGACTATAAGACTGGCAAAATTCCCAACCTGAAGTACCCCCCTGCGGTGAACGCTAGGATCATGGACGACCAGTTCTTCCAGCTCAAGGTTGGCGGCCGGTCGGTCTGTTGGTTGGTTGGTTGGTTGGTTGGGCGATTGGCTCTTGTATGATTTGATTGGTTGCTTGGTCGGAGTTTTTTATTTGACGTTGGTTGGTCGTTTGGCTGGTTTGTTGATTGGTTGCTTGGCTGCTTGGTTGGTTTGTGTACCCCCAAGTTCTTCCAGCTGATGGTTGATTAGTTGATTGATTGGTTGGTTCGTTTGATTGCTTTTTAGCGTGTTTGCAATGTACCAACTTTGGTTGGGTAGGAGTTTGGTAGGAAACATTTAGTATTAGTATAGAAACCGTCAAAATCACAATCCAAGGCCAACCCAACCCAAGAAAAATCAGATAAAAATTAGGTTAGTTTTTTTTTTC
>JAYJMJ010000002.1:5209086-5220461 GCA_036873875.1 Laminaria ephemera
CTTGTAAAACTCTTAACTCTATTTCCAAGTCGTTTGTACTTTTTGGCGAAACGCCTACGCGCGCCTACTTGACAAAATATTCCTTAGGGATCCCCCGTGACCTTAATCAATACAATGTGCACACGTGCATACTCATGGTCCGCCGTTATCGTCGAGAGCGGTCTACCACTTGCCCAACTGTCGCACTGTACAGCAGTTAGTACGCGATATAGCCGTATGCCATGGCCGTCGTTGTGATATTTGCACAAGAGTATCGTTCGAACACGTCTGACTCATTATTTTTATAAAAAATTAACTCATTATGTGGCGACTGTGAAGTCACAGTTCGGACGCTTCGGTTTCCCTTCACAAATGCAATAGTGGTCCCCTCTGTCGCGCCGGTATGTGCCAGCCGGAAACAACGGCACAATAGCGGCAACCGGCGCTACTCCGTGTAACCCATTACTCGGGATTCCCATGTGTGCGAAGCGATTTCACGCTATAGCGCGCAACTGGCACTACTCCACTGGCGTTATAGAGGGACCACTACGGTACAGTATTCCACACGGCATGAGAGTTGTTTGCTGTATGTCCGACCAAATGCCAAATACCCAAACGCACCACCTTCTGGTCAGCATGTATTTTTGTCCAACAAAATACCCAAACGCACCAACCGTCTGCTCCAGCATACATTGCCCATCGCTCCTGTTTATTCGTTCCTCGACCAAGCTCAAATTGCTGTCCCGATAAGATACAGCACTCACGAGCCTAAACGGGGAAGTCCCAATAACATTCCGACCCAACACCAAACCATAACCCCTCGTACCCGTTTTTGTTACCACTTCGCGGTTGTCGGGGCCGACATGTTGGTATTTATATACGAAGTCCGCGCTTCTGGCGCCGATTTCTGTTTTACGCGATTCTGGTCGTTTTGGCGTTGCCTGGTCGCTGTCCAGGCTGACTGCTTACTCGTAGAAAAATCACGGAACCAAGCTTTCTCTTAAGAGTTAGTGTGTGCCAACTACTGTAGGTACCTGGTACCAGTAAAAGTTCGACCAAATGTTAACACCACTGCTGTATTGCTGCTGTTGCCATCGTCAGCCATGAACTTTCTCTCAGAGTTAGTGTGTGTGCCAACTAGTTACGAAGGTGTTCGACAAATTGTTAACAGTACTGTTATGCTCCTATGGCCATTGACAGCCACTTCCCCTTGACCCCGCCCGTTCCCTCTCTGCCGCTTCTATACTATGTGTATGCCCTGTCGTTATGTTCTACCAAAAAGTAGGTTCCGTGTGCAGACCCAACTGGGAACCGAACAGCAAGCCTGGTAATGCGGTACTCGTGGTATCTCATGCCCATCCCGATCGCAGCAGCCGCTTTAGACGCGACAAGCTGGATGTTTGCGGTAGAGGGCACGGCCTTCAATGCCTACCTGCTATACCACGCGTATCGATTTCGCGAGGACAAGTCCAACGGCAACGCTAGGGAGGTGTTCAAGGCGTCTCTCTGGCACTTGCCAGCTGTGCTCGCCTTGTTCGTGTTTCACTCAAGGCGATGGGCGACAGAGGAGAAAACCGAGAACCAGTCGATCTCGACTCTCATCGAGCGAACAAGAGCGAGGCTTAGAGGCGTCTGCATTCACGAGATAATTCAGAAGGAGGAGGCGGCTTCCTTTTGTCCGGTGGTGGTGGCTGAAGAGGCTGGTACAGAAGCTCAAAAGATCGCAGTAGAAGCGGCAACTCAGAAAGGGGAGACGCCTGCGGGCCCGTGATGAATGAAGAATCCTCGCTATCACAGTGGTTTATGCCATCAATCTATTAAAAGTAAATCTTTCTCTTCTCATATCTCACATCAGCACTTCAAACTCAAGCACTTCTTACGGCAGTAAACTTTGGGCTTGGTTCCCAATTGGGTTTTATCCAGCCTTGCCCCGACTGGGCTGCTGCTGGAGCTGTACTATGTACGGTATGGCTGTACTGATTGTCGCAGGCGTAGTATACATCGATACGACGATACGGATAATGAGCAGTCCGTTGCGGGATGTAACACCCCGAAAATCCCTCTTTTCCACCCGCCAAGGCTGGTCACTGCAGGGCAAGGACGGAGAAAATCCTCCGTTCTCAATCTTTCCCCCGGCTATCTGCGAAGCCAGAGAAAGGTATTTTCCACCAATCAGCAATGTCCTTTGAAAAAAAATGTCCAATAGGAAGGAGCACTGCGGGCACCAAATACCTTTCTCTCTGGTGCGCAACAAGATAAATGCCGAGTCTTGATTCGTGCCCCCCCCATACCTTATTAATATACCCGTTACGCCGTGCACCCTAATAATTTGCACACCCAACGGCATTTCACGTCAAGCAAGCTGCGAAAGTAGGTTGTGACACAGCAGAAAAACACTTGCGGCTAGCCGTGATTTGACTCCGGGAGGAGCCCGTCGACGGCCTTTCCGATCTCGAACGCCAGCGCAGCACAGGATCCGCCCAGAAGCAGCATCTCCATCCCGGATGTGTACCAGTGGCGAGTGCCGAATTGACTCTGCCAGGCAACATGGCATATACGAGTGTGTGGAAATCAAGTGTTAAATCCTTTTCGAGCCCAGGTAAATAAACGACACAAACAAAAGAAGTGCGGTCTTGCCAATCGTCTAGTCCAGCATGAGCGCGCAGCAGCATTAGCTCTGTCGTACAGCTCTTTGCACCGTGGCTCCGACACTAAACCTGGCATCACCCTATTCAGCAGCCCGCGGTACTGCATGTGGCGATGCTGTGATTGTCATTTTTTTTGTCATTTTTTCCTCTCAAGTCCCAAACGTCGCGCAAATCGTCAATAACTGCAGTAGTAAGGGTGAACTGATACAAATGTGGCATGGACAGTCATATACCAGGTAGAGTATTTGGCCATCCTGCCGCGGGCAAACTGAGCGGGTCTCTACCCCATTATCGCTACTTACTCAGCCTCTAGGCTTGCAGATGAAGGTACAATATCGAGCACGCACAACAAAACATGCACACGAACGTCCTTGGCTATTTCATACTGGTACCAGGTACGCCTTACCTTGATTGCTCCCATAGAGAACAAGCTGGCACCCGTCACCATGCAGGCGACGATAAAGAGAAGTGTTGCCGACGAATCAGGCTTGATAAACGGCACGATCACGTACCTGCCGTGACCAAAAAAGCGACACGAGTTTGGTTTAGGGAGTGAATATGGGAGCTCGTACCTGGTACGTATACAATTTGTTACATCGCCAGCCATCCTTGCGGCACGGGACCAGCACTTCCTCTCAACGGGAAGAGGTGCTACGTCGCTATCTGGCAAAAGTAAAGGACTTTGCAAGTTCTCTCCTGTTACACCAATCAGAAGCCGGCCACATGCTCATTCAGGCTTCGATACAAAAAACATTTTAGGTACGCGGAAAAAAGCAGCAATACTACCGCCAAATCGCCGAACCCGTATAAATAACACGCAGGATAACACACGTCCTGGAATGAATTTCAAAGCCGATTCTCTACCAAAACAAGACACCGCACAACGAAAATGGTGATTTGGAAAAATCTCGTCGAGATTGTTCCAAATACGCATCGCTCTGCACGTGCACTGCCCCCGTTGTCGAGGACATCAGCTTGGAAATTGTCCGAGGGGGTGTGTTATCTTGCGAGTTACTGGTATACGGTGTGCGTACACACAATCAACCTTGGACAAGAACAACTAAGACATTTTAAAAAAAAATTCTCACCCCAGGAGAGGCATCGCCCCGAAAAAGGCGAAGGACAGGAACATGACGAACCCTTCCTTGACGGTGTCATCGTCATCCCCAGTGGGCACCTGGACATTAAAAAGGTGGATTGGAGTGCAAGCCCTTCAAAATTGTTTAAGATTTCTTAACAAGTTCTAAGAGCTTGACACTCTACGACACACGAATCCGCTCTGTCGTACAGTACAGCAGTAGATATTATACAAAAACAGCGCTCCTGTAGAGCTTCACATGGCACAAATCTCTTATAGGGTGCTCCTGTATGATGTCGAGAGCCCTTGCTGTGGAAGAACACCTTAAGCAAGAAATACAATCACATTAACATTCCTGGTAACATTTACATGAACCCTTTTGGGACTTCAGAGGGAAAAAGTGACGACAAAAAATGACGACTACATACAGCAGCATCGACCCTGCCGATAATAAGCCTGGTGTCCGAACCATAATGCAAGGAGTCGTGGGGGGCGAGCGCAGCATGATCCTACTCGTACTGCTGCCCTCATACACCACCCATAGACCGTTGATAAGACCGAAAATATTTCAGTATTGGTCGCTATTTCTGGGTCCCAAAAGGGCTGAGGTAGTAACACACCTGTAGCCCAAGCTCCTCGTTCATCATAAAATTGATGAACAACTCATCATATTTCGCCATTTTCCCGATAACGTCTTCCGCGTCTTGTCGGCTCATCCCCCGTTTCTGGTAAGCAATCGGCAGGTACAAGGGGAACGCATACATTCATGTCATCAACACTTGCTTGTGAACGGGTCATGTCTAGCGCAGTGATACGAACCGGCGATGCCTAGAGCAATACTACTGCGGGCAGCGCGAGTAGACGAGCCGACCATACCCAGTCTGTGTTTGTCACCCAAGCCACTCCGTCGGTACCACCTCAAGGCATGACTTCGTCAGAGCGGGGTTGGGGGGTAGAGGCTGAGTCTGTACCATTGGAAATGATCTGGACCTGCAACGCCAACAGCAACGGCGGCACGCAAGAGCTCGAAAACGCCGTCCAACTTCGACTCCAGTTGCAAAGCGTCTCAAGCAACGGCTTGGAAGAGGCTCGGGGCACGCTGACAACGCGGTATTCGACATAACAAACAATTGATCCCCGAATGCGTTCAATGTACTCGCCTCCACGTGAGAGCGGAATGCCGACAGACATCTGGTAAGCAGTATTAGACATGACAAATAATTGACGCCGAATGCCTTCAGTATACACGCGCCTCTACTTCAAAGCGGGGGGCCGACCGAGACATCTGGCAAGCAGTATTAGATGCAACAAACAGTTAACAACACCGAATGCCTTCAATAAATACGCGCCTCTACGTCAAAGAAGAGAACTGACGGAGTCGTTGGCAGGATCATCACATCATCTTCCCGAATCCCGAAAATAATTAATTCACTTAAATATTAGTACCAGGTACGAAACAAGAAATTAGGCGTCAACCATTGCTGGCGTTTCGATTTTGATGTTGGTTGGCGTAAAACACACACACACACACACTTCAGCCGTGAGATCGCGGATATTTTCGAAGCTGTGTGATATTATACTTCGTGGCGTTTTGTGGGATAATGCCAGGTACACTTTAAACTCATACCAGGTACCAGGTATTATATACCAGGTACTCGGTATTAATAAAGGCCTTTCGTCCTTCCCGAAGCCCGAAAATATGGTCTACCCGGACACCCATGATAAAAATCATGAAATGCCTCATTTCTCACCTCGAATATTTCGACCATTTCCAAGATCTCTCCTTCCCGGTGGTTCTTAAGCTCCCATTCCTCCCGTCTCTTTTCGGCCATGACATATTCGTTATGAGCCTGCGACAGTCACAAACGGTAGCAGCATGAACATGTAATACTATGTGCACTTTCCATTTTCCGTTACAAAATTATGCCGCCACAGCAGTGTACGCGCACTCCGACTGGGACATTTCACCCAAATGAGTAATTTCTTCGGCAGTAACAAAGACCGCACTATCAACTAAACAAAAAACTTAGCCCCGTGCCGAAACTAGGATATGGTATTTTCTGCCGCAGCAAGAAAGCTCGCAATATCAATCGATCAAAACATAGCCCAGTCAGTGCTCGTGCCGATACTAAAATAAAATAAAAATAGACGTGGGGTAGATGGCCTCACCTTGCTGCTGAGATACTCGCCAACACCCATGCTGAGCGCGTCTGCAAAAATGTTGCTGAAGCCGAGCACGAGGACCACTGCAACCGGGAGATCTCCTCCTGGCGGCGCAAAGATCGAAAAAATGCAAGCGATCAGCTTTTCGGTGTCGACTATCGCAAAAGGTTGGGTCTACGCGGGGGGATACTCAATTCGTTTGGTCCAAAACGGGCACAAAAAATCGATATTGCCAAACCCGAAATGCATACTGGCTACAAATTGAAATGAAAGGCGATAAAATAGACCTACAGCAGTGCTTGTAGCTATAAGAAAGTCTCGAGCACGAATCGCCCCTTCTCCCGGAAACATGTGAGTGGCTCCAAAGGGCGGCAAGTGATAATTTTTGGCCGGGTATCCCGCGTGAAAGGACAATGATACGTAGAAAGTACCGCAAGTACAGCGAAACAAGGGGCTCTCAATAGGCTTTGATTTCTTCGACCGGCATAAATCAATATATTTCTGCCCGTTTTATGCCCATTTTTACACTATTATGCTCAGCAGATCCCATATTATGCTACTTTATGCTGTTGTACGCCCGCTTTTTTTAGTTATTTATGTCCCCCGAACGCGAAAATATTGCTTATAGTGTATCGTTGTCAGGGCACACTGCCGGCCTGCTGCTGCTATGGGTATGCATCCAATTTCCAGCATACATGGCCACTAGCACGGCAGGTGCATCCTTGGGTGAATTTACCCAAAAACAGATTGAATTTTTCGTTAGAGGTTTTCGAGGCGTCGCCCATTATTATGCCGCCGATTACGCCCCTCTTTTTCGGGAGTTGCCTGTTTCATTCTCCTTTATGCTCCGTTTTTTAAGGATTATGCTTCAAAATCAGTCCAAATACCTAGCTTATGCTCGAGTTTATGCTCAATTATGCTTTTAAGCCAAATGCCCCAAAAAGGGCAAATTATGCAAAATTTTTGCCGGCCGAAGAAATCAAAGCCTAGCTGTCAAGCGACATGTTCCGTTCAACCAGTTAACTTTGCACTCGATGGCATACGAAAATTATCAGGTCAAACGGCCTAATCTCTCGACAAAACGCGCAAGGTGGTCATAATCAAAACCTGAGCCGTGCAATGTGCTGAATGACTATCGCGCCGGAAATGTGTCGTGGCTAGAGAATACAAACGGGTAGAAAAAAAATATCTACAGTGCTTTTTCACACCCCAGCAGGGGTTGGTGACTGCTACGTACTTTGGGCCAAAAAATCAGCCGTAACTGGCTAATTATCGCCAGTTTTATCCGGACAAAGGGTTAACCGGAACAACCTGCCGTACGTACAGACACACAAATATAACTGCTTGAAGGCCAATTATTCAGACCTGTTGAGCACATTTTGTATCCATAGACCCAAAAAAATCCGATATAGCTGAAGGGCCCTGAACACTCAAAACAGAATCCTACTGAAGTAATGCAAAGGGTGCGCAAGTAGTTTGTTATGTATTTTGAATCACTGAAATTCGAGTCGAGTAAATAGCCGCAACCCGTGATCAAAGTGCGTACGCACGCAGCTGAGGGCCGGGCAAAGCATTATGCACACATGTTATGCGACGTCCGCAGCCTGCTTGGATGGTTCGTGGTCAGACATATACACATATACACGCGGCTGGCGCTACTAGTAGTATTGTGGCGTGTTTTATTGCGAGTTGGTCGAGCTGCGCTTAGCGCTCGAGCTTCTGCGGCCATGTGTGTACAGCTCGTACGCCCTTTCGACGTGTGGAGCGTTAGGATTGACACCATCAACTAAAGCAGTAGATTCACAACACTTGTGCCGGGGAGAAAACCAGGGATCCATAATAGCCGCTAGAAAGCCCACACAAAGCGGCCGAGTAGATTGCCATGGCCGGCTGCCCGTCCAGGACGATTGCATGGCATCGTTCGTGAAACAGTACAGCGTTCGCAAACTGCCGGGCCCCAGCAGGGCCGGCCCCTTCTCCCGGCGCCCCCCTCTTTTACACAGACGCACAAAAAACTATCATCCGTCACAGACAATATCTGTGGTTGTTCAGCAGACGAGACGGCGCATTTCCCCTTGTATGCATCCCACCCTGCCGACCCACGTCGAAAACTGGGTTCGACACGTCCCACCCGTCATTCCGATCGTTTCAACACCAACACCGACAAAAACACCAACTACAGTGGCACCAGCAACAATAACAATGGCACTAACCTGCTGCGCCGGCGACGATGGCGAAACTTGTCAAGATCCCATCTAGGCCACCAAATACCATGGCCTTCAGAAAATCGCCTTTATCGTTGTGTGCCTCGTCGTGCAGCTGGCCTGCTCGTGCATCGTGAAGTAGCCTGCCCAACGGGTCACGTGACGACAGTAGCAACACATCGTTAAATACGCCAACCAGATGATTAGGACTATGGGCTATACATACGTCGGTCGTAGGACAGAGTATGCGTGATTCGAACGTAGAGCAACGGTAATACGTGCATGCAAACATACTGACTGTACGTGCAAACGGTCGAGCGAGACCTATGACAGAAAACTAAGCAGACGCACAAAACCTAACCTTGGCTTCGCTTCGCTATGACGACGAAAACACGGGTAACTCGGCATTATGGACCAAACGCATGAAAAATTACGCATCGACCGTTTGATCAAACTCGCAACTTTCACGAGGAATGGTAGCACACACGCGCGACCTATCCGACGTATCACTTAGCTTTCAAGGTGGGGCATCGAGCAGCTTGCCAATTGGGCTGAACTCGCAGCTGGCGTGTTCGATGTAAAACACAAAACAACCACAAAAAACGGTCCCCATGCAGGCACTGCTGCTGCGTATTAATAGTATCATACCATGTCACAAAGAGGTGTACAGGTAGCAGCAACATTATTTGGACGCGAAGTGTCTGCGAGAAGGTTGAAGATAAACACAACGACGAGGGACGAACGACGAACGTGAACGACGATACGATTAACCTGCAGAAGCTCTTCACTGGCAACACCTAAACGGTGAGGCGATGGCGAGAGCACTAGACAGCACGGCTGGGAAACCCTCAGTGCAAGCATACAACAAACGGGTAAAACAGCTAATAGGCAGTGCCTCAACGTCCAACACAACGTGCCTAAAACTGTTTCCGACGTACAATATTTGTTGTAGACGTGCTCAGTACTGCTGCAGCAACTGAAACAACTCTCGGCTCGTCGCTTCGATAAAAAAAGTTGCTTCGTGCAACACAAGCCGCGACGGGTTCCAACCCCGAGGTTTCTGGACGATCGCACGCTGACCGTCACACGTACCCGCAGTTTCCCTATTAGTCAATATTTTTTAAAGGAAGTTTCTGTTTGGTGGAAAATTCGGTGTCGTCATTCAGGGTCGTGACGTTATTGCTGTACGTACCAGGTACCAGAATCTCTTAAACCTGGCACCGATTACAAGATTTGCAGCAATAATAGTACGTAGTAAAATACCAAGGTATGTAGCAGATTCCACATGTACTTAACTCTGCTGACCGAATGTGCGCAGTGGAGAAAGCTCTGCTTTTGCGAGGCTGAGTGTTCTTTTCATAAACAAAAGGAAAGGACAACGGAAAACGAAGTCTTCTCGTCTCCGACGTACATCCGGACGTACATCCGGTTTTCTATTACGTTACAGACCCACACCTCAATTGCTTTGCAGTAGTCTAGAGATCTATAAGTAGCTCTACCATTTTACCGTTTTTACTTTGGCGGGGTAGAGAGCTTCACGTACACTAAATCGGGCATTATACCGTTATTAGTTTGACCGGGGGGCATCAGGGACGTTTACCATCATCGTCACCACTTCATGGTACCTGTACTTACGCTGTGTACTTTGAAGTATGAAAACTCGCCGCGTTATCTTAACCCCAACAGAAAAATCGCTACGCCCGTGAGAAAAAGGTCATCGTAAGGTCAGTGTAAGCTTTGCGGCACGGCCTATACATACCAACTATGATATGAAATAAATATTGTGCAGCAATCGCACATATTGCCCGTACTCTGGTATACGTCATGTATTGTCACTGATTGACATAATGAAGACTACGAAGACTATGAAGACATAAATTGCCGAATCTTGCAGCTCTACGAGGTGTTTCGTAGAGCTACTCGTATTTGCACAAAACACCCCGTGGCCTCTTTGGGGATGCCTCGGTCACCAACTCGCCCGCAAAACGGCTAGGGGTGTAAAGCTAAAGCGGTAGAGGTAGAGCTCCAAAATATAGGTCGTGGCTCCCTATGTAGCGGCAAGTTTCGTTCTAAATCGGCATGTTCCTAGTAAGGGAAGTGCCTCCGATTTTAACTTGGTAATCGACTCACAGGTTTCCGAAAATAAGAGGTTTTTCGTGGCGGTCCCGCGCACTCGCAGTGTACTGACAAACCCAAGAAAAAACAGCACGATATTAATAGGGGCCCTTGTCAGACCCTATTTGAGGCGCGAAGTCGCGTGGAATCGTGATCCACGGCAAATTGTTTCCGGGGTTGTCCCGGGGTTATTCCGGGGTGTGCCTTTGGACCCCCCGATCTATTGCATCGTCAATCAGCACACCAGCCAGCAAATGTCTTCTTTGCCGGCCTCATTGGCTGCGAGTCTCTCGAACGGTGCTTGGGCACCATTAACCTCTTTGGACCTCGGAAAAAGTGACGACAAAAAAATCATCATTAAGACATCGGGCACTGCTTGGTTGGGGCGTGATAGATTTCGTGTCCAGACTACAACACAAGGAGTCGTGTACTACGGCATGGGCGCAGGATGATCCTACGCGTAGTCGTACTGCTGCGCGCTCACACTCCTCGTACATGGTTGAAAAGACAAAAAAAATTACTCGTATACGTATCTGGGTCCCAAACGGATGTTAATAGAAGGGTTTCTGACAACATTAAATCCCAACCACCACAGATTAAAACAGACGCCGACAGCTGATGTTATGCTTCTTTTCGCAATGAATTTAGTTACTGGGCTTTGTCGCGGAGTTAATCCAAATTCCCCAAAATCCCCGGTCTTTCAACGCTATTTTAAGCTCAATTCCATACTTTCTTAGCCATCCCCTCCCGAATAAATCCCATTTCATCCAAGTTCAAGCCATTCTGACTCTGTCGCCAATCACTCATCAATACGATGCTTCATCCGACATACAAAAATGTGGCTCTGTTCGGCCAACACAAGAATCTGTCGACAATCGCTCACCAATTCGATATTTCGTCTGCGCTATTTAATTTGGCCATGTCGCGCTAACCGGCAGTTTAATAGACCCGTCTGCTCGCGCCCCTCGTGCCACGTCCCCCCGTATCGTCAATATTATCGCAGTACTGCTGTACGTCAATGTTTCGTTTGGTTTCGTGCGGGACCATGGGCGTTGGTTTAGGGTTTAGTTTTCACTATTAATAGCACACACCAAGTACACACTACTGGTACCAAAGATGTCAGGAGACATGTCAATGTCAAGCTGTCTGTCTGTCAAGGCTGTCTGTCAAGGCAAATCTCCATGTCTA
>JAYJMJ010000002.1:5226285-5254654 GCA_036873875.1 Laminaria ephemera
TTTTCGCGCCGCTCTAGCCGGCCCCCCCCCCCCCCCCCCCGCTCTACCCCCCCCACACTCTTAATTTACCGCAGTAGCCATGGACGTCCAATATATACGTCATTGTCCTTTATCGCTTATGGGGTGTAATGCCCTCTGGGTTGACGAAACAATGCGTAGCTGCTGTGACCACAGCGAGTACCCCGACCCACGTGCTGCTGCCGTTCCGGAGGTTTTGCCGCAATCTAATTTCGCTAGCAACCTTTTTGTCCAAGATGAGATCCAAACAATTCTAATATTTCCTTTTTATCTGTGCCTGTTTCCTGTGAGATCAGCCTTTCTTGGTTACCAGTATACTTTGAAGTATATTTGACGGCGGCAGATGGCGCAGTGAGCAGTCCAGAGTGCAGCAGCCAGAACAGACCGGTTACGAAGCCATCGTTGCCTTTTGCGCTTGCTTGTGCTTGCTTGTACTTACTTTATTTTTGCCAGCTTCCGGTAACGGCGATAAGGGAGATGAAGATCTTGAGTGAGCTCTCCCACCCAAGCATGGTTCGACTGCTTGAGATCGTCACATCCGTGGGTGATGTGAGTCCGTGAGGGTAAAAAGCGTACGCGCTCGTAGCTGGGTCAATCTTCTGTGTTACCTGAGTCCGTAAGGGTAAAAAGGGTACGCGTTCGCACGATAGCTGGGTCGACTTTCCACCTTGCCACTGACTAGTATACCCACAAACCCAACCGATACCACTGTATGCACTGGTATATGCCCCAGTATGTGTTGAGGGGACTGGCATCCGTTTAGGAGACGACACCTTGTCCGTGCGAATGGTCTGGGGGTGTTTGTTCAGTAAGGACACCGTTCATGGCACTTGTGGTTGTCGTGCACCGCAACGACAAGAGGACAGAATAACGCTCCATGCGGAAATACCCTATCTAGGATGGCGATCTGAGTCGCAGGCGACATGTTTGTATTTTTGCATTGCATAGCAAGAGTATCTCAAATGTGAGTCGTCGGCAACATGTTTGTTGTTTTGTACCTGGCGTCAGGTATTGCATAGCACGGTCGTATACCATTGAACGTGTATAATATTTTTTGGCATGTGCAGGAAGACGATGACGACGACGAAAAGGACTCCCCGCGAACGGATAGAAAGCGCAGAGGAAGCCTTTACATCGTCCTGGAATACCTAGAGCACGACCTTGCCGGCCTGCTGGACCTCAACATCGCGTAAGTAACACTCTTGGCATCGCTCGAGTAACGCTCTTGGCATCGCGTGAATAACTCTCTTGGGGATAAAATATCGCGCGAGTAACACTTGGGGGGGTTCATCGAAGCAGAACATGATGTTATATCGCAACGTCATATCGATGTTGCTATCGCAACGTTATATCGATGTTGATATTGCAACGTCATATCGATGTTGATATCGCAACGTCACGTCGATGTTGATATCGCAACGTCATATCGCTGTTGATATCGCAACGTCATATCGATGTTGATATCGCAACGTTGGTTGATATCGCAACGTTGTGTGGATGTTGATATCGCAACGTCATGTGGATGTTGATATCGCAACTTTATCGATGTTGGTATCACAACATCATATCGATGTTGATATCGCAACGTGAGATCGATGTTGATATCGCGACGTCAAATCGATGTTGATATCGCAACGTGATATCGATGTGAAGGAAGGGGGTGTTACGGAGCTCTTGCACGTGCCGCCCAGGTTTGCAAAACACACGATTGTACCTCAGGGTCATTGCACGCTTGTTTATCGGTTGGTGTGACACTTCTTGTAGGTTGGGATCGTGTTGATCCAGCCTCGCTTTCCATGCACATAACACCATACATATTTCTGGCTGGCGATGGCGACGGCCGCTGTTGCAAGAGTGAGGACGAAAGAACATCCACGTTATGTAAAGAACCGTACATAGACCGGCGAGTGTTTGTTGAGGACACCTGACTTGCCAGGGCTCTGTCATAGACTCCAGCCGTGAATTCCCAGTTCGTAAAACCAGCACAGATGGTCAACCTCACAAGGAGGTTACGGTAACCACTTTGGGGCTTGAGGAGGAAAAAACGTCGGAAAAAAATGACGATTACATCATCGGCACACGATGTATGATAGCCCGAGCTGCCGGATAGGAGGCATGTCCGAACTGCAATGTACGGAATTATACCACAAGCGCGCAGCACGGTGATACTGGTACCTCGGCGCGCTCTTCCTACGTAGTCGCTTGACAAGATCGCACTCGTCGCGTTTTTGGTCGCTGTATATGGGTCCCAAACGGGTTCATGGCGTTGCGATATGCGGAACGCTGTCATGTACCTGGTAAGGAAGACGATATCAGCTGACCTAGTTCGACGTTCCCTTACATCAACCCTCGCCAGTTTCGCTCCTGTCCAGATGAAAGCGCTACTCAAGCAGCTGCTGGAAGTTCTAGCGTACGTCCACGACAACAAGTACGTGCACCGCGATATCAAGTGCTCCAACCTTCTCATCGACAACCACCTTCAACTCAAGGTAAGAACGAGAATCCTTGTTGCTGTTGTTCTCACATTAATACATCGCCATGATCTATTAATAGTCCATGGTCACAGGATCGGCGCCGATCACTCTGGGGTGAAACAATACCTCAAGAAAAAAATAAAACAAACCAAAGTGATACACATAACTGAAGCAAGCCCTACATCTGACAAGAATAGTGTCCATGGCGCATTACTAGTCTAGTGGACATATAAACGGCTGTTTAGCCTTTTTGCCACTGCAATAAAATCCCATACTAATTCCAAGTGGGTTGTCCCCAACACGCGGGTGGAGTTGCAAAGGGGTTGACAAGCATGCCATATTTTTCGTCGACTCTGCTGCCTGCCCGTACGTACGACTATCCTAAGGAGTGTTTTAAGCGTTACTGCTATTCGGCTAGTGGCGTTACGCCGCGGCCCTCCATGTTCACTTGTCACGCCACCCTACAAGTATTTCACACCGTTCTTTCACGACACATTAACCCTTCTGGGACCCATGTCTAACGACCAAAAAAAGACGAGTGCGATCTTACCGTGGTGTGAGCGCGCAACATACATGAGATATTTCATGCTACGCGCGTGTCGTGCAAGTCCGTGCATTGGAGTTTGTTCGTTTCTAAAGAATAAACCACTGAGCCACTCAGTCAGCGCTGATTAAGTGGCTCAGTGGTTTATTATTTATTACGAACAAAAGAAGTACCTTTAGGCTCAATTCGCCCTCCCACCGATAACACCCTCCGGGGTTGATCTAGCCCCTAATCAACGCCTGGTTTATTCTTTATATAGTCCTTTTCTCGTCGTGAGTTCCATTTTATAGTGGTTCACTCCACTTCCGACCCTTTGGTCGAGTGTTCTTTTATAGTGGTTCTCTCCACTTAATTCCCCTTTCTCCCAGAAAAAAGGGGAAATACGACCTTGGTGGGATTTGAACCCCGGACTTTGTTATAAAGAATAAACCACTGAGCCACTCAGTCACCGCTGACTAAGTGGCTCAGTGGTTTATTCTTTATAACGAACAGAGTTGGACAAAAAAAGCTTCAACCCCTGACCTAGCACCCCGCGAAGCCTCGTTTGAGTGTCCTGTAATGGTCACTTTTTTTGGACATGTTTCCCCTTCAAGTCCCAAAGTGGTTAATGTATCGCCCTCCCTCTCATTTTGCTACACGCACAGCTCGCGGACTTTGGTCTCGCTCGACGACTGAGTGACTTGCCGGCGGACCTTACCAATCGTGTGATCACGCTATGGTACCGCCCACCCGAGCTACTGCTGGGGGCCACGCGCTACGGCCCGAGTGTCGATTGCTGGGGAGTGGGCTGCATTTTTGCGGAACTGATAATTGGCAAGCCGCTGTTTCCTGCCAAGGTGGAGCTGGAACAGCTGGAAGCCATTTTTAAGGTGTGATAGAGGTTGTGCCCGCGCTACAGCCAGCGAGCGCGGTAGGTGCACAAGTCCAAAAAGCTACCTTGGTTTACAGATTCGAACGAATTGATATAATTGCAGCCTTAGAGATAAATGTCCCAATTAAATGTCACTTACACCATTCTATACGCAAATCGCTCGTTTGTTGGAAATATTGCGAGTTGAGAGAAACCTGAGATATGCCGTGGTAGCTCATGTCCCCTCCTAAAGCATGGACGCGAAAAATAAAATAAAAAACGTGTATTGCAGTTGATAGAGTCAGTGCGGTAAATGGCTGCGGTGGGATATGAAAAGTGGGACATTTCGCCCTGTTCCAATTAACTGTCAGTTTACAATGTCTGCGATTGAGCACGTGTCGGGACGCCTTAGGACACAACTTTTGGTGAGAATGTTGACAGAAGAGTTGCCGATCTTACCAAAATACAAAAATTCAATCGAGCTGAACCCGGGGATGAAAAACGAATATCCCCGGTTTTCGGTTCCCATGTATTGACCCGTGTCCGTCGCAGGGAATCAGTCTTTTATGGCTCCTGTGCTTCAAACGCGTCGGTATCATCTTCTTGACAGTTCGGCGTCTAGTGGACGTTAGTTGAAATTCTGCAAAATTTTACCGCGTTTGGAGTCGACTTGGCCACGAACGGCACATTCAAACATCGGTACTTATCCATTGTGTTGTACAGTCCCTGCGGTAAAATGAACAAATCTGAAAGGCAAAAAAAAGTGAACACACGAAAAAACAAGCCGATCCTATAGCACGCTGCAGTAGAAGGGGGACGGATACACTAGAGTCGTAGAGCTCTCTCTGGCAACTACTGAAGGTTTGGTTCCAACGCTGTCACTGGGGGCGTTCAAATCCATAACAATGCGTAGAACCAGGGTCGTCAAAAACGTTAAATTGTCTCATTCGGCAGGCCCTGGTGATACGGCTGCAGTATCTCGTGATCGGCGAGGCTGATCAGCGCATGGTTGGGCTTGAACGACGCGGGAGGTCACCACGAACAATTTGAAAAAATGAAATCGGGTTTCCATGTGATAGGCCATGTGATAGGCCATGTGATAGGCCATGTGATAGGCCATGTGATAGGCCATGTGATAGGCCATGTGATAGGCCACGAGTATCGGGGTTTGAAAAAAAGTGACACTTAATTGGTACTGAGACTTAATGGAGACACTTACCTCTAAGCCCTTTAGACCTGCACCCACGTTTTTGGGGGAAAACTACTTGGACGTACGTAGTGTGGGATCAATTTGGCAGCGGTAAAGGGTTGAGGTTAAGGTACAGTAGTGCCCGTTGTCAGTGCGTTAGCTCCAGTGGAGCCGACAACTACTGTTCGTCAGCGATTAATTATTCGCTTGTCACGCGCGTAGGTCGGTGTATCTGGCATGAGAGCTTTTAACGATTGTCGCGCGTGGTTGGGATTTCGCACTTTAGCGAGTTGGTGCAGTGCAGGCCGCTTGCCGATGCGTTGTAAATGCAATCACGTTAGTTGACATATTCGGACACACCCGGTACTTGATTTAATAGTAGGATTTGCTCGTTGATTGGCAAGTGTAACATGCTCCTTGATTTCATAGTAGAATAAATATGCTCCTTGATTTGATACCATGGTAGCATAATATGCTCCTTGCGCGTTTTTGGGGTGATGATGTTGGCAAGGTGTGTGGCACACCTGACTCGAAGAGATGGCCTGGCTACGATGACCTCCCGAGCTTCACGTCGATGATGCCGAAGATCACGTACCCAGACAGACTAAGGCAGCACGTGGTGAGCCGGCAACCTGAATGTGCCGTTATGATAATACACAACCTGCCTATGTACATTATGATAGTAGACAACCTACGTACTATGATAGTATGCAACCTAGACAACTTACTTACTGATAATATGCAACCTTTGGACGTTGTCATTACGTAGTATTCGCCGTGGACGATTACCTCTTTAGAATGAAGACGCGCCCCTCATTTTGCCTGTACAGCAGTAGTTCCCTGCGCCAGGCTTGGAGAGGGTGCCCTATTCCCCTTTGTCAAGCTTGCGTGTTTGGACGTTTAGACGTTTACTTGTGTACGACTGAAGGGACTCCTCAACTGAGGAAGTACCCCAACACAACTTCGTTGGGATACCATGTGTGTTTTACAATGAATAACATTCGACCCGCTTGGACAAACCTAATGCCAGACGGAAACGGCACGCACGGCTGGAACCGAGAAGCTCGTTACCTCCGAGGCAATCGATTTGATTTCGAGACTTCTCACGCTGGACCCGCACCGGAGAACTTCTGCAAAGAAGGTCGGTGCTGATGACGCGGACATTGGGCAGTGCTAATATTGCGCACATTGGGTAGTGCTGATGTTGCGCACATTGAAGCCAAATGTGCTATCTTTGTAGAAAATCGCTCTGTGCCTCCGACGCATGGCGCCATATCTATCCATTTCAACGGCGTAAAGAAAATTCGTGTGCTACTTGAGGCTTAACTGTTCACTACATGAAAACGCATCCTTAACCTTATTATGTACAACAAAAAAATACCTTACACTAATTCCAAGTTTTTTGCCCCAAAATCGTGGGTGCGGTTCTAAAGAGGTTCATATTTCGGCAGCCGAGTAGAACACTAAGTTATGGTTTGCTTCGTATGTTTTGAAACAAATGTTGCGAGTGTTGTACTGCAATCGGTGACGTTTCGCTTGACGTTGCCCCGTTGCCTGTCGAGCGTTCACTGTGTGGTCGTCGCGAAAAGCGAGAGATCAGTGAAGGCGTCTGATTTTATCACCACCTGTGTTGTTACACTGGGATATCAGTTGTTACTCAAGGGTTTCAGCGCGCATTGGACTGTGCACCGCGCGATCGAGGTCACGACTGTTCGCTACTGCGCCTGGTTTATATTTTATAACAACCAAAAATACGTCAGCTGTAAGTTCTCCGGAGAACTAGTTGTACAGCTCCGTCAAAACGTAACCGTCACATGCCCTGCCATTGAATTATCCCCCAGGCTCTGGAGACTCGGTATTTTCGTACGCATCCAATTTGCCCCGACAACATTCTTGACTTGGCACCGCTTGAGCTGCCTGACCGCGACGGATCTTACCACGAGTTCCAGACAAAGCGAAAACGGAAAGAGGAGGGGATAATACAGCAGGATGCCAAGCGTGCCCAAAAAAGGAAGGTGTGGTGGAAACTATCGATTGCCATAGCCTTACATCCATGCTGCATGTTATTAAAGTCGACAACGGCACGAGAGTTACTTTGACTCTGGTTTTCAAGCCTCATCGCTGTTGCCCTCTCCGGGCTTAGGAATCCATGTTGCACTTCAAAAGGTCGCCAAAGCATTGCCACTGCAAACATTATCCTACACTACTTCTAGGTGATTTGTCTCCAAAATGAGTGCAAGTTCTATAGGGGTTAAGTTACTCTGACCCTTGTTTTCATCACTCATCGCCGTTGCGCCCCCCGCGCTTAATAAAAGCTATAGTACAGGGCACCTATTAATAATAAGAAACAGGAATACTGACTCTGGCTAGGTTTCTTATTTGGGAGGTGCGTTCTACTCTAACTTCAGTATAACGGCTTCGGGAGTTATGTTCCTGTAAATATCAGCCTGCCTTTCTTGTTACCCTGTATCCTTCCTTAGACGCGTCGCTCGGCGTTTGCACTCTCCACGTTGTCGAGAAAATCACCTTGGAAATTCGTCGTAGGGGGTATGTTATCTTGATTATAGTATACGGTAAGTGTCCTGTACTGTACTCTAACTCTGGTTTTTATTCCTCATCGCTGTTACCCCACCCCGCACTTAGGAAAAGCGCACCGGAAGTTCCGGCGATCCCCGTCGCAGTGGAGATCGGCCATCACCGCTGAGCCCTAAAACAGCATCAGCTGACGCCACGCAGCGAGGAGTTCCTCTGCACCAGGGCGTTACCGGACTAGGGCACCAAGCTTCTGCCGGCCCTGCGGCACCACAGCCACCTCTTCCAGGGGGATCGCGAAATTGGGCACCCCCTCTCCCGCCCCCGAATCTTTTGGCACCCCCACCTCCGCCCATCACAGGGCAGCCGCCGCTACCTGTCGGAGGCCCGCCTTTGCCTCCCGGACCAGGACTACCGTCGTTCAGCGCCGCCGCTCCATTTGGGGTGCCAGTGGCTCCGTCGTACACCGGCCAGGTTCGTGCCGTATGAAAGCCTGTCTTGCGAAATTGTTGTGGTGCTGCCACAGCGACCAACTTGATCAAACTATCTTGTCAGAAGGAATCATAATCTTGTCAGAAGGAATCATGATCTTGTCTGAAGGAATCACGATCTTGTCAGAGAAGAATCGTGATCTTGTCAGGAGCAATCATGATCTTGTCAGAAGGAATCATGTGTAGAGTTTCAGGGGGACCCATTTTGGTTGCCAGATGCGATGAGAATGTTCTCACATTAGTTCATTTCCCTGTAATCTAGCCCGTGGTCACAAATTAAGCCTAAAAATAGCATCCCGATGGAATTAAAAACACCTACAAAAGGAAAAGAAGTACGTGTTTAGCTCCACGGTTGTAATTCGAATATTATATGAGGCGTAGGGTGGCCGCGCTCAGACCCTTATCACCATTACGCGAGTTGTGGCGTGTTGCGTGACAACCGTCTGGTCCCAATATCATAAGTGTGCAAGAGCGCGTTTCATTCCCTTTCTCAGTTAGCCTCCACTGAACCAAAAATACTTTGTTTGTTATCGGTTTTTGCACCTTTTGAACGGTTGCAGGGGGGCTCATTTGGTTGCCGTCAGCCGTCACGCCCCAATTCGAGGTGTTGCGCCCCCACGAAAAATCGGACACATTTATGCCTGTACGTAATGCAAAGATGGGGTGAACGTACGGAGACGTGCTAAAACGCATTGGATGAAGTTCTCAATTTCACAACGGCTCTTTACGATGCCGTTTTCTTTTGTATTGCAGTTTTTCAAAGGTGTGTTTAGTAGGGGTAGCCGATTACCTACCCGAGTATGACCTGAACAACTAAGTAGGTTTGGTACCCGGGTACCCCAGAGTATTTACTCAGTATACCCTACGAAAGACACCCTTGTATTAATAGATTCGTAGTTTTCTATTTCGATAAACTTGTCTGCTTTTACTAATTACCAGGTATAGTGTTACTTTCTACGTACTGCTTTGTCCGCGATACAGGTGCAATGTTGATAAAACTTGTCTGTTTTTACTAATTATATGGTGCTGCTTGCCTACTTGCTGCTTTGTCCGCGATCCAGGTACAATATCCACCTCTGCCGCCGCTACCGCACACGGGTCTACCCGATGCCCGGTACCAAGACCGCGGAGACGCGTTACACAAGGCTCCTCGATAGAAGACAACACCTTCTTGTGTTGTGCTGTAGCACATCATAAACGTGGGTGTATATTTTGATGCTTGTACATTTTACACGTCGCACGGGCCGTTTTTGAACAAGGCTCCTCGATAGAAGATAGGACCTTCTTGTGTTGTGTTGTAGCACATCATAAAAGTGGGTGTATGTTTTTATGCTTGTACATTTTACACGTGGTACGGGTTGTTTTCCAGCTCGGGCGCGGACTGCTGTAATAAGAAAGGTACAGAGAGCACCTGAATGCCTAAAAAAACGTCATACGCACCCTAACACGAAAATCGAACATATCGAACATGCAGATGTCGAACATGCCGATGACACATTCCCGGCACATATCAAATTCTACTAAATTAATAGTTACGGGTACGATTATTATCAAAACCCGAATACGCTGCACTCTGAGCGCAAGTATAATCTACACTACTGTCCCGGTGACGCACTCAAGAGAGCAAATCATCGCGCAACTGCGGGATATTACATCAACAAAGGAAAAACCTTACCTATGCCACAAGCTACGACGTTGTGTAAAGCAATTCGCGCGCAACAGGATACCAGGACAAAAAATCCTACTTAAATGCCACAAGCGCTACTTACGACGTATGTAAATCGATTCGCGCGCAACAGGGCACCAGGACAAACACTCTTACGTATGCCACAAGCAACGACGTTGCGTAAAGCGATTCGCGCGCAACACGACACCAGGACAAAAACTCTTATGCCACAAGCTACGACGTCGCGTAAAGCGATTCGCGCGCAACACGGCACCAGGACAAAAAATCTTGTGCCACAAGCTACGACGTTGTGTGACAAAAAACTTACGCCACAAGCTACGACGTAAAGCGATTCGCGCGCCACACGGCACCAGGACAAAAAATCTTACGTACTGGTATGCCGCAAGCTACAACGTTGTGTAAAGCAACTCTTGCGCAACACGGAACCAGGACAAAAATTCTTGTGCCACAAGCTATTCATACGGCGTTGTGTGACAAAAAATCTTGCTTACCTGATATGTGCCACAAGCTACGACGTTGTGTAAAGCAATTCCGCGCCACACGGCACCAGGACAAAAAATCTTACGTATGCCACAAGCTACGACGTTATGTAAAGCAACTCTTGCGCAACACGGCACCAGGACAGGGCGCTTAAGAGTCGAACTCTTTCTTACTACATAAACAAAGGAAAAGTCTTACTTATGTCACAAGCTCGTACGACGTTCCGTTGTGTAAAGCAACTCTTGCGCAACACGGCATCAGGACAGGGCCGCTTATCCCGACAGGGACTCATTTCTACCCACCAAAAACCCGACGACTGCGATATTGTCTAGCGTCTACAGAGATCGTGCAGCAGTACGGGTGTCACCATGCTGCACGACACCTCCTTGCATTGCAGTGCAGACACCCGCCCTACCCAAGCGGCCCTTTTTGCTTCAATTCGTATGGCCGATGCAATAATCGTCATCATGTGTGCTCGACAGTTTTTTCCTCTGAACTCCCAAAGGTGTGAAGACGAGTCGAACTCTTATTACATCAACAAAGGGAAACTCTCACTTATGCCACCAGCCACGCCGTTGTGTAAAGCAATTCTTGCGCAACACGACACCAGGACAGGGCGCTTGAGAACTTTCTAAGAGTCGAAACCCTCGAAGCTTTGCAAGGGGGATCCGATGGAAGAGTTCTCGGTGTCCTCCTTTCCTCCCGTGCTTGTTCGTTGCTTCGGTGCCTGTCCCGTAGACCCACCGCCGTTGTTTTCCATTTGGTTGCTGACGTCTGTTATCGTTGTTCCTGCAAAAGCGCGAACATGGAGGTATACGTAAATCATGAGGATTCAACCGAGGCACTGCAACATCGTTCGAGGTATACAGTATAATACTGCGGTGCGCTCTTACTTGCAACTTGCAACACACCTGTATACCTGGTATCGTTTATTCTTGTTATATAGTTGGCAGAGAGTCATAGGAGAGATACTACTGCTTGACGGGAAAGATATTCGATTTATATCGGAACGGCATCTACGCTACATTGCCGGAAGGCAAAAATAATGATAATTATTTATTCTTGTTACTGGAATTGGTAACCTAATAATATCATCCCCCAACCACGGTACAATACCACCATCCAACCTGAAAAATAGAACACCTAGGGAAAAGCAAGCCAATGGTATTGGCGCTGCAGTGCAGTATAATTCTACGGTGCGGTGAGGTAGGCATGCGCTATCCAATCAGTTGCACGAAGGTCAGATATGCCGGCTCCTTGTGTGAGCTCCCATCCAAGTGGGTATTGTTGTGTGGTAGACTTTTTGGGTATGATGTAGTCAACGTACCTAACGTACCTGACGATCCGGCTGACGTGTCTCGTCCGTTCGAGGTGCAGTCAGGGCTGCTTGTCACAGCCGCTGAGGCGCTGGTCTTGCCTGAGCAGGCGGCGAGCTGTATCGGGGTTCGGGGAACTTTGTGTGCTGCGCTGGTCCCCACTGCCTTGCGAACTGACCCAGGCTGCCAAATAATGGTAGGGGGGGGCGGTGTGTGTATATGATATAAATACAATAGTGATGCACAGTGTTAATATGTACCTGGTACCTGGTATACCTGGTGCCTGGTATAGGGATGGGCACTACATACTAGCTCTAGCCAGCACGATACGTACTGGCTATGTCAACAGCCAGTACCCTGGATCCGAACAGTGCACTGGTCACGTCGAAACCGCGACCATCGTCCCCCCCCGGCTGGTGAAGGGAGCTCGCCGGAGGCGCCTCCCTCCGGAGGGCCCCGATGGAAGCGCCCTGTCGGAGGCTCATTTTTTTCGCTTTTTGGCTTCACTGGGTCTAAAAAACCCGTTATTTTTGGGTCAGTTTTCAAAGGCAATACCTGGGTCTCAAGGGTGGGAGACTGACTCTAAAAAAATAAGAAAAAGCATACCAAGCGTGTGTCCCTGTCTCTACTCTCTCGCCTCGTTTGCGTTCTACCTCTCTCGCCGGCGCGCAATTGATGGGTTTCCATTTTGTCATGAGGCGTTATCGTAGGACGTACGCAAGTCGTCAAAGCACTGGCAGCTCCCTCAGCCAATACAGTAGTGCTACCACTATAATTAACATAATATTATTACAGTAGTTCCAACACTACCGTTGCCATGACCCAGAACGGTCAATAAACCGGGTGCGATCAAGCTGTGAACTTGTCAATTGCGAATCGGCATACGCAGATTACGTATCACACCGGCATAATTACATGCAACGCATCCCTCACCGCCTTCCTGGTGCTGCGAGGTGTTTCTCTTCCCAGAGCAACCGAGTTCGACCCCTTGGGCGCAGGACTGGCCATAGCATGTTTCCTCCGCTCCTCCTGCGGTTTCGACAACGCGAACAAGTCAATGAAACTGTGTACCAGGGGGTCGTTTTGCACTCCTTTTAATGGTTTTAATGGTCACGTGGCGAGGATCTTGATTCATCTTGATTTCTAACTCCGCCAGGAATAATAAGATAACAAACAGCTCATGAGCGAGGATGGTATTCCATAAGGGATCGGGATTTTCACAATACCGATTGGCGTGTTTTCAACTTCAAGACCTGTGACGCTAGTATTTGTCGTGGGTTCACCTTTTTTTTCGCATCCTTGGCGGCCTTGATGCTGTCCTTTAGCGCCGCATACTCCTCTTCCGAGCGCTGAAGAGTATCCATATACCTATAACAGCACATCGTATTGGTGGCCGAGCGTACGGATGTTGCAAATCAGCATGCTTGGATACCATCGTAGTGCGGGCATAATATACTGCATTCGGTGCCTAGGAACGATGCAAGGTGCCCTTGCTACATGCCACCATTGACATCCGGATATATACGTATCGTATCACATTGGTGGATCATACCAGTACTGATGGATCATGTTGGTGGCCGAAGCGTACAGTTGCTGTAAAGCAGGATACTTGGGTACCATAGTGCGGCCATACTGCGCTCGGTGCCAACGAACGAAACGAGATGCCCTTGCTACATACCACCGTTTACATCCGGGCACGTATCCCAGACGGAAGTGTCGCAACGCATGACCCGTAAACGGCTAGGACGGGCTGCCGTCCCCCAACCCTTTTTGCGTACCTCCTCGAAAGAGTTGAGGTCTCATAACCGAAACAACACAGCCAGTTGTTCCTGGCGCGTCCGTGCTATAGATCTGCCCACATAATCTAGTGTGTGTGCTCAACTCAACACCTTCAGGTCGACCTATAAAACGCTTCCTATTGTCACCAGATCTAATTAACCCTTTTGGACCCAGGTTTAGCGACCATATCAAGCGATAACACGACGAGCGCGATCATATCAAGCGATAAGGAAGAGCGTGCAGTAGTACAAGTATCACCATGCCACGCGCGCGTGGTACTACTTCATACACTGCAGTTCGGACACACACCCTACCCCGTTGACTCGGGCTACTTGATACCAGGTATGGCCGAAGCTGCAATCGTCAACTTTGTTTTGGATATTTTTTCCTCTCAAGTCCCAAAGAGGGTTAATGCTATACTTCGAAGTAATAGGATTTAAGTATCACACAAATACGCAAGGCAGGCAACAAGAAAAAGTTCGGCAGGAATGGAGTGGGTTCTCAATGTTTCGTTCGGACTTACCTTACGCCCTTGTACAAGAAGACCGCGTGCTGGGTGTGCTCCCATTGGGGAATGAGCTTCGAGAGGCTGGACGTAAGCTGCGGAAGGCGGTTTTTGATCAGCTTTTCTGCTTTAAGCTCGTCCTGCAGCCTGCAAACATAGGGAAAAAAAGGGTGCATGGCTTTCAGGGTGGCATATAGACACTTCTTTTCCTGAGAGGTATTCTTCGACTCCAGAGTGATTGGAGCCTGTCTTGCGACCACGGACAAGATTAATGCGATGATGAGTTCATGTGAAACACCAACAACGACAACAACAAACAACATTAAACACCAGTTTGTGTCGACCGAACACACCAACACTTGGCTGCTTGTACTGTAAGTGCGTCGTGCTTGTCAGCCACGAACGATTTCATCGCCTGCATATCAGCACATCCAATAGCGATGTCGAGATGAACAGCATACAATAACACAAACGACACAATCGCCTGCATATCATACCAACGCATAAAAAAACGACATGGAAATTGAAGAGCAAAAGCATAGCGCACAAAACGTAAGCGCAACTGCACGCATACCAACGGTTGAAAAACACAAGGTATTTGTGACTTCCATCCCTATTCAGTTCGAATGTTCTGATACAACATTCGATGTTCATCAAACACACCGCCGTGTTACGTACCTGGTATATATCTGCTCCAGTGAGTGCTTTCGGTAGAAAAATACATAGTAAACATGTCGCAAGTATCCTCCTATACGCTCCGGACCAAGCGGCACATTCCAACCGAATTGCACTGCCACCGTAAGAAGCAGTGAAGCCTTAAGCCTTTTACTCCTGCGAAAATGAACATACCCTAAAATTCCAAGCACTGTCTCCAAAAACGCGGCTACAATTTTCATTACTGGGAAAACATATCCCACACAAGTTCCACGTAGTTTGTCGCCAAAACAGAGGCTGCACTTCTAAAAGGCTAACCCTTTAACTACTGGGCAAAACATCCCAGACAAACTCCAAGTCGTTTGTCCCGAAAAACGTGGCTACACTTCTAAAAGGGTTGAGGTGCGGGAAAGCAGTCCAGTCTGACCTGTCCCGTTGCTCTTTTCGCTCTTGCTGGGTGCCCCGCGGCCTTAGCCGGCTAGGGTCTTTGGTGCTGGTCTCAAGCTCGATCCGTCGCTGGACAAGCGATTCGCGGTCTTCGATTTTCTGCAACATGGGGTGCAATCAACACAGGGTGGGGGGGTATCACGCCATTGAATCCCAAGTTTTATTGCAATGTAAAACGAATGCAAACATATCGAATGTAACATACTGAAAGCAAACATAACGTATGCAAACATAACGAATGCAAACATAACGTAAGCAAGCACAACGAACGCAAACATATCGAATTCAAATATAACCCCGCTGTCTCGAAAACTTGATTTTCTGCGACGTGGGGTACAACCAACACAGGACTGTGGAGGGGGGCATCATGCCATTGAATCCCAAGCTTGATTGCAATTCAAACAAAATGAATGCAACCATAACGAATGCAAACATACTGAATGCACACATAACGTACGCAAACATAACGCCGCTGTCTCGAAAAGTTGATTATTAGCGACGTGGGATGCTACCAGCACAGGGCGGGGGGGCATCATGCCACTGAATCCCAAGCTTCACGAGGTCATCAACCCCATAGCACGCGCGATCGGAGTAACAACACGCAGTCAGCAAAGAAGAGTTTCGACGAAATTCTCCCTCTCACAGCTGAGGTGTCTGCTATTTATTTGTAAAAACGTAACGCCGCTGTCTCGAAAACTTCCACAACGCTTCCACGGCCGCAAAACCGCTACACCATACAGCAAACCTCGAGGATGTTACAAAAACATCACGCCGTTGTCTCGAAAACTTGCACAACGCCTCCACGGCCGTAAAACCGCTACATACAGCATAGCGCATACCTCGAGGATGTGTTTCATAGTTTCGAACTTGGAGTGAAGGTTGGCCGCCTCCTCCGTGTGTTGAATAAGAAGTTCCTCCGTGAAGCCCTCTTCGGTCACTTGCATCGGTTTGAACGTCAGTCTCTCGGCTTCGCAGTAGCCAATCTCATCCCAGAGACCTGCCCCATAAAAGCCAAACCACACCCGAGTACGAGTGGTAAGCCCTTCAGCAACTTCACCCACGTTTTGGGGACAAACTAGTTGGAATAAATGTGGAATACAATTAGCAGAGGATGAGGGTTAACGCAACCAGCTGAAGTTATGCGCGTGTTGGGCATCGATTTCGTCGCATCGCTGGTGAATCGACTGGTATGTTTCATTTACAATATGTCAGCCTTGAGTTCAAAACAACAAGGCATTCCAGGGCATTGTCACTTCATATAGTACAGTAGTCGAGGAAAGCACCAACCAATGGACGACGAAAACGGCAAAGAGCCGTATATACCCGACATGCACTCATATTGGATGGCCCTGACACGTGGTCAAAACATATCGGTCCCACATGGCGCAAACCACAAGCAGGGGGCGGGGCGTGCTCATTTGTTGCTTGGCCTATACTCATTTGATTATTTACGCCGCACCCCTTCCGAGATGGAGCACCGTTCCTACTCCTAATAGAGACACCTCCAACATTTTGGGCGCTCAATGCGTCTTTTCCATATCCCAGGTACTGGTATGACACAACAAACATTTTGCTTATCTTATCCCCTTCCGAGCGGGGCGATAAACAGGAACGGAGACTTGGACTGCCGGTGTACGTAGCGAGTTTTTATTTGAGATGGCGCCAAAAAAAGGGGCTCCTTTCCACCCTGACGTGCCCGATATTCCATGCCCTATGTATGTCCCGCCGGACCAAGCATCTCCAAAAAAATCAATTCGGATCTCCCAAAAAATATTTGTTAAAAGTCATATTCATATCATACCACACACTCTTGAGTTTCAACCGACATTTTGAGACGCACACACCAACACCCAACAATAGCAAAGCAATTGATTTATAGTTGGATTGGGTTGAGTTGCGTTGGGGTTGGGTTGACGACAGTTACAAACATCCACCAGCGCGAGTTCCTAGCGAGAGCTACTGTATCTTCATATTAATAGTATATCACCTCGGATTGTTGTCCTTGATTCCTGAATGAGGTCGCCCATTTTGTGGAGCTTCAGCTTCCTTAGGCGGTTGAGTTCCGCTTCTCCAGCCTCCAGCGTCTGCAAGCTCATTCCGTCCACGCTTTCAGCGAACACATCCTGGCGATACCACAGACAAGGTAAACTCGTAAACATAAATCATCTGCTAACAGCTCGCCTTTTGGCGGAGCACACTTCCATTGACGACATGTTTAGCACTGTACTCCCGGTATACGGGTACAAAACGCTTGGAACTAGACTAGGAAAGTACTACCAGGTAGTAGTTGGAAAAGGGTCAATCCTCAATTTGTACATGGAGTCACTTAGACGAGTGTATGATACCCTGACAAAAAAACTCGACGATAACCGATTTTGAATATCCCTAGCTGACGGACACAACAGTACATTTTGCAGGGACCACACCAACACATAGGGCGCAATTGCGATATACAACAGCGGTCGTGTTTATCCATGCTCCTCAGCGGTGCAAATACCTGCTTGAGGTACGTACACAACAGAATGTCGCTATCGACTACTGCTGTACATTCCACTGGAAGTGCACTCGGCAAGAAAAAAACACTACAGGCAGATATGAAGCAGGGCCAGGAATGTCGTAGAAGTCGGAAACACGCATGCCAACTACGGAGATCTAGCATCTGTAAACCAATGATGCGGTGAGACCTTATCTCCAGTTTGATGCTTAGTCTGGATGAGTCGCTACTCGTTTTTTTGTGGAGAATACGAACCCACTCTCGACGTTGAGCGGTCCCCATGAGATCCCCGCCCCCTCGGTCATCACACATCCTTCCGAAACGAACTCCCAGAACAACTCCTTGCCTACCGTATACTATAATCAAGACAAAACACCTCTTCAGTCGACTTTCCAAGCTGTTTTTCTCGACAACGAAGAGAGTGCAAACGCCAAGCGATGCGTCTACGGAAGCATCTAGACTATTAATACCTCTTTCCAAGGCCACCACTTTCGTTGTGTGTGCCCCCCTTGTGTTGGAGAAAATCGGCTCGGAAATTCGTCCCGGGGGGTGTTAACTTGCGTGTTCTATGGTAAATCCCTTGAAAGGAGAGCAGCGCCCAACCGGCGCCGCTCCGAGAGATCAACCCCGCTATTATACACGTCGACTTTCTACCGTACACTTTCCCATGGAACGAGGCTGCCATACACGAATTCAGAAAAATAAGCAAGGTAGTGCCGGCGTGAGCTTTAAGCAATAGCGATGTGGAGCCATGTCGACACCTCGGCTTGAAGTCGAATATCCATAAACCATGCACACAAGTAACCGAGGGCGCCCGTACTCCTGTATATGCTGATGTGTTGATCATGGCGTAAGTAGGGAGGCAAGGCCAACTCTCCTCACGGCATTTGCGATGTATACGAGTACCTCTGTCTCGTAGTTTGTGACCACAGGGCTCGCATCTCTCTAGGGTGAATAATCGGCACGGACACTGGATGTGCTGGATGCCGATGGGTGGGAATAATATTTAAATGTGAACAACGCACACACAACGGTTTAACGTGAAGACCAAACACACACATACATGGTGCGATAGGATTGTCTCTATCGAGAGAACAAAGCAGAAAACGTGTACGGCTATCTAAAGTATCCCGAGGGTGTACGCCAGACGGTTAATCAGTCCACCGCATAGCGCTACGAGTACCGCCAGCATACCTGTTCGTCCTTGCCGATGTCCAGCTGCTGCCAAAGGTCCAATATCTCGTCGCCCATTCGCTCCAGCTTCTCCCGACGAGCATTCTGACAACGGGGCAAGGCATTGGAGGGAGCAGTTTTCACTCGAGGATATATACCGGGGTGGGATCGCCAGGAAGCGCCTATGAGACCTCCGTACGTGGTGCGCGTTACGTCGTGGTTTCAAGGAGTACTTCGAACAACACTGATCTGTACTTTGATTTTTGGGGTTTCGATTTTTGACAAGGTAGGGGTGTTAACCCCTGACCCGTGCTCGTTTGACGTTCCGCACGAGCTTACCCTCTGGGCGGTCAGCTCTTCGTGCCTCGTAGATAGCTCATCAAGTCCAGCCCTGTCGATACCCACTGATGATGCCGTGCGCTGCACAAGGCGAAGAGCAGTGTAGGGAGAAGTAAGCGTATCATTCAACGCGGGCAGCACCACTGCGAAAATTAACTACTCTAATTCCAAGTAGTTCGTCCCTAAAAACGTGGGTACGGTTGTGACATGCAACAGCAGTATACATGTAAATGTGCATTGTACATTGAAAACGAGCTTCGCCGCTGACGTTTCACGATAATATATGACGTACCTCTGTCGATTGCAGCACAGGTGTTCCATTTGACGATGGGATCGCCAGAGAGCCTAGGATGCGATTGTCAAGGGCATTTGAAGCGGAGATCTTGAGCTCCTCCATGAGGTCTTGTACGGCGCTGACGAGCGTTGCAACGGTGTGCATGCGGTCCTCCTGAACAACGTGGTCAACGGGCGACGACGCAAGCAGTGAAGCAAGCAACGTCAACGTTAACCTCTTTGGAACTAGGGACAAAAATGTCGAAATGACGATTGCAGCATCGGCCACACTCAGTGAAGCAAAAAGGGTCGCTTGGGTAGGGGAGGCGTCCGCACTGCAACGCAAGCAGTTGTACGACACGCGTGCGCAGCATGGTGATACTCGTACAGCGACATGATTTTACTAGTATAGACGCTTGATAAGACCGCACCCGTCTTTATTTTGGTCGCTATACATATAGGTCCCAAAAGGGAGAATTCGAAAATGCTGCATGTTGAACGTTGAACGTCGATTTCATGCTCTGAAATCGAAACGTCAAGGTGCATTCAAATAAGTGCTTTAGGCTTCAGAGGGAAAACACGTCGAAAAAAATTGACGGATACGGCGTAGGCCACACGAAGCAGCCCGACCTGACGGTAGGGGATGTGTCCGTACTGCAACATCAGGAGCTGTACCACACGCGCGAAGCACGGTGATGCTCGTGCTGCAGCACGCTCATACTAGACGCTTGATAAGACCGCACGCGTCGATTTTTTGGTCGCTATACATGTTGGACGGTGAGTTGAGGCGAAAGGTCAACATGCATTACTTAAACTCACGGTGGCCTTGTTGAGTTCGTTCTTAAAGTCCTTGAATGCTTGAAGCCTCTCGTCCGTCAGAGAAGATTCGAGATCTCTCCACTCATCCAAGCTGGCGTCAGAATCATCTCCCAGCACCATGCTCATGTGCACCACCTCCTCCGACAGTCTCTCGAACTTCTCTCGCTGGGCTGTGCACCTCTGTGTCAGCAATGAAAATCAGTCCCGCCATATAAATACGTCGATTGAGAGGGCGTTGCTTCAACGCAGCAGATGCACGACTGCGCATCGCAGCGGATCTACGGTCGATCGCATACCTGGTATCGTATAGAGCAGTAGTGGTCCCTCTATAGCGCCGGTTACTGGTGCCGGTTGCCCGCTATAGCGGCTGTGAAATCGCTTGGCACAGATGGGAACAACCAGTAGTGGCAGTACGCGGAGTAGTACCGGTTACTGCAATAGTGCCGATATTTCCGGCTGGCACATATTATACCGGCGCTTCTCGTATAGAGGGACCACTACTGCTGTCTGCGGCCCGCGGTCTCACCCCCAGATGCCAACACACTAGATATACAACATGCATTCCTTCTGAGTGGGAGGAGCCGTAAGCGGTTCACTTGGGGACATGGCGGTAGCGGGCATCGTGCCACTGGTTAGTTGGAGGTACGCCGGGGTAGGTCAGAGGTATATCGGGACAATTCCATTCCATCATGGAGAGGAAAGGAAGCGGACGGGTCGCGAACTAGCGTGCAAGGACGCGAACGAGTTGCCCACATGGCCAGAGTTTGAAAATCTATATGCAGCTGTCCCACAAAAAAAATGCTCCTAAGGTACGGTAGCCTTCAGCGTAAAGTATGGGTAAGGAGGCCCGGAAGGAACAGCGGCGCGAGCCACACGAGGCCCCAGACATGCTAGGGGATAAGAACAACAACCAGAGTAGTGCCAGAAAACGACAGAAAGTACGGGTGATATCACCAGCAACGACTGGAGGCTTCGTTCCAACCCGATACTTACATAATGGCAGAATGCATCAGTAACCTCGCAGTCGAATACATTCGTCGTTTCACATTCCAAATTACAAACTACGAGTACTGCTTGCAGGTACCATGAATGCTGCACCGGGCACTCCACACTATCACGTGTACTCAATAGTGTACCGGTATACGTACTCGTGCGGAGATGCAGAAAGCAAACGCTGAGTACAGAGCACGGCACATCTGCGGTACATTAGATCCGAGTAGACAACAGTAGACGACAGTTATTAATAGTACGCCTACCAGGTATCTCCTAGCTTCCTATTATACGAGTATCTATGTCTATCTTCCCGCCCTTCTCTCGGTAGATGAGGATAAAGTCATCAAGTCACCTTTTTGATTGCATCCGCTTCCATCTCGAAGTACGCGAGCTGGTCCGTTAGGCTCATCTCGTGTGACGAAGAATCCTAACAAAACCAGCACAAAAGTAAAAGTGACAGAACAGGAGAGGGTGGTTCAGATGCAGAAGCGATGCCACAACGGCATCCCGGCGGTGGCTTGCAGACATAGACATGCACAAAACAAGCAGCATTTCATGTCAAGAGGCATCAAACCCAGGCACAAAAGATGTCAGGAGACACGTCCGTCCAGGGGAAATGTGCACCGGTCAAAAGTGGTACAATAGGGCCGAGTGTTCCACACTAAAACCTAGTAGTTTGGCGTCCGTCAAGGTAAATAAACTAAGGCAACTTTGCTGTCTGTCACAGGGTGAAAGTGCTGTCTCCCGACATCTTTGCCCAGCACGAGTACCATAGCATCACATCGTGTCGTGTCGTCGCATATATTATAGTACCAGGTACATCACCTCTGCTTGTTCCAGGCCGAGAATCTCTTGTGACTTCTTGATCCTTTCCTTGGCGTCGGCGATGGATTCAACGAACTGGTTCTTCACACCCTCTTCTTGCTTTTCCTGTCAAATCACGAAACCAAGTAAGACCAGCTGCTGTTCAGTCGACAGCAGCGCACCACAGCACGAGACCCATTCCAAACATCCGCTGGACTAAGACATGTTATGTCTAATGATAGGTCAACTCTACTATAGGCCGCAAAGGTGGTGTCGGGTACGCAGTCGTCCTTAGTGGATAGCTCCACGAGCCACCTGCGAGTGTACTCGTACGACAGCGAGCCCGTGTTTTCACCTTGTTTTCGCACAAAGTCTGGAATCCGTCGATCAGGCCCTTCATCTGCCTGCGCTTTTCCTCAGGGCTGTACCCGACCTCGTCCCACAGAACCTCTAGACGAGCTGTGGTATGCTTCGCGAGCTCCACGATCCGGCCATCAGCTGGCAGACCATCCACGTACGCCGCCGACATGTCGCCCAGACAACTCTCCCAGCCAAGTCCCCCAGTTGTTCAAAACAGCAAGAGGCCGTTAGCTCGAACAAGCGCGTCGGAGCTGCGCGATAGAGAGTAAATCGATACGGGGATAGCCAGCTGTCGAGGTGACGGCAGACCGAAAGCTAGGTAGCTGCACCCCCACCTCGATGCCACACTGTGCGACACTTGCTCGCTGTGGTGACCGAGTTCGTGTAGCTTCGTACCAGTTCTGTACACTCGTATTGTTGTGGAAAGAAATCCCCAACGTTCTCTTATCAGGGAGTTCCACTTTCTTGCCAGGCTTTCTTCTCCGGGTGGAAAGACCAAAAACCAAACGTCTACTGATCCGCTGTCCGTGTATGCGCGCGCGTACGTGTCGTCTTCACGTAGTTGTAGTGTGTACTGTAAAAGTTACGGGTCAGAGGACTCCGGAGGATTCGCTCTCGCAAGCCGTCTTTGCGCCACTGTTGATACAAGAACAGAAAATCCCCCGTTTTCGGTTGCTACGCACTGAAACCATGCAAAAAAGATCCCTGTCTAATTCGAAGTAGTTTATCGCTAAAACGAGGTGCAGCAGTTCTACGAATTAATAGGAGAATGATACACTACCAGGTACAGCAGTACTTGTAACTGTGGTGCTGCTGCACCTGTGGGATCATATACTCGCACGTACTATTTTTAATCACTGCTGCTGCTGTTGCTGTACGAACGTATTTATTGTGTACAGTAGTACCTGGTACTGGTACACCTGTATGTAGACTGTTCAAATAGGCGGGAGGCTACGAACGTAAAAGGGTGTATCTGGAAGAAGTGTGCCAGTACGCACGCTTCAAAAGTATCCCACACTAAATCCAAGTAGGTTGTCCCCAAAAACGTGGATGCAGGCTTAATCACTGCTAGTCCTAGAGGGGGTTGGCAACTGCCAGACTCAAACAGTCTTGGTATATACAGTACGCCGAAAAATTGAAAAATTGGATAAACATATTGCACACGTCGGACAGATCACATCTCTATTCATGATACGTCTCTCAGGGCAGACAGATCCTTGGTCTATATGATATGTATGGTCTACAGATCACGTTGTCTGGTGGGAGCCGTATGAGCTGCATGACCTAGCACATAATGTTTCCTGGGTCGGATCTGTACTACACAGATCAACACATCATAACGACAGATACAGGATCTAGATGATCTAGATCGTGATCTATCTGTCCGACGTGTGAAATATTGTAGAAAAATGTTCTGATTCGGTGTCGAAGACTAGACTATGATTATGTGTTGATGGATGATGTGATGATGTGATGATGGTAATGAAGCACGACCCAAATACCTGTGGTAGTCTAAACCGCGATGCTGGGTGAATACGGAATGTGTTACATGCCTTAGCGACCCATGAACTGCACTGACTCTGGACGTAATATCACCAGCAACGTCTGTAACCACTTGGGAATAACCACGTATTGTACCAAAGCGCCTTCTTGCTCTCTGATCCAATTCTCAAGTTACACAATCGCGAACAGATTAGATTTGTACGATGGATAAATCAACGGCGCAATCCGGTTCAGGCTCGCGGACTGGATCTTCAATGTGCAATAACACATCGTGTCGCACATCCACAAGATCAGCGTGTTGGTGATGAGACACGAAAGCCTTCCACGCACCCTATGCATAGGTTGATACGTGGCGAAACGAGCGGGCCCGCAAGACGGGCATGACGGTAAAAAAAGTATTAGCACATAGGACCCGCGTACGGCAATAAACTAGTCATTCATTCAGAATATAATATGGAGCATGCGGTTCTTTCAGCTATATATGACGCGGAGCCAACGCAAAAACGATCAAAAGGGCTGTCGCTCTCAGAGCGTAGCTGGTACAATCAAGGCAGTCGGTTTCGGCCATGCGTTCATATGCTTCCTGTAGTCTTGTTGCAGACGCCGTAATCGCGCCTAACCGCTACCTGCACGTCCATCCACGCCAACCTCACTGGTACTCACCCAGGCATCGCTGGGCCAACCGGTGGGCGTCGAGCACAGGTATGCTTCGAGCAAAGAGTGTAAACCCAAACTTAACTCGGGCCGTCATCCTCCTCGAACGACCCTATGAGTCAGACATCCCGCGTTTATCAAATGTACCAAGAAAAGCAAAGGCCAAAATGCGTTTCTTCAAATCAGTCGCTGGAAAACCTCCCCTTGCAGCATGCAACCCGCGAGCGTCCTCTTGACTGTTCGCTCAAACTGGCTGATGTTTTCGCGGTAGAGTTCCGCAGCCTCGTGGTTCAGGGGGTCTTCGGGGTTTGGTTCGTAGAACAGGTAGATAAGCCCGTAGATGACCGCATTGATATCCAACACCTGCACCAACGGGAGTGGGTCGTCGATCAAGAATCCGAGCGGTTCATTGGGGGCTTCCAAGGGGAAAAAAAAAAACGTCGAAAAAAATCGACGATTACAGCATCGACCACACTAAGCAAAGCGGGCCGCTGGCATAGTGGGTGGTAAGTTTACGTTCCAAACTACATACAACCCAAGAAGTTGTAAGACACGCGCCAAGCATGATACTACTCATCCTGCCGCACGCTCACAAAACGGTTGAAAAGGCCGCAGATCTCGAATGTTTTGATCGCTGATTTTGGGTCCCAAAAGGGTTAAACAACAACGCAACCATGCACGATGCTGTAGAATACGCCAAAATCGCGCATGAAAAGTGCCCCCGTGTCCAAGCGAACGGAGCTTTACCAGCTGAAAAAACGCATAACAGGTCGCTCCATCACACTGGCAAACGCATCAAGCTTTCAACACAAGAGTATCATAGCAACGCATGTGAACACCATTGAAAAAAACTCGCATTAGCTTGAGGTCGCCTTGAGCGGCTCCCTGTTTGTCAGGCATGGCCATGACCTCACTCACCGGTTTCCAGTCTTCGCGCAAGATGTTGAGACATACGTTTCCCTGCAGGTTGATGTTCGGATGGTAAATTTTTGTTGTGCACAGCACCTGCATCGCGGACAAGGTATCAAGGGCGGAGATCGGTCACCAAACCATGTGCCCCACATATTATACGAGGTCGCAAGAGAGCTCAACCTACGTACAGGAGCAAGTTCGTCCAGCAAAATGGTTGACACATCATCCCATGGCATGTCAGCGGAAGGCGATAAATAACCCATTCAAGACCCAGGTATCGCGACCTACAAACGACAAGCGCGATCTTCTCAACCGTCCAGGAAGGAAGTGCAATACTTCAAGTACCACCATGCTGCGCGCGTGTCGTACATCTCCTTACGTTGCACTTCGGACACATTGCTTTGTGTGGCAGATGCTACAACCATTAACTATTTTCGACATGTTTTCCCTCCGAAGTCCCAAAGGGGGTAATAGCGCCCTGTCAATATATTACGCACACGCTTCTACGTAATACCGTACCAAGTCATCGTGTGAGGCGTGGCCCATGGATACTTTACCTTGGGTGGGTCGTGGGGGTAGAGCGCAGGAATGGTGAAGGTGAAGTGGTAGGAAGCTCCCTTCCAGAATCCGCTGTCGGGCTTAACCTAAAATAACACAAAAAAAACACGTATAATACGCGATGCAAGCAAAAAAACGGGAGAGCAAACGCGTCTAAGAGACGAGGCCGACACTTGAGGGTTACCAGGGTATATAACTCATGCCATACGAACTGCAGTCGGATCTGAATGTTCAAGTAATCCTTTGGGGCCCATGTATAGCGATCAAACAAATGAGAAGTGCGGTCCTACAAAGTATCATGGCGTGAGCGTGCAGCATACTCTTCGCATTGATGTCCGGCAGAAAAGCAGCATCCCTTAGCCTAGCAGCCTACGTTGCTTCGTGTGGCTCATCCTGCAATCGTCAGTTTTACTCGTCATTTCTCCCTCAGAAGTTCCAAAAGGCACAAGTTCCAAAAGCGTGTAATACGGTCGTTGACACCAAACAAGGGTACCGGTAGGGACCCTCGGTTGGACTCGTTGGCCGTACAACGAACTACCTGGTACGTACGTAGGTTGGCTCCTTCACGTACCAATACGGAAAATTAAGGACCGTTTGGGAATCCTTATTAATACCCTAACGGTCCTTACATTCCCGTCCAGAGTGGTACTGCTTTACTGCTTTAGAGCGCGGAGGATGACATAACGAAGTAGGTGACCGGACATGGTTCTGGCGACGACGTGCCAGCCCAACGAAGAAATACTACACGGGATTCGGCAAAGTGGGGGAGCACAAAATATACTTCCGCGGCTCATCATAAACCAACTGTAGAAAGAAGTGTGTTCTGTTGGTGACATTTCGCCAAAGCGGGTGGCCATGGCGTATTTGTCGGCGGCTGATCGCAATCAACTGCCGAAAGACGCGTGTTGTGTGGGTGACATGACGAGAGACCCGAAAATAACGCAATGACCCGGACTACCTAAGGGTGAATGCCTACTTGATGAACGGCGAGCGTGAGCGCATGAGCGACCTGGTTCTCAAGTTTGCCCGTCTAACTACGTCCAGAGCCGTGGATCAAGGGACCGTTCTCGATCGAGCGCTGTATAGCTCGTTCATCGCACCTTGACTTTGAAGGACGTGAGGTTGTTGGGGTTGGGGAAAGTGATTTCTGCTACGCTTCCGCCATCCAAGTCGGCAATATCTGAAACCGCAACAGGGGCGCGAAATGGAGGAGGGAAAAACATGGGAGCATTTTGATACTACAATCAGTTGTTGCTGTTTAGCGGTGTCGCAGAAAACCCACGCTTATACTAGAGCGCGCACGGCTAGACTCGACAATTGAGTGGAAAAAATGGAGTGATTGAGTAACGACTAGAAGACTCAACTTGTAAATAACTAATGGCCCCTATTCATCGTAGACGTGGACACAAAATTGCGTACGTGCCCCTTACAAGTTGTACCGGAAATGATGACGTGTAACAAAAAGAGAGCAAACAGCCAACGTTCAACACCAAGGTCGGAGAACTGGCTATCACCCCGCCCGAGTTTTACTTTTTTTTCCCCCTTTCTTCTGGTATACCTATAGAGTAGACTATCAGGTACCAGTGAGTATTTATAGCTGCTTGCTTGCGCTTTTTCGGCCATGGGCAGGATCACGGCGATCATCATTAAGCGAAACACGCGCGCCTATCAGACGAGAAAGCACAGGCGCCCAACTTCAATCTTGGGGTATCGGTACTCCGTTTGGTACTCGTACTAACAAAATCAGTATCATAGTTCACGCTATAATCTTCACGCCGCTGTCTATCGGGAACTACCGTAGCACTAGTATCTACGCCGCAGACCACCCAATTCGAAATTCGCAGCCGATGCGCGGCCTATGATGCTCGTATATCATGCTGCCCATGTTGCGCAGTCTCACCCTTTTGGATACGGATCTCTCCCGGTGTTTTCTTGGTGCCAGTGGTCTTGGTGCTACCTCGCTTGGCCCTTCGGCCTCCAATTCCCAATACGTGAAGCTTCCCGCCGGCCTTGTCCTCGCCCCCCTTTGGTTGAGCCGCTGCGTTGGATGGGGTTTCGTCGTCTGCTTCCATCGCAGCTGATGCCTCGGCGGCCCTCTCATCCTGACCAGGAGAGTTTAGGTACAGTAGTATAGATGTAAGGAAACGTCTGCAAAACCTGGTACGTGCGCAGTCTACATCGTATCGCCAAATACAGGAAACAAACAGCTGGTACAAATACGAGGTACTGGAGTACCTGGTGCGTACCTGGTACCAAATACTACCTGGTGCTATAAATACCTTGGTGCCAAATACCGGTGTCAGAGTAGAGATGTAAAGATATGCTGTTGCTTATGTTGCAGTTGTTCACATCACAGTAGTAGCTCATTGTCATAAAATTCCGTCAACAGCTTGAGTGAGACCGACGTCTTCGTATCACGCTGTTGATCCTGGTGCTAACTACTGTAGTACTAAGGGGAGTCGCCGACCTACATCCTTCATGAGGACATACACAACCCGTAACACGCGCGATCGGAGTATCA
>JAYJMJ010000002.1:5304459-5319191 GCA_036873875.1 Laminaria ephemera
GCAGATCGCTCAGGGGGGGGGGGGGTGGGCTGTCAGCTGTGAGGTGCAGCTTTGAGGTGTGAGCATGAATAAGTATTGTACGCAGAGGGCGCCTGTTCAGCGAGCGAAGGGGCACATGAGCCCAGACCACCACGCAACACATAGTATAACCAGATACCAGGTACTGGTAACATATGACATATACCTGGTAACAGATAACACAAGTCAAACACAAAAACAATCTTAACCATCGTATTGTTCATGGGTTCATGGCTCTCGAGACTCTAAAACACCGGCCGTGCTTCTGTGCTGTGGGCTGGTATTTCCGTACACAACGGAGTTTCCATAAAGATATGTAGGCGTTATTGGTGTAGGGGACAGGGGAAATAAAAAACGACCGAAAAGAAATCGCTCGGTGTTTCGGGTTGCTTTTTGGCAACCGAGAAAAACCGACTCAAAAATCTCGGTTTTCGGTTGCAAAAACCGACCGAAAAACCGACCGGAAAATCCATTTGCGGTTTTCGGATCACAACCCTGGCTGTGCATCAAGGTGAAACATCTGAGAGTAATCCGCCCTCTGGATCAGGGATGCGTGTTACCGCGAACCTATCGGTAACACCGCAAAATGAGCGCTTGTGAGAACCGCTACCGCAAAAAATTGAGGCAGGGGACGGAACACTATCGCCCCAGTTGAGAGAATGCGCCCAAAGGGGAGGTTTCCAACATAAGTATGGAGGCGTTGCTATTTAGAGGCAGTCACCAAACCTTCAAGAACCGCATTTTTCCTAGCACCTCGTGCGGAATTACGAACCGTTCGCGAACCGAGACCGGTAACACGCATCCCTGCTCTGGATCGCAACGACCACTCCACGGCGGCTAGTCAATGAACAAACAAACTCGCAACACAGCAGTTGGAAATTATGACGCTGCAGTTGATACTGCTTGATATCACCCCTGCGGTTGGTACTGCTTGGAATCACCCCTGCAGTAGGTACTGCTTGAATCATTCACGCTGTTAGTACTGCTGCTCGATATCATTCCTGCAGTTGGTACTGCGTGATGTCATTCCTGCAGTTAATACTGCTCGATATCGTCCCTGCAGTTGGCACTGCTTAATATCATTCCTGCAGTTGGTACTGCTTGATATCATCATCCCTGCTTTTGGCCGAGCTCCATGAGCTGCTCAAAGAATCCCTCGGCATTCACCAGCTCCGTGCTCCCGTACGTTACACTAAGAGGAGCACTCTGTGATCGTCTCTGTGCGAAATCCTGTGAGGGGGGCGCATAGACAAGGGGAACGTGAGCTTCCTGTGAGGGAATGCATGATGATGAATATATTCTCACACTAGCTCACTTCCCTGAAATCTAGCCAGTGGTCACAAAAAAGGCGAAAAAACATCCCGATGGAAAAAAAAACACAAAACACAAAATACAAAATAGTACGTGCACCGCAATAGTACCAGGACGCAACGGGCACGGCACTACGGGCTGTGGTATATCATCCCGTATCACTTGCAATCCAAGGAATACCACGAAACTGTTCATCGTATGTACGTACCAGGCATACCCCTAAAACTAAAAAAAGGAGTACGACGGCAGAAAAAAAAAACAAAAAAATCAGACGAGAACGTGACCTTCCTGTGTGGCGGCTGGGTGCATAATAAAGGGGGAAAGTGAGCACAAGCGGTCCAACGCCAGAATACGGTACAGCGGGCCCGCCTTAACCCTTTTGGGACCCAGGTGTAGCGCCCTAAAAAGCGACAACAATCCTTCCAAGTAAGGAAACCCAATAAGTCGGACAGTCGGCACTTCCGGGAAAAGACAACGAGTCCGGCTAATAACTAGTTGGTGACTTGAAGTCGTGCCGACTCGTATCATAGCTCCACAAATTTCGGGAATATTTCCTGGTTCGCACCTGCAAGTTTTGGTACTCTGAGTAGCAGCCTCCTCCGATCATGAAGACGATCACCTCTCGCGGCGGCCCCCTTGCTCGAGCCGCAGCTGGGTCAGCTTGTTCCCTCAGCTTGGGGTCGAGGTAAAGGTACGCTTCGTCCTCCTCTCCGTTGTCGAGCAGACTGGCAACATGTTCAAATGGCACAGGGTTCGCAGAACATAACGGTATAATGGTGACTTTCCTACGAGTAGTCCTTGTCATAACGACGCGAAACTTGAATGAATATGAGTCTAAGTCAAGTGTTCCAAAGACAAATAACGTGTCATATTCGACAGTGAAAATCAGAGGGTAGCCATTGTATTGACAGCATACCTCCGCACGCTACGAGTAGGCAGCGAGTGACACCGAAGGAAATCTGGGGAGTGGGGGCACGTTAAAATGCAACAGCCACGTATGCCCAAAAACATCCTCCACTTTCCTTCTACCACATGTCGTTGCGCGTTCAACACAACTTCAGCATTAAAATGCAACAACTATGTATACCCAGAACGTCCAAGCACAGCCGCAACAGCCGTGGTACATAGCCGGCGAACGGGTGTGGAACATAGCCGGAGCTCACCTTTCGACTACTCTTGTAACGTACGCGTTGTTGGCCCGTGAGAGCAGCTGGCCCGCGGTAGCAGCAGCCTGCGGTGACAGATAAGACAACAAAAAAAGACCGTGGCATTTCAGCTTGCACGTTTCATTTCAAAGGGGTTTTGTTGTGTTTTATTGTGCTCTCATAGGTGCTGCAATAAGGCGGCAAAAAAGCCCCAGCCACTTAGCGTGCGCGATTTGAAGGTTGTTTTTTGGTTTTGTCATAGGTGCCATGGTGCCATTCTGCAGAAGCTTCTGCGCTTTGTTGTTGGGCGGCAAATGTTAATGTTTGCAACCGAAATGTTCCATTTAAGTGGTTTTATTGTTTTCTCGTTTTATTTTTCCCTTTGGGACTCCAGAGGGGAAAAGTGTCCAAAACAAAAATTACGATTATACGACTAGAGCATCAGCCACATGCCACACGAGGCATCTCGGGCTAAAGGGGTAGGGGATGCATCCGAACAGCAATGTACCAGGCAAGTAACTGTACAAGACGCACGTAGCATGGTGATACTAGCTAGCACTGCTGCGCGCTCCTATAAGGTCGCATTCGTTGTGTTTTTGGTCGCTAAACATAGGGCCGAAACGGCATAAGCTGCGGTAAACACATCGTTACGACTCCGGTATTGCGCACAGAGTACACGGGACTCCCGCATGGGACTGTAACCGTATTGCGCGTCTAGTATACTTCGTGTGCTGGCGAAGACTCATACTGCTGCCAAGACCTCAGCCACGGTGACGTATTGTGGTTAACCTCTTACCAGTGTCCAGTGGTCACACGGGCTAATACCCCACTAATACCTTAACAGTATCATACCTTCGCCAGCAGTCCAGTTGCTTGCGTTTGAGCTGCCGCAAACAGCCCTGACAGCATCTGGTTCCGCCCTGTGCGAGGAGCCTCGCCTGACGCGGCCCCAGCTTGCATAGTAGGCAAGTGCTGCAAGGATATCTGCAATATGACAAAACGAATGGCACGCCAGACATTATTTACAAGTGGCACGCCAAACATTGCTCAGGAGAAATGGCACGCCAAGTATTAGTCAAGGAGTAAGGACATGCCAGACAATAGACAACGGGAAACCATGTTTTTTCCGTGGTAAGCTCCGATTGCACACGTGAACATGAACCAGAACTGATGTGTAGGGTCGTTGCTAAAAAAAAAAAAAAGGATCGTGACAACCCCCCCCCTGATAACTTTGCGAATGGTGGCATCTTAACAAGGAACCGTTTTCAAAAACTGATCACAAGAATTGATGCCGCGATTCGTGAGAAAAACGTGACATATCATAGGTTTTACAAAATCCACGTTTCGTCAAGCTTTGTCGCGAATCGAGTGTATTTTTTGGCGTTCGTTACAAATGATCCTTACAAGGAGTAATCAACGAGCCATCGTTGATACACCGTCAAAGCTGATATCAACATTTACATTATGTGCACGCGAAATCGCGCGCTTCTGATAGTCGCACCTGTTGTCGTAGATAACCTACCGCGCCCAGCCCCCTCTCCGCCTCCTGCTCGGCCCCTGCCACCCCCGAGTCAGCGGCAGACTGCTTCAGCAACCCTTCCAGCTCCGTCAACTCGGCCGTCGGCGGTCTCACCGCCAAGCAATACACCCCCAGCAGCCGTAGCTTGTCGCGGATCGAACCTTTTCCGCTGCGGAGAAGCTCCTGCACCCGGCTCTTGCTCCGCTGCACAGATAGCGGGTGGGAAGCGCTTGGCATCTTTATTTTTATGTTTGTTTTTGTTCTTGGTTTTGGCCTTGTTTTGGTGCTTGTTTTTTGTTTTCGTTTTCGTTCTCGATTTTGTTTTCGTTTTGATTTGGTTTTTTGTTTTTTTTCTCATCCCATTTATTATCTTCGCCCTTCAATCTCCTTCTCCCTCCCTAGTCGTAACTCAGATCTGGGGTCACAAAGTAGGCCCTTCTCCCCTCTCCTCACTACGGTACGTGCCTTCGTTTTTATACTCCTTCTCCCTCCCTAGTCGTAACTCAGATCTGGGGTCACAAAGTAGGCCCTTCTCCCCTCTCCTCACTACGATACGTGCCTTCGTTTTTATACGCGGAACAGGAAAAAAAATTATGCCGTCCCCGGACGCAGCTTAGGGGTTAAGAGTACAAGGCAGATGGGCATGCAATGAGAAGAAATGGTGGAGCAAGGGCCGCAGATGGATGAGATCGATGTTAAGCCGAAAGTAGGTACAACAGGCAATCAGACTTCGTGCATAGGTTTCGTTTTTGGATTTCCGTTGGTTTTCTTTTTCATTCTGGAAATGTTTACGCTAATATTTGTATTAACAGTGATGGACGTTGAAGCGTTGAATTGAAACACACTGTCACATTGTCAGATTAGAAGATGGCGAAACAAATTACAACAGTAACAATTATGCGGTGGATAGCTGAAACATCGTCAATGCTGTTACGCTGTACCGGTATGCGATGCAGTGTACTAAAAAATCACCCTGTTGGTCTTGGTACTAGCTAGCACTAAGGGGAGTCACCGATCTATATCCGCCATGAGGACATACACACCCCGTAACACGCGCAATCGGAGTATCACACACAGCTTGCAAAGATGAGTTTCGACGAACTCCTCCATCTCACGGTTGAAGTGTATTTTACATTCTTCCATCAAAAGTCAGGACCATCGCGTGATCTCTGTCGTTTGCTTCCTTGGGTGCATGCGAAACATGCGGAAAGTTCCCGCAGTCATGCGTCCGCCTTTCCGAAGCAATTACAATGACAGCAGTGATGGTACAATGATAGTACAATACTGCTCAACAGGAACCATCACGGAGATATCGTTAACCCTTAGTATTGACACTGCAAAAATGACGCCACCCTAATTCCAAGTAGTTTGTCCCGAAAAAACTTGGGTGCAGTTCTACAGCGGTTTAGTTCTGCGTGGGCAAAATGGAAACCTCTAAGGTAACAAGAACATGACACAAGACGAACTGAGGGCGGTGGAACCGAGAACGGCGTTTGGTCAGAGTGGGCAATGAAAACTGCTAGGGCAACAAGAAACATGACACAAGATGAAGTGCAGGCTGTGAGTAGAACCGAGAACGGCGTTTTGTCAGAGAGAGCAATCAAAACTGCTAGGGTAACAAGAAACGTGACACGAAATGGAGTGGAGGCATTAGAACCGAGAACGTCGTATTGTCACCTTGGCACCAGCAGCTGCAGATATTATCTCCTCCTCGACTTCGAAGTACACCGGGATTTCCCGCGCCGCCACGTCGTCCATAATGGCCTGAAGAACAAACCCAACGATCAACCGGTGAGTTATCAAAGACATGACTTTGTAGCACATACTTGAAACACGGCCATATGTCTAAACGTTCTCCCGCGACTCGATCTCGTCCCGCTCGATCAATCTGTCGTAGCTTTATACCACAGAGTCATGGTATGGGCAACTTCTTGTTGTTCAATCATGACTGTTTCCTTTCCATCTTCTGGACAAGCCGTGGTCACAGGTGTAGTCCCTTCTCCCCCCCGGAACGTGCCGTGACGCTCATCGCGCCGAGGATCCAGCGTTCCCACCGCTCGTCGATTTGCATCGAATTTCGTATGAACACGTGTGAAGTTGCGGTTAATTTCCCGAGTCAGTTCGTACCGCAGATGACGCGACACACACGCGCGCACACGCCGTGCCCCTGCCTACCAATAGTCAATCCCTCCAAGGCTTTCGCTTCACCCTTAAAACAACTGGAAAAAAAATCCAACACTATTTCGAGTAGTTTCTCTCAAAAAACTTGAACTGCATCACGTTTTTGGGGAGAAACTTGCTTGGGACTTAACTAGGATAATTTCAGGAGCCCGAAAAGGGTTAAGCATGCATCCATCACCTTGAGAATGTTGGTGTGCATTTCCAGACCCTTTTTCTGCTCGAGTAGCTTCGGCAGCGACTCCACCGCGTTGGCAAGCTCCTGCGTCGCCTCGTCCCCTCCCCCCCCGGCGGCCGCACCGAGGTTGCTGACCCCCCCCAAGCCGGTCGACGCCGCGTCGGCATTGATCCCCGCTGCAGACGTCCTTCTCCTGATATCCTCCTCCTAGTGAACATGAAAAAAAATCGCAGTGTAGGTTTCGCGCTAAAAAAAACGCACTTGTAGGTTTTTCATGAAAAAAAAAATGCAGTCAAGGTTTTTCATGAAAAAAATCGCAGTGTAGGGTGGTAGGGAACGAATGAGAAACGAGGACGCCATGTTTTGGACGGCTATCATATAAGCTTGGGGGAGTGAGACACGGTGAGTACAAACTGACCACCCGGGCAAACACAACCGTGACAAGAGCAGAATGAACGGTTACAGGGTGCAGTACGGCAGGGCCATAGAAAACGTCCAAGATACACCAACGGTGCTGCAGTAATTGTCGCATACCAGGTATTTCCTTCTAAGTACAACACCTTCTACTAAGTACAATACCTTCTACTACCGTAAGTATATTACCTTCTACTAAGTACATTACCTTCTACTACGTACAATACTTTCTACTAAGTACATTACCTTACTGAGTATAATACCTCCCACTAAGTATATTATATATTACCTTCAACTACTTCTTAAGTATATTGCCTTCTGCGTGACGGCGGCCAGCTCTGATCTGTTAGCCTCGATGGCTTCGGGAAAGGGCAAAAGCCCTTGAATTACCTTCTACTAAGTATTTTACCTTCTACTATTAGGAAGTATATTACCTTCTACCAAGCATAATACCTTCTAGTACAGTAAGTACATTACCTTGTACAAAAAGTACATTACCTTCTACTAAGTACGATGCCTTCTACCAAGTAGACTACCTTCTACGAAATATAGTACCTTCTGCGTGACGGCGGCCAGCTCTGATCCGTTAGCCTCAATAGCCTCGGGAAATGGCGAGCCCTTGAAGCGCCGGTAGAAAGAGTCCTAGGGGTAGGCAGAGAGATTATGGGCGGGGCTTTTTCATCAACAAGGGTGAGGCGGCAGCGCCTAACAACGACACAGCAACCGCTCGGAAAAAGTCCGCCTCTTCGACCTCTGCACCTCTCACCCGTCGAAGGGCGGTAGCCGCGTGATAATGGTGAGAAACAAGACCAGACAGTACCTACTTCCTTACGTAGATGGTTCTCTTTGGGCTGGTGCGGAAAATGTGTTCTTCTATCGCAGCAAAGTCCTGTGAATGACGTGAGCTTTATATATGTCCCACTTCATTTGTTCGATACGCTGAAAAGTTACGCAACACCAAACAATACAAAGCTAATCCTTGTTCCCCCGATTAAAAAGTGGACACAAGAGGGCAGAGTCGAACCAGAACACGGAGCCGCTGCTGCTACTGCTGCTCCGACACTGCAACGACTCTACCGATGCTAAAATAGGCATTCAGTTCATTCGTGGGTTTGTTCTCCAACACAAATATCATCCCACATTGCTACTGCTACTGCTGCGACAGCAAAGACGCCTGTACGAATGTCAAAAGAGTTAATCCCTTCATCCATGGGTTTGTTCTCCAACACAAACACTGAACGTCTCTGAAAATCGCCCCGTTGACTCTGGTACTAGCTAGCGCTAAGGGGAGTCACCGACCTTTATATCCTTCATGAGAACATACAAGCCCCGTAACACGCGCGATCAAAGTGTCACACACAGCTTGCAAAGAAGAGTTTTGACAAAATCCGCGATATCACAGCCGAAGTGCATTTTTAATTTTTGTATACAAACATTGTCTTACATTTTCTGCATCGACGTCGTAGGTCTTGGATCGCTTCCCTTGGCCGTTCTTTCCTTCCATCTTCACCGTGACTCGGTTCAATCGGTGGTCGAGCACGTCGTCCACCAGGGCTTGATACGTGCTGCAACGACCACACGGAATAGAGGATCGGATCAAGCAAGCCCGTGAGAAAAGCCTTATCATACTTGAACATCAGCAAAATACGAGAACTGATGCGGTTTTGCTACACTCGCGGGGTACCGTTATAGCTTAATAGAGGTCAGAGGAAAGCCCCTTAGCATCACACCTTCTACTACACCCAATGTTCACAATGCATCCGAGTTCTTGGCTGAAGGTGGCGATCAAGCGCTAATAATCTAATAAAAAATGCGTTCGTCGACTTCGTCTGCAGCATCCCCACAACACCCGAAGTGCTCAATGCCGATGCCCAGCACTATCATGCTGCGACGCAGCAGAAATGAATACGTACAGATTGGCCTTGCAGCTTGGGACACGACAAATGCTAGGCTAGGGGTGGCACTTCCTGGCCAAACTGACGCGGCGCTTCAACTTGAGGAACTACCCTAACATGGTTGGAACCTCATTTGCGTTTTTCACTATATGATTTTTTGTTATACCTTGGCCATGGAATTGTTCATCCGGGTGCACTTTCATTTTTTTTCAGAATCAGTTTATGGGTGCAGTGCAGGTGCAGAGCTCTTCAAGTGAGGAGCCTCCTCTTCAAGTGAAGAAGCTCGTGTTCAAGCCAAGAGACTCGGAAAATGAGGTGCGCCCCTATCGTACTATTGGTACTATTAGTAGCATGCGTCACACGTTATCTAATTATTGCTCATAATAGCATGTTTGCGATGTATCCACTTTGGCTGGATAGGAGTTGGGCAGGAAACATGTAATAATAGTATTGAAACCGTCGAAATCACAATCCAAGGCCAACCCAACCCACGAAAAACCAGCGAAATGTTAGGTTAGTTTGTTTTTTTCCTACCATTTTTTTAATTTCTAACCTAATTATTTCGTGGGTTGGTTGGCCATGGGCTATGAGATTCGTCGGTTTCAACAATAGCTTTACATTTTTTCCAACCCAACAGAGTTTTGAAATCGCAAACACCCTAATGAGTGCATGTCACCTGTTGTGCCGGAGTGCAGAGACAAGATCCATTCCCCGATGCATCACGACCACAAGCGGCCTCTGGAATCCCGCCGCTCCTGGCGCATTAAACGCCGTCCCCCCACCCGTGAGATGGTCGCTGATGAGCTACAAGAGGAGCGGGCAAGACGAATCGTGTGTTGATTGACGTCAAAACAAGCAAGCCAGAACCACATCGGCAAAGGGCACGTATGTCCCAGGTACGAGGTACCTCTCATGGAACAGGTACCTCTTATGGTACAGGTACCTCTTATGGAACAGTTAACTGCAAGCCGTGTGCCATCAACACTACCAACAGGTACCAGGTTCCTCTTTCGATACAGGTGCCTCTTAATGGTACAGGTACTTCTTTAGAACAGTTGACTGTAAGCCGTGGTGAGCCATCAGCCCTACCAAGTGGCAACAGTGATTCCCTGCATCACTGTTGGGCCTGCAACTAAACGCCGGGATGGATCAGAAGCTTCAACGCTGAACCTGAAAACATTCCAGCCTTGCCTTTGGAACCGAAAAAAGACCAGCAGGACGCCGAGCAACGTAACAACAGCCTAAAAGCGATGCACTATACAGGGGGTACCTCGATTTTAAGAGCGTGCAAGATAAGAGCATTCGGGACTTAAGAGCGGTCAAATCGGCATGCCCATCCTATACCACAAACAAAAATATATACACTGCCCACTACAGGTAAGAGCAATGTGTAGTTAAGAGCGCTTGTGTCGGCTTGTCACGGGGTGCTCTTAAATCGGGGTACTTACCCACTGCATTTTTTTATTTGTTTTGCTCATCCCATCTATTATCTTCGCACTTTTTCTTTCTCCTTCTCCTTCGCTTGTCGTAACGCAGATCCGGGGTCACTGAGCAGGCTCTTCTCCCCCCTCCTCACTACGGTACGCGCCTTAATTTGTATCGCGAGAAGAATTCAGCACTTTCTTCCCTCGTCGACTCGCGTTGAATTGTGCTTACCCACGCTATGAAGCGCTCTCGGCAGTTTATTGTCTCAGAAATATAAATCTCCATACCGAGATTCGAACCCCTGACTCCAACCTTTGTAGTCTTCGAGGGTAACCACTTTACCACCGGGGCGACCGACCAGTATACGCAAGCGCCGCAAAATGCAAAAAAAAAACGTGAGTGGCCGTAACACTGAAACGCACCTTGCTGAGTTGCTCCGAAATCATTTGCGTCGGCCCTCCGGGGAGCGCGCGAATGATGGGCACCCCACCCACCGTCGCCAACACCCCAAAAAGAGCGCTAGCTATGCTCCGCATGTATGTTGTCACCTGCTTCGTGTTGGGCAGGAGGCATAACATATTAGGGAGGCTACTCCAACGTACTCCAAACGCTGGGCGCGGCTAAGTACTGTGGTAGCATACAGCAACTCCCGCCCAAGAGAACAGGACTCGTGGAAACGAGCTAAGCCTTTAAGCACAAGAGGTACATGGGTCATGAACGGTTGGCAGATCACCGCAGCAACCACCGAGAAAAAAGCTCTACGTGGGTAGGGAAGTCACGAGGCACACAATTGGACACCATGCCCTCATGCCCTCGACAACGAGAAAACCTGCTCATGAAACCCTTCGTAAACATCAAAATCGCGTGAACAGCGCCCAACAGAAGACCGCAATGCGCTGTATTGAGCTGGTCCTCGCGAGAAGCTAACCGCCGAAACTCCACGCGAGACACCGCGAGAGCATGTATATGCTGCTCGCGAACTATGTCGTAAGAGCGCTGCTGGCGGTCCGTCGTCTGGCCGCAACATACTAGCTGATCGCGGGACAGAACGTTAGTGTCCGGCGACCCAGGCGCGTTCAACAATCGCGACGGGGAAGCGCGCGGTGGAGGAACGAAGAACGAGCGCTTACCTCCGCGTCTGGGCAGGTCGGATCGTTGTATTGGACGTAAGAGCCTGGTCGGTCGAGGCTGAACAGGCGGTGCTCCAAAGACACGAACTCCAGGTTCTGATCGAAGATCTTGGAGATCATGTCTACGCTGCCCTTCGCCAATGTTTCTCGCGCTAGGAGCTCCATGAGCGGCCGCTCGAGCTTGCTCGAGAGGTTTAAGTATAGATTGCTGCGGCAGGCAGGGCAGGGCGAGTGGTTTTCAAGGCATGGAGGTTGTTAAATGGACAACGTGGAGAGATACAGCAGTACGTATAATTGAATATCGATCACTCACTCACAAACATTCCCAGACGGAACAAGAAAACCAAGGGAACCAAAGAGAATGATATTACGACACTATTTTGACGTTTGCCATCCGACGACGATATCGTATATACCTGTTAGGTAGTAGTGTGTGAGTTAAATAATTAATCAATTTCCGCATTCGAGGCAGACGAAATGGTCTCTGCAGCGCTTCGTACTACAGCAGCGGTAATGTTTGAGACCAGCGGTGCACTCTCCCACTCTTCTCTCTTGGCATTTTTAGTAACGTGAACACGAATTCCCGGTGTTGACCTTGACACTTGACACAGAGAAGTATGACACTAGGGTTCGTATCGTCGCCGTAAGCGGCAACAATAGCAGCAGGAGCAAGTTCATAGACCCATCTGACTGTTCCCGACAAGAGGTATACACGATATACCTCGTGCGCGTGTACCACGAGAGCTCCTTTCTTTTCTTGTTTTTCCTCACCCTATCTACGAGTATTATCTTAGTACAATCTTTTTAATCCAGCTCCCTCCGTTTTTCGTAACTCAGAATCGGGGTCACATAACAGGCATTCCTCCCCCCATATACCACTGCAAGAAATAAAACTGGCTGTAGTATACCCCTAGGTATGATATATGGTACCAGGTATGATAAATGTTCTCGCCTGTACAATCTCTTGCCAGAATCGGCCGCGATGCGTCGCATATTTTCAGCGGTTGGGCGGCAGAAGTATATTGCTGGCACGTCAGGGATGGCCTCTCGCTCCGTTTCCAGCTGTAGAACGTACCATGGTATACCATAAACCACGAAAGATCAAGGTAAGACAGTGACGGATAGCGACAGGATAAGGGCAAGGGGCTCCTTCGGGTTAGCATATTGATGTGAAGTTATTGCCTACATTCAACATTAAGATCGTAGACGAAGCTGTCGCTAGGAACTCTTGCAGTATATTAAGATATTTGTAACTGTCGTCAAGTTGTGTCCGTTGGTGTTCGGCAGACGCTTTTATCAAGTTAACTCTTAAAAAGGGGTTCCTGTTTTTCGGCGCGGTCAAAATAAGAAACTCTAAATCAAACAAAAATAAGCAAACTGCAGACCAACAACCCCTGACGGCTGCAGTGATCTCGTTGCAGATGGAGGCGAAATCTCTCCTGCTCTCCGAAACCTGTAGACCCAAACGGTATATCCGTTCACCGCAACTCTGTGAACGAAAGCCGTCACGGTGGAGATGCCACGCATTAATACATGCCATACTCGTATGGTGTACAGCTACTGCATACTCGTCAAGGTTGGACCTGCGCGTGGTACTTCGATCGCGCGTTGGACGGGGCTTATGACCTCGCGAAGGATAATAGGTCGGTGGTACCAGGGTCAACAGGACGATCTATCGCAACTGCATTTCGTTCAGGAAGACAGACCACTCTACGAGTACGTACACCTTACATATTGGTATCAACTATTACTAATGGCTGGCGTACCCATGTCCCCATACACCCCTGATCACACCTATGCACATATACTGTCGCTGATAGGTGCATGTATTACGGCAAGCGGTAAGCTAATCGGGGCACCACCATCGTACTTCTGAGCGGTGTTGACGTGTTCAGTATTCACGTATCATATTCACCAGCATGTGCAGCGTAACACCCTGCTTCCGGAGTTGCGTGACATGCAGCAGCGTGGAGATGATGTTCCGGCAAGGCTTGTCGTACACCAAAACCTTCCACTGATCGGACCACTCGCCAACCTGCCCAGCTCGACTGCCTGCAACCGTTTTTGGTGCAGCACCGTAAAGAGTAAACAGGAGGCAAAGCTCGCACGGTGTACGGAGGGATACAACTGGACGTGGATGCTCAGCAGGGTGGAAGGTCACAAGATTACAACGATAAGTAACCCTTCGATGTACGGGTAGTCTATACGTACAAGCAAGGGGTACCCTCCTGTTCGACAGAGCTTGTAAAACCAGGCTTGCAACCGTTGTTGGCGTCGTAAAGAGGAGGCAAGCCTCGGACGGTGTAGGTAGGGATATATACAACTGGACGTGGGAGCTCAGCAGGGTAGAAGGAGGCAACGTGATAACGATGGGTAGCCAACCCTCCGATGTACACGGTACTCTTATGTCGAAGGTAAACTCTAACCCTCCTGTCCGACAGAAATCGGAAAAGTCGGCCTGCAACCATTGTTGGCGTCGTAAACAAGAGGCAAAGCTCGGACGGGCGTAGGTATATAGGGATGCAATTGGACGTGGAAGCTCAGCAGGGTGGAAGGTGACAACGTGATGCCATGATACGTAAGCCTCCGATGTACTGGACTCGAGATCGACTTAAAGGTAACCCTCCATGTCCAAGCTCCTGTCCGACAGAACTTGAATGAAATGTGTTGCTCAATTCATCACACGGAGGTGTGTTTGTTGTCGTGAATGGAGACGGAAGGTCTTCTCAGTATACGAAGCTCGGTCAATGAAGCTGCACTTTTACGATTGAAAGGCTGCCCGTTGCAATGAGTGCTGATCAGTTTTACACTCTGTCCAACAGCATACAGCACACAGCGGAGAAGCGGACGCGATCCTACCTGCGCCTGTAGGCCGCAGCAGTACACAAGAACACAAAAAAGAACAGGACGATACTGTACGAGGGACGATGCGATGACAAACCACTCACCATGGTCGCTAGAATTAAAATCCAACAGCTTGAGAACCGCCTTCCTTTGCTTATCCTTCAGCGAACTAGGGAGGGAGCCAAAGCCCCCCGTCATTGCCACAGGCATCGCCATCCTTGCTGTTCTTGCGTGTCGCTTTCCATTTCTCGAGTTTTCAGGCAAACTAGAGTTTTGATGGAAAATCCGGAGGCTTTTTGCATTAGGGCGTTTTTTAGCCCACAGGCTATGGGAGATGACAGTGAGTGTACAAAAGACAAGAAGGTAGAGGAAGAAGGTATACTGTCATCTCCCATAGAAGCTAGACGTGAGGCGCCTTTGCCGGTCTTATAAGACCCACAAATCGTACCACCAAAGAAAGTACCAAATATATTTCACTTTAGAGAGTTTTTTAGGCTGGTTTTCGTGTTTTTGTGTTGTTTTTTTACAAATAATCGCGGGAGGGCGTCGATCAACCCAACGCTAACCCGAACCCCAACAACCCTTCTTTTTTTTTTTCCTCACTTTTTCACTTTCCAGCTTCTGGACAAGCCGTGGTCACAGGTGTCGTCCCTTCTCCCCCCCGGTACGTGCCTT
>JAYJMJ010000002.1:5322882-5333235 GCA_036873875.1 Laminaria ephemera
GATAGCTATAGTTTTCTCTCTACTATCTAGTGTACCAAACTTCTCCATGTCACAATCGTCTGTTGTCCTCATCTCCTAGGGGGGGGGCATTTTTGTTTTTGTTTTATTCGTGAACGTTTTGGTCCCCGGTCTACGCGCTACAGAGGCTCACACGGACACAGTCGTCACATAGCAGCGCTTGACTGAAAAGTGGAGGCTTTCCCCATGCTTGTATTCCATTTTCTCCTATTAGCAATGGATCGCCGAAATATATGTAAGCAATTGTCGTTCCGATCCGATCCGTACATTTCGAAAATTAAGCAACAGCCCTCCTCGCCGTACATGTCACCTTGTCGTTCCCTTCTACTCTGGGTGTGATACTGCAACGGCAATCTCCTTGTTGCCATCGAACACAATGATAGAGAGTACCCTTACTGTCGTCGAACACAAAACACAATAGTCGAGAGTGAGACGAGAGTGGCATACGATTAGTCGTGTGGATTTTCTGTGTTCGTACTACTTTTCCTGTGCTCGTACGAGGTATACTACTTGTGGTAGAGGACGTATGGTACGACTCGTTATAGGGTATGGGCATAGGATACCGTCTCACTAGGCCTCTAACCGCGCCTAGAGACTGCGTTTTAGTTGCCACCGTCGCTGTTTTCCCAGTACCCGTACTGTCATCTAACACAAAACACAATATATAGTCGAGAATGATGGTAGGCCGGCCAATACGACAGAGATCAGCACTCGCTGCGGGTGGGCCTTGGCTTGCATCATCAGCAGGAGGGACTGGCGCATAAATTAAAGCCTTCTACCCGCGCCGAGAGGTTGTGTTTTTGTTGCCGCCGTCGCTGTTTGGCACAATTCAGACCAAGGCTAGGACAGCAGCCAGACCCTTCATGGTCCCAATTATGTCGTAAGGCGACGGGCTTGTACACGCATCGATCGATAGGAGTCGAAACGGCGAAAATCGATGAGACGTTGATGGTATTGTGCACGGCAACACGAACGCATATACACGGAGATAACATTGGGTTTGAAGGCCTTAGCGCATGCCAGGAGCTGAGAGTAAGGCCGATGCGATGATATCGTATGGGGGGTGGTGTGCGAGTTGTATGGGTGCGGGCGCGATGGGGGCGGGCGGGCGAAGGATAATTTGCACGGGTTGGTAGCGGACAGTGACCGCTCAAAAGATGCTTCAAAATCGTATACAGTACTTCGAAGTAGGAAATGTGCTTGAAAATGTGCTTAAAAAACAGCTTCACTTCAAAATTCCTATTCCTGAGAGGGAGGTTCGAAAAGTAAACTCTTAGAAACTACCAGGTATGTTATTCGTTGTATACCTAGGCCATGAGATTGTGCATCGGGTTGCCCTTTCATTTTTTTCAGAACCGGTTTTAGGGTGCGGTATAGAGTTCCTCAAGCGGGGACTCTTAGATAATTTAGGTGCACGTCTATCGTTGCATGCGTCAGCGGTCGTTCAAGGAGAGCCGCAGGATGCATTGAGTGATGGCACGAAATTTTCACGCAGTGATTTCTGACCCGGTTAACTCCTACCTGGTGGTTTGTAAAAGGCAAGCATTGGGGCAATAGTCCGTCCGCGTGTGGTGTAAAAACATGTAACGCTAGGCAGCCAACCCTTGTGGCCATGGCTGTGGTCCTTTGCCTTGTCACCGGATATCCACGGAACAACGCGAGCCCTACTGTTCTCGTGCCGATGCCTCCGCACGACCTTCCTCATTGACGCTACTACGCACACATTTTTAATAGTTACAGTACGCCCCGCCGTGTTCCTCGTGAGCAGGTGCTTGAGCTCAATCGGGAAAATGAGGGCCTGCTGGCCGTTCGCCAGAGGCTGCGCCGCGAGGTGGTGACCTTGCAGGAAGAGGAAGACGACCTGCGAAGGTTGCTGGGGCTTCCAGCAATGCGCCCCGCGCCGTGCCCAGGACCGGTACCGCCGGCGCCCGTGGAAACGCCGCAGTTCGTGCCGCCCATTCGGACGTTCCGGATTGGAGAACATTACCGACCTTCGACTAAGCGAAAGAAGCCCGGCGCTGCCGCCACTCCGACGCCCACGCGCGAAGCCCCCTCTCCCGCTGCTGCTCCCGCACGTTCACAGCCGTCGCCAACTCGGCAGCTCGACGTTGTATGTGAGGAGCCGAGAGCGAGTGAAGTCGTCCACAATTCGTCGCCCTCACCGCCGCGGCCGGCTGCTCCGCCTGTTCGAACTACCCGGGAAGGAGCACAAAAGCAAGCTGCGCTACGCGTGCCTACGCAGCGGCCCAGCTTTCCCGCCGCTCAAACGCCGCCGCGAAAAGCACCTTCGCCAGCTCCTGCCTCTCCTGCGCGTCCGTACTCGTCTCCGGCTCGGCAGCGCCAAGCCGCGCCTACGCAGCGATCTGGCGTTCCCGCCGCTCAATTGCCGCCTCGAAAAGAACCTTCGCCAGCTGCTGCCGCTCCTGCGCGTTCGTATGTGTCGCCGACTCGGCAGCGCGGCGATATCGAGGAGGGATCGAGCGCGAGCGCGGACGTCAGCGACTCTTCTTCGCCCACGCCGGTTTCTGCTTCGGTGGGAGACGCGCCGGAGTTTCTGCCGCTGGGCTTGCCGGGGTCGCCGGTCGGATCGTTGGGTGCTTCAGGTGGCGGCGGCGACGATATGTTCGACCTCGCGAATATGCTGATGGACGATGCCGATGACGCCGTCTCCGCAGGAGGAAATGACGTCGACATAGAAAACTTTAGTGGAATGAGGGCCCCGGCCCCGGCGGCAGACCCGGTGGCGGCGGCGACGGCGGCGGTGGCTCTTCGTGGGCGTGGCGTTGTTATGGGTCGAGTCGGCGACGCCAGGGGTAGAGGAACCGGAGACAATGTCGCGAACATGAGCAGGATGAGGGCTCAGCTGGTGGCGCGCGGGCGTGGTTTTGTTAGGGGAGAGGGAGGTAGAGGGCAGAGTTGCAGAGGTGCCAAGCGGACAAACTACACCAACCTTAGTCCGAATGCGACGGTCAAGCGCCGCGATTCCGGTAGAGGGGGGGGCTCGCGTGGGAGGATAGGGACCCGCGGGGGCAGAAGCGTCTTGATGAATGCTCGCGGGGGTGGCCGTGGGCGGGGTCGGGCGAGATCGGGCTAGGCTGATCTCTGGGGCGGTCGAGAACGCTATCTCTAGGGTATGGTATGTTTTTTTATCCGTGGGAGGGCATGCAACTGGTGACATATTAGCAGTTGTCGGTGATTTTGTCGCATGGTGCTGGCTTGGCGTTTGCCGTTGGCAGGGTGCAGCTGTAGGTCGTAGTGGTTCTAAAAAACGAAGATTAGCAACAAAGAGAGGTTGCTGCCGTGTACCAGCAACAGTCTCGATTATGCATTGGCGACGGATGTTTCCTGCCTTCCTGCCTGCCTGCGTGCTCGGGCTTTCTCGGTTTTGTTCGCTTGTGTAGCGAGCCGCACAGGTGGTGAACATGCGCGTACAATCCGACAATATTCTACCTCTGACGCTTGCTACGATAGAGGTGCACCTTTTTCTTTCTGAGGCTCCTCACTTGAGGAGCTCTATATCTCTCCCAAAAACTGATTTGGAGAAAAACAAAAGTGCTACGCGATGAACAATCCCATGGACTAGGTATTCAACGAAAATTATCGCAAAAAAAAATATTGCAATTCCGACGATTTTGGGTTAAGGAGACCCATCATTGTCATTCAGAAAACGTTTTTACCAAAAAGTGCTACCTCTATCGTGGCACGCGTCCTCTCGAGTTTGAAAGCCTCCGGAATTGGGGCGATGCTTGCCCGATCTCTTGACACTGGCACGGAACACGGAGACGTAGACACGCACGGACGGGACGCACGTCTGTTTCTTTTTTGTTATTTTTTTCTCTGCTTGTTCCCCTTCGCCGCTCCTTTTTTTGCGGGACTCGAGGAGCGCTGGGCCTTCGCCGGTCCCTGCCGATCCGACCCGCGTAATCCGTCGGTTGCGCCGCTGTTGTCTCCTGGCGGTGGCGATGGCCCCTTTTGTGCTTGCGGAGGCTTTTGCTTTCCCTTCCCCTTTCCGGCCGCCTTGCCCTTGCCCCCCTTGTCGTCGTCCTTGTCGCTCTTATCAGCTGTTTTGCCCGCCTTGCCGGCGGGTGTTTTGCTTCTCGATTTGCTGCCTTTGCTCTTATCGGCCGCGCCTGCTCCCTTCCCCTTGCCTTTCGACTTGGGGCGCCCCCGCTCTTTCCTTCTGCTGCCGGTGGTCTCCTCGTGCTCGACCGATCCCGCCCCCACAGCCGCGTTCTTCTGCTCCTCTTCGAGTATCTCGAACGCGCGGGATTCCAGATCGGCCTGCAGAGGCAAAAGCGGGAGACCGCGACTGGAAATTACACTTTGTTTTTTTTGCTGAGGCAGAAGAATGTGGCTTTTATCTTTTACAGGCAAACATATCATATACACAAACTGCGAACGCATGGCAAGGTGTGCTCTGTGCCATCCAATAATACTAGTATCATGATGTAGTGGCATAAGGCCATGTTATTTTTAGACGTTTGACATATAAGTCCGTGGTCAGTTTTGGGCGCAATTACTTCGCTTAGGCCGAACAAGGACCCCACTACCGACAATGGGCCGAGGTGAGTGAAGTGAAGAGTTACTCAAAAGTGAGAGACGCGTATGAGGCAACCCCGAGGAGCCTTTACGGGATAGTATCGTACACACCCTGCGAAGCTCTGATCAATACTTTAACATCACGCTAGTTTTTTATTTTTACAGTAGCGCAATCAAAACACCTCGAACATCCGTTTCGTCTCGAGATGGTGCGCGTAGAGGTCCCGCTCTACTCCTAGCTTGAGGAACAAGTCCACCGCCAGCTCTTCCGTATCCCTAGGCGCAAACGCGGCCACCATGTCGAGCAGAGTTGGTGTGGCCCTTTCAAGTGCCCCCTCGGACGAAGCGTATGCCTCACGGACGCGCGAGCTAGCTTCGCTGTTGCTCTGCTGAGCCAGAAAGAGCTCCGCCCTTGAGCGGCTCTCGACATCAGCAATGCGCTGCTCCAGCAAGCGATATCTCTCCTCCCAGGCCCGTGCCTGTGCCGCCGCCTCCTCCTGCAGCCTGCGGGCCTCAGAGGCCTCCGCGATCAGAGCTACATTCTGACCCTCCAGCTCTGCAACGCGGTTAGCGTAACTTGCACAGGATTTTCGATGCGTATCCCACACCCGGCGTAAGCAGGACCCCAGACAGGATTCCCCAGGTTGGCACCCTTCGCTTACAGGTGGCGTCATCTCCACCGCCGCCACCGAGGCGGCCGTCCTTGCTCTGGACGAACCCTGGATCCCATCACCGCAATTATCCCAGCTTTTAGACCTCGGGGCCGCCCACGTTTGTTGGTCAATATCCTGCATCTCCGCGCTCTCCTTTGTGCCCTCTTGTTCCCCGGGGGATGTTGAAGAAGTAGTAGAAGTAACATCTGGTACTGCTGCTGCCAATACGAAGTCATCCCCTGGTAGGTTGGAGGTGTTTCCGTTTACCCCTTTCTGATTTCTGAGCGGTTCAGCACCCTCTGGCGTTGGAAGGCCGACATCCATATCGGCAAGGAGCGCCGTCGCCATTCGCTCCGCGGCTTTGATGCTCACATGGTTCTCGTTAATGACGCCGTACAGAGCCCCCTCGACCGTCAGCTGGAATGCTCCGCGGTGGACCAGACCTCCCACCACTCGATCGTACTTTGTCTGAAATGGGGGAGATTGAATCAGTGTTAGGTCGGGACTGACTGATGTATGGGTCTATATGGGTTGCGTTGTACCATGTGCTGCCACAGGCGCACACGTCCTTTTCGACGAAAATAGCACGTGCCCAAGCACCGCCATATTACAACCTACCATGCCTTCGCATGAGCATGTACGAAGCGCAGCACTTGGATAGTGCATGCACCAAGCTTGTTCTCCGAGGGACCTACCATACGCGCCACACGAAAAAAATGTCATTGCGGGCGCGTTCTATAGCCAAACCACAGCACGGGACACTACTACAGTATTTCTGAGTAAACAGTGATTTTTTTCGCGACAGGGTCGTCGCGCTCGCATTGGGACTTCCAGGGTAAAGGGGCTGTGGCCCAATCGTCAAGTAGCACCTCACCTCGAGTTCCACAAACTGTTGCTCCATGATGGAGATGCTCTCGCTGCTGTGATCGACGTTGGCTCGCAATTGCTCTACTTCGTTGGCCAGGAAAGTCACGTTGCCCACCAGAGTGCGGTGCAGGTCTCGTGAGGCGCTGAAAAACTGCAGCACGAAGCGGTAGTCGTGTTGGCCCCTGACCCCCGTCTCGGCGTCTTTGACACGTTCTTCGCGAATTATGAGACCAGCTCGGATGTCTCGGATATCTTTATCCTCCTGAATGATGCTGTTGCGCTTCTTTGCCTGCGCGATATAGTATGTTTTGTTTTGGCGAGGGTTATAACGTCAATCGTCAAATGGAAAGAAGCACGCGTGCCTGAGTGTTATGCGCTTCTCCCACCGAAAGTTTGCCACCCGAATCGCAACCGTTCGAGCGCTGGCGTATCTACTTACGTGTTCGTAGGGTGCGTCTCCCCTCATCGAAAACCGAACGTCGTCGGCTTCCAAGATCTTGCACGCACATACGTCCACATTTTGATGTATACATATGTTCGCCGTGTATTTTCCGATGCCCAACACGGATATTTCCAGATTGTTCGTTATAACGAATAAACCACTGAGCCACCCAGTCAACGCTGACTGAGTGGCTCAGTGGTTTATTCTTTGTAGCAAACATTAACTTATCCCCAGAAAGCGTGCTCCATGCCGTCCCCTGCCAAAGCTCGACTACTCGTGCGGTAGCACTGACTTTTTCTGTTGTCAGCTACACCCCTCGGCTAAATAAAACGGCATTGGTAAAATCTGTCGACGTGTTATTTCTGACCGGAAATGTGGAAAAAGTACGGATTGTTGGCTTTACCTCCCGCTTAAGGTAGAAAGGAACGAACCCGGGGCGAATGCTCGGGTCGAGCAGGCTCCTTCGCCAGTACCGCATGATGAAATGTCGGGGATCGTGCTCCCCATGGCGAAGCGGACACCCCTCGGACCGAAGGTACTCGAAGAGCAGGCCTCCCCAAAACAATTTCAGGACATCCGCGAATCTCTTGCCGACTTGTCGACCTCCGTCTCGGATGAAGGCCATGATCTGCAATGCATTATTAATTTTTTTTTTGTATTATAGTAGCAACGAGATTAGCGCGGGACACGATTTTGACATATCTGACCTCTGATCTCTGACGCGAAATAGGTGTATGCACCCGTTTATACCGGTAAGTGAAAGTCCGGAACTACAGTAGTACGGGCCCTCTAACAAAAAACGTGTATTTTGGCCCCAGTCTCAACCCCTGGTACGCAATTTATTGTATTATGTGCTCCGATTACTGGTGCTTGGCGATACACGTTTCTTTTTCTGCCTTTTATTTCCTCTTGGGAGCATTTGAGCACCGTTTCCTACACCAAATTAAGTGTCTGGAATAAACGAGCTTGAATTTCTTATCTGAAAAAATATTATTAGGGGGCCCGTGCTGTATCAAGACAAACATACGCGGGGCGACCTGCACGAGTTGAACATCTTCCACATGCACAATGCACAATGCACGCGGCAACGCCATTCGAGCGCGGATCCGTCGGAGCATATCGGCATTGATTCTACCCCCAGCTCGCAGCACACAGCACACAGTCTTATTATAGCGGTATAGTTCGACGGAATTGATACGTTGGTACACAAACTTTGAAAGCTGCGTGCTACGTCGGTCCCGCGAGATATCGTCGCGTTAGTTCCCTCGTGTTCACCGTTTAAGCAAATAAAGTTTACATTGTTTTGGTTACTATGATACCTGTTGCTCTTTGGCTTTGCGCGGGCACGGCACGACGAACCCCAGGGCACCGAAGAGGCTGTTTATTTCCACCGCATTGCACATGGAGAGCAGCGTCTCCATCCCCGCCTTGCTGTCCTGGATGACCGGGTCGGCGTCTAGGAAGGGGTCGTACTTGCGATCGCTGTCGAACTTATCGAACAGTTTCGAGGCCAAGCCTCCACCCGGCTTGCTCCGTTTCTTCGCCGTCGTCGCCGTAGCAGGCGTCATCGCCGTACTTGTCATACTCGTATCGGTGTTGCCCAGCCCTCCAACCATGTGTTGCGTGGATTGCACGTACGATATTTCCGTGTGGGTTGACAGCGGTTGGCAATGTGATGTGTCAAACTTACGGCCACCACAAAGCTTTGCACTACAGAGTGCACAGCTGCTCCCGCGTACCCTAAACCTTCGAGCCTGCCACACTCGCTGGGGTTCGAGGCAAGCCCATCTGGCATGTGACCGACATACAACACACAACACGTGCGGCCGACAAACGCGGCCCGACAAAAGCACACGACGGCGCGGCACTGTCGTGCGGCCTAATAGTTACCGGTTCATAAAAATTAACGTTCCCATTTCCCGATCCCCCCCCCCAAAAATGCGAAAAATTGCCAAGCCTTCAAGAAAGAATAACAGAACAACGACGCTACTTCGCTGCAGCAGTTCTCATCACAGCAAAGAGGGACGGTATTCCACGGGCTCTCGTGACGTACATGGCCTCCCAAGGCGAGAGCAGCGATCACCGGAATGGACCAGATAAACCGGCAGACCCCGGGTCCCAGGCGGTGACTCCCGCGGAGGCCGAGGGGGCTACTGGCGATGGTGGCAAGGGTCCAGGGCAAGAAGAACGGGACAAGCGAGCTCGTTCTCGTTCTGACGAGTTGACCTTGACTTCCGCAGACTCATACCGGACTGCGGGTGGTGCTCGGGACGGCGGAGCCAACGACTCTGCTGCCAACAGGTTCCGGTCGAACGTGGAGATCATCGAGAAGCCCCGGCAGATGATCGTCCTGCTGGCGACAATCGCAGGAGCGAGCTACTTGGTGAGATGTTGCGTGTTGTTTTTGTTGTCGTGTGTCGTGTGTGTCTGGTTTTCAAATTCTTATCATATCGGGCTAAATAATACCAGTACTACCTGGTATGACGTATTTGAAATATTTGATAAAATATGAGCAGTATCAGTACTCGTACGAAGTCAGTACAGTAGTGAAGTACTGCTGGTTATACTGCTGTATATAGTGCTGTTTGCTGCTGGTGCTGGTGCTGGTGCTGGTGCTGGTGCTGCTACGTACTCATAGTGCTCGCAACAGCACTATGTAGTACGTACACATATCATGCATAGCACATGTGCACGAGTACACGGAGCGCACGCATTACATTCTTGTGCTTCTCGTGATACTTTAGAGTTGGTTTAGAGTACTTTAGACTTGGTTTAGAGTGGACTATTAATACGTACGTACAGCTACGAGTACGTAGGGGAGATCAGTAGCGAATATTCTACCAGGTACGTCGTACGTGGCTACCGGCCAGGAATACCGAATACCGTTGGTATACATAGACGTCTATGCACAGCAGTAGAGTATCACGCATATCACATGTGCACGAGTACACGGAGTGCACGCATTACATTCTTGTGCTTCTCATGATACTTACTTGGTTTAGAGTAGACTACGTACAGCTAGAGGATCAGTAGCGAATATTCTACCAGGTACGTCGTACGTACTGTAGGTACCGGCCAGGAATACCGAATACCGTTGGTATACATAGACGTCTACGCACAGCAGTAGAGGTGTTACCCGCCGAGTATCCGTGGTCAACGGGTGCCCGCCAAGTTTGGGAAAAAAATACCAGGGTGTTCGCGAGTATATGGGCTCCAGGTACCCGGGTGCCCGAGTAACCGGTATTTCACCTTGGAAACCCGGGAGATGGCAAATTATCATCCCCTTAATCACGTTCCGTGGGCAGTGTTTTGGAAGTTGTTTGGGGCACGTTCGAACTTGGGGTCAGGGTCAGATCGACAGAGGTTTGAGGATTCTCGCCTTCGCCTTCCGTCGAGAGGTAGATCCCTGGCTATGATATGATACGAGTATTTTTGTGCCGCTGCTGCACGAAGCTAGTGGGGGTATCTGATCGTGTGATGTTTATGTGTGTGAAGACCATTTTTATTTGAGAAGGGACGTGATTTAGGGGAAAATAAGTTTCCATCCCCGGGGTTTCTATGATGATGTATCGGGTACCCGCGTACCCGTGGCTCAAGTACCCGGCGAGTACAATGTGAGGTGCTACTCGTACCCGTGACGGGTATTGACAGGCCGGGAAATACTGGCGAATACCCGAGTAATTGGCGAAAGGGTAACAAATACTCGTAACACAGCGACCTACGAAAAAAAGCGATAAAATATTCTTATAAAAAAATTTATAAATACACAACAGCTGTGAGATCTAGGATTTCGTCGAAACTCATCTTTGCAAGCTGTGTGTGATACTCCGATCG
>JAYJMJ010000002.1:5344999-5358122 GCA_036873875.1 Laminaria ephemera
TCTGTTAGGAGTAGGAGCGGTGCTCCGTCTCGAAAGGGTTGCGTGGTCAATGGTAAAATTACTAAGGCAAGCAACAAATGAGTACGCCCCCCCCCCCCCCTGTTTACAGCGAAGACAAATTCTGCGGGATGTAAACACTTTTTTTTTTGCCGTCTACCCTCGGCAGAGGATCCCAGCTTCTGGTGGGACCCTGGAACCACGGAGGGCACCAGCATGTTAGGCCTCATCACATCACCACCAGGTCCAAGTGAGTATCTATAGGTCGATACACCGGGCAGATCACGATCTAGATAATCTAGGTCCTGCATTTGTTGTTATGATATGTTGTGAAAGAGGCGTGTCGTACATATCCCGCTTGGTAAACATGATCTAGATCATGCAGATCATGCAGATCAAATATAAATAGTTAGGCCTCATCATACCACCACCACGTCCAAGTGAGTATCGTGTTGTCAATGTGAGAGCATCGTCATCATCATCATGACAGGGGCCGTGGTTTCATACATCGGACAATTCACGATCCAGATGATCCAGGTCCTATTTTTGCGGTTGTTTTGATGTTGTAATAGAGCCGTCTCGTGTGGATCATAGGATTAGGCCTCATCACATCACCACCAGGCCCAAGTGAGTACCGCATCGTCAATGCAGTAATGCTTGGCTATTGGACTGGTCGAGTTTCTCGCCGCGGCGGATTATAAGCGCAGTCCTCTCGGAATTTTTCAACTCCTATATCTTCTCCTTTGATATAAATTATTAAACGCGTAGAACAAACGTGTAGAATTTGTATGAAATAGCTAAAAGTAAACATTTAAATTAATGATTTCCCCCCTTATACGTGCTGTCGCCTACTGCACGGCAGGTTTGACTTCCGCACCGAGGTGTCTGGCTTCTTCGTCCAGTGCCTCTCCTCTAAGCCGGACCACCTGTCGCGCGAGGGTGGGTCGGAGCCTGCTGGGGATAGTTTTCTGCCAGATCGAACGGATGGGGGCAATAGAAGCAAGGTGCGTTCGTGGGGGGGAACGGGTCCCGAATGCATCCGTGGCCCGTCTCTAACAAACCACCGTATCGCCTCCCTTGAGGGTGGAAATTTATTAATAAAAAATACACTACTGAAATGTTTGACGCGGGGTGCAATAGGGGTATCATATTAATACCACGTTTTGGCCAGAATATTTCTAATTGCCTTTGTTTTGTTTCATCCCTAGTTTTTGGGGGCTGATGCGCTGGCGTCGTGCAATCGTTACAGCGCCGTGCCCGAGAAGACATGGGCGCTACGGCCGTATCAAGTGCCGGCAGGGGCAAGTGCCAGACTGCGGTTACATCTGTATATAGCAAACTCAAGCACCGATAGGAATAGCATACCAGGTATATTTTTTCTGACACTCCTCAATTGAGGAACTCTATGGCTCAATACCTTGTCCAAAAATGGACTTTTGAGAAAATCCGAAAGTTCACCCAGATGAATACTCACATGGCCTAGGTATGTAACGAAAAATGTTTGTAAAACGTAAATGGTGGCTCGACGATATATTGGGTAGTTCCTCCGTCAGGAGAAAAAAAATTGGTCAAAAGGTGTTGCCTCTATCGTAGCATGACTTAACTCTCTTAGCACTATTAATAGTAGAATGCTAACCCTAACCCATGAAATGGGCCCAAATTTATGTGGTATTGCTTGGTTTTAGGGGCATGCTCTTTGAGTGGACTTTGAATGCCCCGTTTACCACGCCAAATCTTTGAAAAGTGATGCACTGTTTGCTGTGGTGGGCCCGAAGAGTCCAGGCTCCTTTGACATGGTCGTTGGTTTTGTTTTGCGGTTTCCGAGTGCGTGCTAAGAGGGTCAAGCTTAGGGCAGGGTGAGGATGATGGTGAGGTGGTCAGGGCAGGTTTATGGTTAGAGTTAGGGCGATCGGAACACCGCAGTGACCCACCCAATCAGCTCTTCCGCGCTTTCGCCACGACTGAGAAGATCAGAAAAAACGCCGTTCGAATTTTTCATGGCGATCGATGCTCACGGTTGTGTTGGACGTTTGGCCAGGTGGCTACTGCCTATCCCTCTTCAGCACCGTTAACGTCTCCCCACACGCCCTCGCTCGATCGAGCATGTAAAACATAATGTCTCCTGCTTTCTCTTCTCTTATCGACATGTGTACCATGGATGCCTCCTGCCTCTGCTTCCCTGATCGGTTGTTTTGGACGTTTTGGCCAGGTGGTGACGGCCTCTCCTTCAGTACCGTTAGCGGCTCCCCACACGCCCAACCCCGGTGGAGCCGGCGCCGGCCGCGATGATGGTGGCAGTGGCAACAGGGACGAGGGTTGTGGGCGACCAAGCAGCAACGATTACATCCCCTTGAGGTCGTCGGACTCAAACAGCCCGCCTTGCCCTAATGTAGGCGTCGTCGCTGAAGCTGATGAAGTGCCTGCATCAAACCGATCGGAGAATGGCCGTAGCCTCTCTCCTTTACACCGAAAGGATGGAGAGAATGCTGACGCTGGAAACAAGTCGCCCGATGCCAATGTCGCAGGAGATGCCGCAGACGAAACCGGGCCTTCACAATCCCCGAGTCAGAGTCCTAAACCGAACCCAGACGCGACAGCAGCTGCAACCGCACCTCTGCTCACCGGCGCTGGTGCTAGATCGCAACCTGTAGCAGAGGTTGCGGTGATAGGTGCTGGAATGCAGCCCGTAGCAGAGTATGCGGCGATGGCAGATGAGAGCAAGGAGTCGGAGGCGGTGTGGAAGAAGGCAAGACCAAGGGTCAGGTTTTTCACACACCAGGTGAGACTCGAGCTTCGAGAGGGGGCGCCTGCTACGTACGGTAGGGGTAGCAGGTAGCAGTCTTTGGCCGAAACATTTATGTCTGACGGAGCTATTCCACGGGGGAACTACAGTACTCGTCGGCGTCCCCGATGGTCTAGTGGGTTAACCTCGTAACCACTATGGTCGATTTCGCAGGTTCGAGCCCTCCCGAGTGCATACTCGTACTCGTAGGGACTTTTTCTTGTGCAAAAAATTGACTTGCGGAAAGCGCGAGAGCGTGAATTAGCAAAAAGTCGATGAAAATCGACGAGCGTTGGGAATGCTGAACCCTCTGCGCGATAAAAAGGAAGGCACGTACCGGGGGGGAGAAGGGACGATCACCTGTGACCACGGCTTGTCCAGAAGCTGGAAAGTAAAAGTGAGATTTAAAAAAAAAGAGAAAAGTACTGTACCCATAATTGTTAGAATATCACTGGTGTTTTACAATAGTATTCGTTGTACAAGGTTCCCCTACGGGATGCCTTCGGGATGTGGTTGGGTTGAAATCCAGGGGGTGTCGCAAGTTGAAAAGGGGGAGCACAGGCGTTCCTGTGAGCTATATACCAGGTGTAACGTAGAAAGCTCTTGAAAACTAGACAAAAAGTAATTAGCAACCGCGCAAGTAGCCGGGCAAGTAACACCGACCATCCCAAACAAGTTTCTAGTTTAGTTTATACCTAGGCCACGGGATTGTTAGCAATGTATAGACGAAATATCTCTGAGTGACGGGGCTCCTCAACGCAAGAACCACCCAAACACCGTTGGTGTTTTCACAATAGTATTTCGTGTTATACCGGCCACGGGGTTGTTCATCGAGTTCACCTTCATTTATCTCAAAGTGAGGTTTTGGGGTAAGGTATTGAGGTCAAGTGAAGAGCCTACTAAGATTAAGGTGGACCTGCTACCGTGGCATGGGTACAATCAGTCCGCTGTTGTTGCGTTGAATTTCCCGGTGTCTTCAGTCCGCTATCGGTGCACTGAATTTCCTGATGGTCTTCGTGCATTGCGTTTGCTTGGGAACCGGCTTTTGTTGTCGCCAGGGTGCGCTTTATCACCATCTTGTCCACCACCACCAACATCTCGTTCAGCACTATCACCATCTCGTCCATTCCTTGGTCCTGTCGTTCGCTGGTTTGCTCAACGGCGTAACCTGGTTCGTGTTTGCCCATAAAAACCCTACCTGGTAACCCTAATGTCGATCGCTTTTTTTTCCAGGAAGAACAGTGGCACGAGGCCAACACTTTCCCCTCCATCCCGCCAAACAAGGAGGACTTCGTTCTTTTCTTAGGCAAGAGGCTCCCTCCTCCGCACTCTCAACGTTGCAACTCCACGGGGACTACTCCCAACCACCTTTTGGCCTCCTTCTCCTCTGCCACCGCCGTCGCTGATAGCACTACTACCACCGGAGGCAGCACCCCAGAAACATACTTTATCGCGGATAAGGACCTTAGTGACGAACCTTGCACTGCGGTTAGCGAGGTGAACTGCGTCGGCCTCCGGGTGCCGGAAACGAGTGCGGCCGGGGATGGCCCGGAGGATCACCGTGGTATGGGCGCGGGAACAGGCTCAACGGCGGGGTGGCAAGCAGAGGCCAAAGGTAGAGAGGAGTGGGATGGTGATACGATCGACGAACATGTTGAACACGAGTCCGATGTGGACGAGGAAGTGGACGGCTGCGGGGCAGGTGTACCAAATTCTTCGGCGGAGAGGGCGCATTGTGCGGCAGGGGAGTGTACGGAGGGCGGTGCCGACCCTGCGCAACCTCGCGGTGTAGGGATGAGAAAAAGGCTGTCGTCTGGCCTAGCCAATTGGAGGAAGCCCAAGGTGAGGGTTGGTGTCTATGGGTGCCTTTTAGAGGGGGGGGCGTACTCTTTTGTTGCTTGCCTTAGTCATTTGACCATTGACCACGCATCCCTTTCGAGACGGAGCACCGGTCTTACTCCTAATATAGATACCTCCAACATTTCGGCACTCATTACGTTTGTTTTTATGTATCGCATCAAAACTTTTTGCTTATTTTATCTCCATGTGACGGCGTTCATCAGTTCGTGCAAGCAGTCATAACCATAACCATGGATGACATTCGGGCACAACTACGTGACATCTAAGTCAAACTGCTATTTACCACCCATTGGGGCAGCATACTGTAGCTGCATGACATCCCATAACATGTCGACGCACCTCGGGACAGTCCGAAGGCTGCCACCCGTTGTACACGTCTCCGGCAATGGAGCTGGCGACGTGAGTGCCGTGCCCGGGTTCACCGTCAAAGCCATCGCCGCTAGGGTACTCGACATACTGAACCACCTGTATACGTACAGTAATTTGCGAAAAGAAGATCAGACACAGCGATAAATTTTGTTTTCTTCTACTTTCTGGGGATGGTTATTCAAGGAGTGATCAACGTTGGAGCTCATGCCACTGCACATTGTCACATTGTCGGATGACAAAACTAATAATAACTATAGAGTAATTTGCAGTTTGTGAACGGGGGAGCAGAAACAGCAATATCCTTCGAAGGTTTTATGAGTGCCCGACGTTAAAGCTCATGCTGCACGTTGTCCCACGGTAAAAATAATACCATAGGAGCAATAGGTTATGAGCCTCACGGGTTTATCGGAGAGACGTCTATCGAGGAATCCGCACGAGCTGAAATTGCCTATCCCATCGATTAGTTGAGCGTCGAAAATGGCGTTCTACACACAACTCAAGGAAAATATTATACCGTGAGATGGTATCGTCAAGAACACGCGTCCTACCATGGTAACGTGACCGCAAAACCCTGGGCGGTATAACGGTACATGCTTTCGTCGCGCTAGCAATCTGCCAGTTTGTCTACAGATCGTTGTTATCGTATTGCCCTGGGAAGCCTCTGTTGGTTAACCTTTTACCGGTAGTCCAGTGGACTAATACCCTTTAACATCTTAACATCGTGGTATATATAGGCACCCGCCCTAGAATCCAAACAAACGCGTTGCTGTATTGGGTGGCGATAGTTCGGGGGAGAATGGGTCACACAAGTTTGCGCATAATTAAAGGGCGGTTAATTGCACCTTTCAGCCGTCCAAATCAATCGTACCTTTCGGCGGTCCAAATCAATCGTACCTTTCTGCGGTCTAACTTAATCGTACCTTCCGATGAGCCAAATCAGATATGGGGTCGTTCATGGTACTGGTGTTCAACAGCTCCGGTGTAGTCGATAAAAAAGCAGGGACAGCTCGTCGAAATCAGGTATGATCGTACGTTTTAACCGTCCAAATCAATCGTACCTTTCGGCGGTCCAAATCAATCGTACCATTCAGCGGTCCAAATCAGTTATGATCGTACATTTCTGCGATCCAAATCAGTTATGATCGTACCTTTCGGTAATCCAAATAAGTTATGATAGTGTCTTTCGGTGGTCCAAATCAGTTATGATCGTACCTTTCTGCGGTCCAAATCAATCGCACCTTTCTGCGAGCCAAATCAGTTATGGGGTCGTCCATGGTGCTGTGTTGAACAGCTCCGGTGTAGTCGATAAAAAAGCAAGACAGCTCGTCGAGCCCTGTATCCACCACCTGAGGCAAGGCGTGTGCACGGACTATTATATTATTACTTTGGCCACCCGACAAAGTGCAGCATGAGCTTGAACGTCGATCACTCAATAACATTCCCAAAAAGAAGAAGAGAACAAACTATTAATATTAATACTGCACATTGTCGGATGGCAAAAAATAATAATAATAATAATAATATCAAGAGTCATAGGAGAGATACTACTGCTTGACGGGAAGGACATTCGATTTATATCGGAACGGCATCTACGCTACATTGTCGGAGGGCAACAATAATAATAATAATAATATCAATTTATATTGTTATTTTTGCCATGCGACAATGTGCAGCATGAACTATTACACAGCATCGATCACTCATAAAACTGTCCCATCAAGGAATAATTCCCTTAGTTCGCCATTCACCTGAACTACTTCCCCGGATCCGTCAAGTCCCATGTCGCGGAAGGGCTCCTTTGTAATCGTTCCGCTTTCCGTTATTGCAGAGGCCACCTTTTTTTTATGTAAGAAGCAAACCGACAGCCGCCGACGCATAGTCAACTAACTGACAAAGCACCACCAGATCTCCAATCCCCGGTGGGGATTCTTTCGTTTCAACGAACATCATATCATGTGTACGAGTGGCGCGGGCGGACGATAGGAATACATTGGTCCTGGTACTGATACTGGTACTGATACTGGTACTGATACTGAATATGTTCGGTTGTTACGGAGTGCCATACGGCGTGGGTAGCTATTGGTATGAAACTAGGTTGTTCAGTGGAATACGTGACGTCACGCTTCTGGCAGGCGGTACGTGTACAGGAGATGCTCAAGTCGGTCTTGAAGCGTCATCTACGACTATTTAGGGTGGGCTAATGTTATGGAATGCCGTACGGCATGAATAGCTATTGGTACGAAAGCAGGTTGTTCAGTGGAATACGTGACGTCACATTTCTGACAGGCGGTACGTATACAGGGGAGATATGTTCAAGTTGGTCTTGGAGCATCATCTGCGACTATTCAGGGTGGGCTAATGTTATGGAATGCCATACGGCATGAGTAGCTATAGATAATAAGCTTGGTTACTCAGTGGAATACGTGCCATCACGCTTCTTACAGGCGGTACGTATACAGGGGATGCTCAAGTCGGTATGTAGAGCACCCACCTCCCTCACTACGCATTTTCCTGTGTCGTTGTGTTTTGTGACGATAAGCTGCCTGAAGGATGAATGAGGTATGATGAACCAATCTAAGAAGGAGAACTTAACTACCCGGCACCGACATCCCTGCGTCCCCGCAGAGCAACTCTTTCACAAATGACGTCGATCGGCAAAGGACTAGTCACCGCTGAGTTGTCCGTCGAAGGCCAAAGGTTCTACCTGCTCCCCTCTGCTGGGGGCGTCGCAAATCGGCGATGGCCGCGACCGTCGTGTGTGATCTGCGTCTACGACTATTCAGGGTGGGCTAATGTTCTGTGGAGTGCCGTACGGCATGGGCAGCTAAAGGTATGAGACTAGGTTGTTCAGTGGAATACGTGACGCCGCGCTTCTGACAGGCGGTATTTATACAGAGGAGGGATGCTCAAGTCGGTCTTGGAGCATCTACCTCCCTCCCTGCATATTTTCCTGTGTCGTTGTGTGTGTGACCCTGAGTTCCTGAAGGATGAATGAGGTAATACGAAGGAAACTAAGGAGGAGAGCTTAACTACCCAGCACTGACATCCCTGCGTCCCCGTGGGGCAACTCCTTCACAAATGACGTCGATCGGCAAAGGACTAGCCCTCGAGCTTCCTGAAGGATGAATGACGTATGTATTGTGAACCAAACCAAGGAGGAGAGCTCAACTAGCCAGCACCGACAGACATTCCTGTGTCCTCGCGGGGTGACTTCCTGCATCCCCGGAGGGAGTGCCAGCGGGATGCAATACCCAAGATAGAAGTACTGTAGACTGAATCGAGTGCTGTTCACGAAATAGTAGTCTATGGGAAAATATGGCGTTGTGTAAGGGTCGCATACCGCATTGTAAGAGGTACATACCGCATTGTGAGAGGTACATAACGCATTGTAAACAAGGCACATACCGCATTGTGAGAGGTACATAGCACATCGTAAACAAGGTACATACCGCACTGTGAGAGGTACATAACGCATTGTAAGAGGTATACCGCATTGTACACAAGGTACATACCGCATTATAAATAAGGTACATACCGCATTGTGAGTCCTAGCCCTGGGCAGCGGCGAAATTTGAAGCACTTGATGGGTTGAAGCAAACACGGACAGAAGACCCATGAAGCACGCCACCCTTCGATCCTCCAGATCGTTAGACGTTTCGTCGCAATTTTCCGGTAGATGGGGTCCGTTGAGTAAACCGTCGATGCCTGGTGCACGCGGCACAGTGGGGGGGGGGGGGTGTACTCAATATCATATCATGCATGGCGGTAGTATTTTAAACCATAATCCCTCGCACCCTTACAATGCCGGGACGGAGCACGTCGTGTTTTCACGGTGGGAGAGACGGGGGGGGTACTCAATATCGTGCATTGCCGCGCTACACCCCCCCTGTTGGCAAGTCTACGTAACTTCTTACGTACATAATATCTTCTTGTTTCGGTTTCTTTTTTCTCTTTCTGTATTTTATTTTTTTTCTCCTCGGATTTGTACATTATTTGGTTTCCTTGGTGGCATGCGGTGTGGTCGGTTTCAGTTGCGAGCCTTGAAAGGTATGTACCAGTATGGGCCTGATACGTACGTACGCTGACTTCCAATTTCACTTAGTCAGCTTAGTGACTTGCTTAGTGACCCTGGATCTGAGCTACGACTAGGGATGGAGAAGGAGAAAGAAAAAGTGCGAAGATAATAGATGGGATGAGTAAAAAAACAAAAAATCGTGCCATCTTCCTCGTCTTAAGTCATTAGATTATGGATTTCCTTTGTATATATGTTGACTGTATGACTGGGAGAGATACTACTGCTTGACGGAAGGATATTCGATTTATATCGGAACGGCATCTACGCTACATTGTCGGAGGGCCAAAAATATTAAAAAAAAATGACGCGTGCTACGATAGAGGTAGGACTTTTTGGCTTTTTTTTTTTTCTGAATGACAAGGGCTCCTTAACCCAAATTCGTCCGAATGTCATTCTTGTTTTGCAGTATGAAATGTTTTTGTATGCCTAGGCGCCATGGGTTTTGGTCATCGGGCTGCACTTTTTGGTTTACTCAAAACAAGCTTTTGGAGTGAGGTATAGTCTCCTCAAGTGAGTTAGCCTCAGAAAAAAAAATGGTGCATCTTTACCGTAGCGTGCGTCGAACGAACCTTGGTACGGCAGAGATTGCACCTCATTTTTTTCCGACGCGATCCAAAACCTTGAGAAGGTCCCATGATATATCTCACCCAAAACTCGACCTCGAACAAAACAGTGTTCGCTCAACATCGATGGACAACCCAACGGGCCTAGGTGTGTACAACTGACAAATTTGGAAACAGACCCATGCTACTTCAAAGGTGCACCATTTTTTTTTCTGAGGCTCCTCACCTGAGGAGGCTCCATACCTCACTCCAAAGGCTTGTTTTTTTTAGTCAATTAAAAAGTGCAACCCGATGAGACCAAACCCATGGCCAAGGTATACAGAACATTCATATTACAGAACAAGAATGACATTCCGACGAGTTGGGGTTAAGGAGCCCTTTTCATTCAGAAAAAAAGAAAAAGCCAAAAAGCGCTGCTATACCTCTATCGCAGCAGACGCGTGCTACGATAGAGGTAGCCCTTTTCGGCTAAAACGTGTTCTGAACGACGGGGCTCCTTAACCCAAACTCGTCGGAATTTCGTTCTTGTTTTGCAATCTGTTGCGTTGTATATACCTAGGCCATGGGATTGCTCATCGGATAGAACTTTTATTTTCTCCAGAAATCCGTTTTTTGGGTGAGGTACAGAGCTTCTCAAGTGAGGGAGCCTCAGAAAAAAAATGGTGTGCCTGTACCGTAGCATATGCGTCAGCACGCGTCAACACAAACGTGATTCCGAAGATATTCGGTAGTGCCTCACTTGAGACACACGCTGCGATAGAGGTGCACCAGTTTTTTTTTTTTTTTCTGGGGCTCCTCACTTGAAGAGCTCTGTACTTCACCCACAAACTGATCTTAGTGTAAACTAAAAGTGCAACCCGATGAACAAACCCCTGATGGCCTTCTAGGTATACTTCAAAAAAGAACATACCGCAAAACAAAAGGAGACATCCCCGACGATTTTGAGTTAAGGAGCCCCGTTATTCAGAAACAAAACCCCCCCAAAAAGTGTGCTACCTCTACCGTACCATGCGTCTTTTGGCCCAAAATCTGCCACCCCTACGTGGCAGGCATCGAATGGCCCACGCTACGGTAGGGAGGGCACACCCACTTTCGCTAGACCGGAGTTGCGCCTCCATCCCGTGGTACGATAGAGGTAGGACTGTCGGACATTTTTTTTTCTGAACGGACTCATGCTACGGTAGAGATGCACCATGATGTGTCTGAGGCTCCTCATTTGAGGAGCTCTACGAGCTCTACACCTCACCCAAAAAATAACTTTGGGTAAGCTGAAAGAGCGGCCCGGTAAACAAACCCATGGCCTAGGTATACAAAAAAAAAAAAAATCAAAAAACAAGAATGACATCCCGGCGATTTTGGGTCAAGGAGCCCCGTCATTTCGTCATTCAGAAAAAAAAGAAAAAGAAAAGTGCTACCTCTATCGTACCACGCGTCAATGATGGGGCTCCTCAACCCAAACTCGTCGGAAAAGCCACATTCTTCTTTTGCAACATGAATGTTTTCTATACCTACTGTAGGCCAATGGGGGATGGTCGTCGGGTTGCGCCTTCAGTTTACTCAAAGTTCGTCTTTGGGCGTGAAGCATGGAGCTCCCCAAGCAAGGAGCCGGTTGAAAAAACATGGTGCGCCTTTACCGTAGCGTGTGTCAGCGGCCCTGTACCTCACCCCAAAACCAACCCGTCAAAACGTTTTTTTTGCTGGCGCAGCGGATCCAACTTTAGCACAGCGGTTGGTGTACATCACACAAATTCAAAAAGTACAAAATCGTACGATTTCCGGATAAGTTAGGTAGCCACCTGGGCTCGTGAGCGGCCCTGAGCCGACGAAATAAAAAGGCCTTAAAAGTGCCCTCCCTATCGCGGTCTTCGTAGAATGATCATGGACGCGTGCTACGGTGTACGCGCGCCATTTTTTTTTCTGAGGATCCTCGCTCGAGAAGCTCTGTACCTCTCCCAGAAACCGTTTTGGCGGGGAAAACTAAAAATGCTACCCGATGAACAATCCTGTGGCGCGTAGGCATACAACGAAAACTATCGCAACACAAAAAGACGAAGTTCCGACGATTTGGGTATGAAGGAGCCCCCGCCATTCAGAAAACGTTTCAGCCAAAATGTGCCATCTCTATCGTAGCACGATCGAAAGTACCGCACACTTTCCGTTTTTTTTGGCCTCCTTACACGAGCAGCCCAGAAGGGATTGGTGTTGCTGCCCTTTATCGCCCATACACCTACCCTAGCCCTAAATCCGGCGTCCCCCGTGGTCTAGTGGTAAAAAGACACACGCTATATACGGTAAAGGTGCACCATTTTGTTTCTGAGGCTCCTCGCTTGAGGAGCTCTATACCTCTCACCCAAAAGCTCGTTTGGAGTAAACTAAAAGTGCAACCCGATGACCAAACCCATGGCCTAGAGGTATAAAAAATATTCACATTAGTGTGCAAAACAAGAATGACATTCCGACGATTTGGGGTTAAGCAGCCCCGTCCTTCAGAAAATATTTTTTTTGCCAAGAAGCGCTACCTCTACATCGTAACGCGCGTCAAAACCTCCAACTGCTAAGGTCGATTTCGTGAGTTAGAGCCCCCCCCCCCGAGGGACTTTCTCGTGTGCCAAAATTGACTCGCAGAAAGCGCCTATTACGGAGGGCCATAGTAATCAGGACCAATGATGTACACAAAACCCTATATAATCCACTTTTTTCACTAACCATAATTGGTCCTGATTACTGTGATGGTCCTCCGTGATAGCGTGTGTATGCACAATTCGACGCGAGTCGACGAGGGAAGAAAGTGCTCAACCGTTCTCGCGATAAAACTGAAGGCATGCACTCTGGAGTGTGTGTATGTGTGTGTGTGCGTGGGGGGGTGTACTCATTTCATGCATAGCCGTAGTCTAAGACCAGACTAGGGGGGGGGCTACTATGTGACCCCGGACCTGAGTTACGAACAGGGAGGGAGAAAAGTACATACCAGGTAGATTAAGATAGCATATGGGATGGGTTTCTGTTTTCGTAAGCGGTTATTCTTTGGCTCTCCCTCTCGGACGAAAAAATCGACTACAAATCGAATTTTGAAGCAAAAATCCTGCCACAGCAGAGAGGTAGGAACAACCACTGAGAGGAAGGAATCGCCGTGCGAACCGGTCTCCTACTCTAAAAACCGCATTCGTGCGAGGGAGTTAGTTCATATTTTTGAGGCGTTTGTATGAAACGGCCATGTTTTTTTTTGGTTTCCCTTGGAAAGTAAAGGCAAATTCTTCACAAAAAAACGCCCAAGGTGTGTAACATCGGGATGGCGCACCAGCAGCCCCTGCCACGCCCCCTTCCCCCTCCGCCGCGATTCCACTTATGACCCAATGGCCAAACGGCATACACACCAAGGCCATACCCCCATCACCCCCCTCCCCCCCTCCTCCTCCCCTCCTGCCGCAAAAGAAACGCCTCATTTCGTTCAAACTATCCGCTCGCGCATCACCCCAC
>JAYJMJ010000002.1:5538359-5550910 GCA_036873875.1 Laminaria ephemera
CCCGGTACGTGCCTTCATTTTTATCGCGCAGAGGGTTCAGCATTCCCAACGCTCGCCGATTTTCATCGAATTTTGCTCACTCACGCTCTCGCGCTTTCCGCAAATCAATTTTTAGCACAAGAAAAAGTCCCTACGAGTTCGAGTATGCACTCGGGGGGGCTCGAACTCGCGACATTGACCTTAGTGGTTACGCGGTTAACCCACTAGACAATCGGGGACGCCGACCTGTTATACCTCGTCGAACACAGGTTCCGGGGGAGGCGGTTGTTCCGTTTTTTTCCAAACGTCAAACGTGACACCCTCTTCCGCTGGTCCGTCTTCTTCTGGCTCCTCACCCTCCTTTAGCCCTTTCAGCTCCTGACGCGTGAATGAAAAAACAAACGTGCGGAGGACGGGGCGAATGAAAAAACGAACGGGGGTGAATGAAAAGAAAGGACGGGGTGGATGAAAAAAACGTCACAGAGTTGGAGAAACGAGATACCCCTATACGAGTAGTTAGACGAAAATTAGGAAGATTTTTTTGTAGGTATAGCGGGGTGCAGGATCCGACCGAAACTAAGGCTTTCGCAACCCTTATCCGTCTTCTGGATGCTCTTCGGACGCGCGCTAGGATAAAGGTGGCACCTTTTGGCTTTTTGGTTCTGAATGACGGGGCTCCTTAACCCCAAATCGTCGGAATGTCGTTCTTGTTTTTCAATCTGTTTTTTTTTTTTTGGACGTAGGCCATGGGTTTGTTCATCGGGTTGCACTTTCAGTTTAACTCAAAATTGGTTTGTGGGTGAAAAACAGAGTTCCTTAAGTGAGGAAGGAGCCTCAGAAAAAAGATGGTGCACCTCTATCGCAGCATGCGTCCTCGAATGCAAAAACAACGTTCGAAGAAAGAAAAACGTCCTAAAGGACCGGGCGAATGAAAAACAATCACAAGAGTGGAGAAACGATATTGCGAATGCATTTGCGTTAAATTGACACACGACACGTATGAAAAATACGTGGAAACGTGGTGAGCTCAAGCTTTCTTTTCCCCCCATATCCGCCCGAGGACATAAAAAAAAAAAAAAAAACTAAAAAGAAACAGGGTAATAAGAAACAGAAGAACCAACCCAGGCTGGGTTTCTTATATGGGAGAGGGTGTCTTCTACACTAACTTCAGTATAACGGATCCCGGATTTCTCATTTTCCTGTAAATATCGGCCTGCCTTTCTTACTACGCCTGTTTTTTGTTAGGTGTCCTGTACTGTGCGCCAGTACGGATTGGAGGATTTGTTTTTGTCGTCGCAGGCTGCAGGATCAGACCAAAATGAGGTATTTTCGCAACCCTTGCCTGAAAAGTCCCTTCTAAGGGGCTTTTGGCCGGGAGTACCGAACACTGGTCGATGTCATGGCCGACTGACACATGAATATGTCACCTTGTGGCAACATAGCAGCAACACATTATGGCTATACGTACGAGGGTTTGTTTCTGTGTCTTGTGATTGCCAGACGGCCGAAGTGTTACGGGGGAACGTATACAGTGTATCGCTCTAGCTGTTCTCCCTCCATGCACGAGCACTGTCACTCGCCACGGCAAGGGCGATAAAAAAGATAACGTAGCTCTCGCTAGGAACTCGCGCTGGTGGATATTTGTTACTGTCGTCAACCCAACCCCAACCCAACCCAACCCAACCCAACCCAACCCAACTAAATTGCTTTGCTGTCGTTGGGCGTTGGCGTAGGTGTGTGTGCGTCCAAAAATGGTTGGAACTCAAAAGTCTTTTAGAAAACAATACGTACGTAGTTCGAACTACTTTTCGGAGATTTCTCTTTCGGAGATTTCGGTCGTCGGCTGGGACATGAACAATCGGGCACGCGAGATTTGAAATGAGCCTCCGTTTTTTTGGTGGCGGCGGAAATTAGAAACTCGCATAACAAAAGATGAGTATCGACCACTCAACTGGTTGAACTCACAGCTGACGTATTTGAAATGATTTTACAAAAAAAAAAGTCAACCTCCGAAAAGGCGTGATTTGCGATGCTGGCGGCGAACTTGGCATTTTTACTATTAAATACCAGTAGGGTGTTTGCGATTTCAAAACTCTATTAGGGTGGAAAAAATGTAAAAATAGTATTGAAATCGACGAATTTCATACAGTAGCCCAAGGCCAACCAACCCACAAAAAAAACAGGTGAGAAATTAAAAAAAATGGTGGGGAAAAAAAAAAACTAACCTAACTGTTCGCTGGTTTTTCGTGGGTTGGGCTGGCCATGGGTTGTGATTTCGACGGTTTCAATACTATTACTATACGTTTCCTACCCAACTCCTACATATCCAAAGTTGATACATCGCAAACACCCTAGCACTACTGTAAAAGGTACCTGGTACAGATTAGGCCACACTATTTCGAAGTAGTTTGTCCCCAAACACGTAGGTGCAGTTCGAAAGGACCGCAAAACCTATCCTACACTACAGCAGTACCGGCCCTCTCATAAGAGACCGAGATACTGGCTTTATTGTTGGGCTAGATTTTCTTATTCGAGAAAGGATTTGTCCTACACTATCTTCAGTATAACAGCTGTCTGTCGACTTTCTTGTTTCCCCATAATTTTCAGGCTGGGTTTCTTGTGGGTAGGGTTGTCCATCAACTCATAATCACGTGTTGGTTATCATTAATTTCGGAATTATTTTTTATCATTAATTTGATCTTTTTTTGTTGATATATGAATACATGATTATATATCAACTAATCCTGATTAGTTGATTATTTTTGGGTATAAAAAAATCATGATTAGGTGATTATCGGACGAAATCATGATTAGTTGATTATTTTTGGGTATCAACTAATCATGATTAGGTAGGTGGTTATTGGACGTAATCACGATTAGTTGATTATTTTTGGATGGAAAAAAAGGGCGATTCAGGCAGCTGGCGCCGGAACCTACTAGCAATTGCGGTTGAAACGAATAAAAAATCAAGATTATTGATTACATCGTCGCCTTCTTGATGCCTTGATTTTAATCAACTAATCATGATTAAATCAACTCGATTTGGGCCAAATAATCAATCATCAAATCAACCCCGAAAAAGAGTTGATGGACAACCCTACTTCAGGAGAGCGGGACGCGTGCCACGATAGAGATAGCACCTTTTGGCTGAAACGTTTTCTGAATGACGGGGCTTCTTAACCCAAAATCGTCGGAATTTCATTTATTTATTTTTTTGCAATATTTTTCGTTGTATATGATACCTAGGCCGTGGGATTGTTCTCCGGTTACGAAGCACTTTTGTTTTAGCTCAAATCCGTTGTTTGGGAGAGGCATTGGAGCTCCTCAAGTGAGGAGCCTCAGAACAAAAAAAGGGTGTACCTCTACCGTAGCATGGTGTACCTCTACCGTGGCATGGTGTACCTCTACCGTAGCATGGTGTACCTCTACCGTAGCAAGTAGTGTGCCCCCCGAAAACGGTAGAGGTCATAGCACTTTTTGGATTTTTTGTTTCTGATATGAATATGACGGCGCTCCTTAAACCCAAAATGGCCGGAATGCCGTTCTTTTTTTTTCAATCTGATTGTTTGTATACCTAAGCCTTGGGTCTGTTCATCGGGTTGCACTTTCAGCTTACTCCAAAATCAGTTTTCTGAGTGAGGTTCAGAGCTCCTCAAGTGAGGAGCCTCAGAAAAAAACTGGTACACCTCTACCGTAGCATGGTGTACGTGTGTGTGCAGTTAGAAAGGGGGTGAAACTGAAAAACAGAGCGTATTATTATAATTATTATTTATTTTTGCCCTCCGACTATGTAGCGTAGATGCCGTTCCGATATAAATCGAATATCCTTCCGTCAAGCAGTAGTATGTCTCCTACGAACAGAGCGTTCGCAAAAAAGCAGATACACTATAGTGCCAAGATGATTTTCTCGAAACGCAATTAACACAACATGTATGTGTAGGTACGTTTTACGTTTTTCTTAGGGGGTTAAAACGCAGAATCGAGTACAGTATTAATAGTACATTTTCGCAACAGTCAGGTACACTATTTTCAAGTAGATCATCTCAAAAAATGTGTGTACGTGTATAATCGTTAGCTTTGAAGTGGTGACTTGTTAAATCGAGTATCCCCAAAAATAGCGATAACAAAGAGGTGCGCACTCACCCGTCCGACTATGTCCTCCTGGCCCTCTGACGCGGCAATGTACTCGATAATCTCCTGTCCTTCCAAGACCACTTTCCGCCCAAGCCGGACACCGGCTGCGGTAAGCCTCTCCTTCACCAAGTTAAGCACCTGTAACAAAAAAAGGGCAGTTTTTTTTTCAGGGACCGAAAAGTTTTATGCGGCGACACAGCAGCAGCAGCAGCAGCACAAGCATAAAGCAATGCCTACCGACTTGCAGAAAAAAAAGGGCCGTTCTTTTTTCAGGCTCCGAAAAATTCCAAGCAGCAGCACAGCAGCAGCAGCGCAAGCATACAGCAATCGCTACCGAGTTGCAGAAAAAAAGGGCAGTTTTTTTTTCAGGCTCCAAAACGTTCCATGCAGCAGCAGCAGCAGCAGCACAAAACAATCCCAACCGACGTGCAGAGAACATTTCATAAAATTATTTTTACCACGACGCTTGCCCCCTTAGGCGGCACAGCCGCGGAAACCCTAACCATAAGAACGTTCAACAGCCTACACGCGACCGAAGGTGGACCGTCTCGACATTGTTTGCAAAAACCGCTGGGATGCCGTCGTACGACCATAGACGGTAGTACAGCACATGGCACCTATGATCAGAAACAGGGTAATAAGAAAAGCAGGCTGAGATTTACAGAAAAATCAGAAACTCGGGGAGCCTCTATACCGAGTTTTAGTGTAGAACGCACCCTTTTTTCTAAAAAAAAAAAATCCAGCCTGCGCCAGCATCCCCGTTTCTTATTTGGTGCCCTGTGCTGTACACAGCTAGCTGCCACGACATAATTTTGTCCCCCTCTAAGAAGTTTATAGTTTCCGTGCACAGCTTGATTAAAAGGACCGACGCACGCGTCTTCGTATCACACTGCTGTTGACCCTGGTGCTAACTAGTGCTAAAGGGAGTCGCCGGCCTATAATCCCTCATGAGGACATACACATCCCGTAACACGCGCGATCGGAGTATCACACGCAGCTTGCAAAGATGAGTTTCGACGAAATTCTCGATCGCACAGCTGTAGTGTATTTTTAATTTTTTATAAAAATAGTATGCAAGTTACGAAAAGGGAGTTGTCGTAAGTCATTGGATTATGGATTTCTTTTGTACTTCGTATGTTGATAGTATTGATGGAACAAGCGCTGCACATTGTCAGACGGCAAATGGAACAATAAGAAAGAGGGGGTGAGCTGGAGAGAAGGCGCAAAGGTTCGTATACGGGACGGACAATTAACCAACAAACCTCTTTTTTTTGTGTGACAGCATTAACGTTCGCGTTTGGTTCACCTTGGAGTACACATCGTCGTGGCAAGACGCCTTTGATATGGCCGCTTCCACCTCCTGTTCGACGACCGCCTTGGCGTGTACGGCTTCTTCCTCCACAACTTTTTCCTTCGCGGCGATTTCCTATAAAAAGTTTTGTCGAATGGCGAGTGCGTACGTACGCAAAGAGTTTTGTCGGGTGTGCACGTACGCAAAAACGTTTTGTCGAATGTATGCGCACGCAAAAACATTTTGTCAAGTGTGTACGTACGCGAAAACGTTTCGTCGAGTGTGTGCAAACGGTTGCGCTCTCAATCTGTGCGGCGATTCCCTTCAAAAGCGTGTTGTACGGTGTCCGGCGTGTACGTGCGGTTGGGGGTACGGCAATAAGTGCCCATTTCGATCTGCGGCCGTGCCTGTTGACTGTTGACACAGCAGAGCAAGGTTCCGGTCGCCCCCCCCCCCCACGACTATACGTACGAGTACACATCTGCAACGCCCTGCTTCTACCAAGTACTGGTACCTGCCTTCATTTTTATAGCTCATAGGGTTCAGCATTCTCACTGCTCGTCGATTTTCATCGAATTTTGCTATGCGTCCATACGTCACTTTGTGACTTCTTTACACCTTCGGCTGCTGTACGAAAAACAGTTTTCAGGGGGTCACCAGGAGATTTGTAGCGTAGACGCTGTCCTACTTGCGCTACTATCGGTGGACACACATGTTGAGGTATACACACTTTTCTACTAGCTGTCGGTGGACACGCACACGCTTTGCGTTTTCCACACTTCTCTGTATGGTTTACCACACTGAATGGAAACGTAAGGATGAATGGGGTAGTACATTTGTTTCCGTCCACTCGTAGTGGTATGGCCGAAGCGGGGTGCCAGCGGGTCTGGTTGGACTAACGGCAGACGACGCGGTCGGAATGAAACAATATATTCGAGTCTCTATAGATAGATGGGCTTGTTGGGGCATGTGCTCTGTTATTCACCCAATCCACCCTTTCTACACCATGTGTAATCGACCAAAAAGTGACGGGTGGCGATGCTAATCAAGCGTCCAAGGAAAGCGCGCACCGATTTAAGTCAGTGTCGGGCACCCATCAGCAACCCGGACAGCTTTGTGTGGTGACCGATGCTGCATATAATCGTCGTTTCGTTTCGACGTTTTGTCATCTCAAAGGGGTTACGGCAGAGATGCACCATTTTTTGTTCTGAGGGTCCTCACGTGAGGAGCTCTGCACCTCTTCCAAAAAAACGATTTGGAGGGGAAAAAAAAAAACGTGCTACCTGCGATGAACAATCAATCACACGGCCTACAGTAGGTATACTTGTACAACGAAAATGACTGCGAAAAAAAACCCATGAAATTCCGACGATTTTGGGTTAAGGAGCCCCGTCATTCAGAAACAAAAAAAGCCAAGAAGTGCTACCCCTCTATTCGTAGCACGCGTCACAAAAAAACGCAAATGCTACGATAGAGGTGCACCATTTTTTGTTCTGAGGGTCCTCACTAGAGGAGCTCTATACCTCTCCCAAAAAACGATTTGGGAGGGGAAAACAAAACGTGCTACCCGATGAACAATCAATCACATGGCCTAGGTGTATATACAACGAAAATTATTGCGAAAAAATGCGTGAAATTCCGACGATTTTGGGTTAAGGAGCCCCGTCATTCAGAAAACGTTTCTGCCAAAAGTTGCTACCCCTCTATCGTAGCACTTGTCACAAAAAAACGCAAACGCTACGATAAAGGTGCACCATTTTTTGTTCTGAGGGTCCTTTCTCACGTGAGGAGCTCTGCACCTCTTCCAAAAAACGGATTTTAGAGAAAAAAATAAAAAAATGCTACCTGATGAACAATCCCATGGCCTAGGTATACAACGAACAAAAATTGCGAGACAATAACGAAATTCCGATGGTTTTGGGGTTAAGGAGCGCCCCCCGTCATTCAGAAATCGTTTCAGCCAAAAAAGTGCTACGAGGTACCTCTATCGTAGCACGAGTCTATGACCCTTCTGGGAGTTCAGTGGGAAAAAGTGACGAATTACAAAAATGACGATTACAGCATCGGCGTGTTAGCCCGTTTGACAACTGGTAAAAGGTTAACCAATGGCCTACCCAAACTTAGCCTTATAACAGTCTTCTCCCCCTGGAACGGCGGGATAGCAAGTCGGCCGGATAGACGGGCGGACACATCAATATCCAAGCGGTTCCATTTCCTGGGGATACCGGGGAGAGTATTTTTCAAGTTTCGACGCGGGGGAAAGTCGTAAAAAGTTCATTATTGGTGGAAGGTGAGATTCGAACTCACAAACCCCAAAAACCCATGGTCCTGCCGACGACGCCATTTGTGAAGGTATTAGTGGGGTATTGGTCTGCTTGACCACTGGACACTGGTAAAAGGTTCACCGATTGCCTACCCAAACTAAGCCTTATAACAAAAGTCACTAAGCCTTATAACAAAAATCATTATAGAGCTCCTCAAGTGAAGCGCCTCGGCAGAAGGACGTGCGCCCCTACTCGAGCACGCGTCTCAGGCACGACAACAAGAGCACGCCAAGAAGTTACGCCAGGGAAAGTTTACCGTAGAGTGAAACTCGATGATGTGACTTCCCGCAAGTTAAGGTTGCTGTAGAGCGCGCGCGATGTGAGTTCCCGCAAACAAAACACGAGGATTGCACCCCACGTTTTTTTGAGGGGGAAACTACTTGGAATAAGTGAAGGACATGTTTTGCGGTAGTAAAACAGTTTTCATAGTGTGCAAGCCACAAGGTCAGGTTTGCTTTAGAGCGCAATGTGAGTCCGCGCAAACTATTAACCCCCCATAATTTGAGAGCAAGCCTCTCGTTAGGCGGCGCCTCTGGTTATACTACTCCTGAACGCTTAACTCGACGCCGCCTGCTGCTATGATACCATGCCGTTTGTGCCCCACAAAAAAATCAACACCAACCTTTGTCTCGTGTTGACCCTCACCCCTTCCGACCACATACCGGCTTCCCCCCACCCTCTCCCGTCCCCCTCCTCCTTGCTGACCAACCCGACTCGTAAAAAGGGTCACCCGAAACATTTGCGACACACGCTATGGTACGGGTGGTGCCTCATTTTTCTCAGGCTCCTCACTTCAAGAGCCCTACACCCCACCCAACTACCGACTTTGAGAAAACTTGAAGGTTGAGCCCGATACACTGTTGAACACACATCATATGGGTTTACGCTTCTTTTCTAGGGTTTTTCGCGATGGTAGATACACCGCGAGTATTTTGTGACATGACTACATCCTTATTGCCGCTGTTCATACACAGGCCTGAATATGTTGCTCCACTTGTATTTTGGGTATCTGAGTAGCAGGGTATTAGGTTCCTCTAGCTAATGACCTGTCATCAAAAGGGGCGTATTGGAGTATGAAGTTTGAAGTACACACGTATCTAGTTGATGTATAGTCACTACACACGAGTAAACTGGGTGTCTTCGTTTGGATATCGGATAAACGCTTTCTGCGGCTAGATTACGATATTGTTCCCCCTCGTCATCCGGTACATTGCACGCTATCATCTTCCTTGTATCGGGACGTTAGTGTTATTGCAGGGCATCTAGTTTGCCACCATAAGTGTCAGGGAATGTTGCTAGAGGACGGACTATAGGCCATCCAACAGCCCGTAGAGTACATCTGCCCGAGGCGTGGGCATTGTCCCGTCATGGATTGTAGGCCAGTACAACAGCCTGTAGAGTATATCTGCCTGTATCGTGGGCGTTGTCTCGTGACAATCAGGTGACGGCCACGCCCACCTCGATCTTTCCTTCGCCTTCTCCCGTCGCCTTTCTCTTGTTTTCTTGGTTTCGATTTTTGGCCAAATAAGCTCCTTTTCAACCAATAAATGTATTTGCTTCGTCATCACAAGTGGTCGTGACAGGCACTCGGTGCCACCTCTGCTTCTCTTGTCACAGAGACAGAGGCTCAGCACGTATCACTCTTTCACACAGACACTCGGTGCGACCTCTGCATATCTTATCACAAACATTGGCATCTCGACGCGCATCATTCTTTCATACACAATCCCATGGGGCTACGAATAGATATCCAACGAAAACCATCGAAAACACACACACATCGGATCCAAAGATATCGGGTAGCTCTTCCAGCTGGGGAGTTCCGTTAACCAGTGATGACTAGGTTGGCTCAAAAGTGCAACCTTTACCGGACTGTAGCATGTCGGAATAATACGCTTGTACAGATTCTCTACATGTGTTGAAGCTTATTGGTTTAGGTTCCACCGCATTATCTCAGGTTGCGCCGCGCGTCATCTCTGGTATCATCAAGTTTAATTTGTATGAAGTGAAGAGAAGTGAAGTGAAGGCTCTTCGACGTACCTGCAAGCGGTTCGACTTTTCCGTGGCATGCCGACGAAGTTCCGCCTCCGCCGTCTTTAGCCGGCCTTCATACATCTCGTTGATCGTGTCTAGCTCCGACCTCAAGGGCCTGTCCTCGAGCGCCAGCTTTAGGCGTTCTCGGTCCATCTTCGCCACTTGTTCCTGATTGAATCAGCGCCACGCATGATTGTTTGTTAGGTTGTCTAATCTACGACGTCGCCAAAACAAGTAGGGGCTCTTTTTTCCACCCTCGCGTGACCGAATCCAGTAGCGCCTATCACTTTTTCGAGGCACCTATTCATTGGTCAACTACTGACATTTCTGGATGTTTCATTGGTGAACACATGCACACACACTAATTGTCGATTGGCACACCCTGATCCCACCCGGGCCTGATCCCATGTAGTGGTGCAGAAATGTAATCAGCCCTCCGCAGGAGCCGCCGGAAGCTGTGAACGCAAAGCGCGAACCGTCATCCCACGTGTCGGTCGCAGCAAACCGAGGGTCGGCCACGCAGCCAGCACATAATTTCTCGAACAAGTGGGTAAGGTACACTCACTGAATCTCCGTGTGTTGTGTCCCGTCCAACCACCGGAATCTCACAAAAAAGAGCAGCAAATAGAACCGAATCGTCGTGCGACTCGTACCAGGGTCACTGTTTCGTACTGCTTGCAGCCTGTTCGACTATTTTTTTAGCTTCCCACGACCAACGCGCACAGTTGACGGACAGGTACAGATATCCACCAGCGCGAGTTCCTATTCATAGCGAGAGCTACAGTAGGGTGTTTGCGATATACCAAATGTGGTAGGGTAGGACAACATACAATAATAGTATTGAAGCCGACGAACGTCACATCCCAGGGCCAGCCTAACCCACGAAAACGTAAGTTAGGAATAAGAAAAAATGGTAGGATTGTTTTTACTAACCTAGCCAAAAATGGTAGGATTGTTTTTTTTCTAACCTAGCTGTTCGTGGGTTGGGTTGGCCTTGGATTGTGACGTTTGTCGGTTTCAATACTATTGTTGTATGTCTTCCTGCTCCATCAACTTTGGTATCCCGCAAACGCCCTATTATAGTATTTTGCTTGCCCGTGCCGTGTTTCGCGCCGCTGTACGGGAGGCCTCCAGCACCTCGCTCTTCCTCAACTCAAACTAACAAAAAAAATGACAAGGATAACACTAATACTAATGATTATTATTATTATGTTTGCCGTCCTCTAATGTGCAGCATGAGCTTCAATGTCGACCACTCCTAAACATTCCCAGAAAGTGGAAGAAAACCAAGGGAAACCCATAAAACTGGAAACCTATGCACACACTCTACCTCCCTTCTGTACCTACTTCCGGCGTAGTATCGCTCTAGTCCACGCTGCTGCCCTTGCTCCACCTTCCTTCTCATTACATGCTCATCTATCTTCTACGCTTAAACCCTAAGCCGCGTCTAGGCTCCATCCCCACGCCATGGGTGTGAGTCTGTCATCCCCCCCCCTCCCTTTCTCCTCCTCGCTTCTTGCCGGTCCCTCAGCTGGAGCTTGAAGCGGGACGACCCTCCTCGAAATGGCGACCTGTGTGGTCACCGAGACGATTTGAAGTAGTAGTCGTTCTTTCACCACCCCCTTCCTCGCCATGGACCCTCCATCCTGCCCCCCTACCACGCTTGCCGCCAACTGGTCGATGGAATCGCTACCTTCTACCCCGAGGCGCCCAAAGTTTTCCACCGCGAAAGTGGCAAGTTCGTGACTCCGTTCGTCGAAGGACACATGTCCCGGACGAGCGCAGTGTTGGCGCTTCGACGCCTCGGAGATGGATACAGCTGATCCATCGTGGTCAGCGCTGCCTCCTCGCAGTTGTACCTGCGCTTGCGGGTCTGCGTGGGTGACGTCCAGTAGGATGGACTTGTTCCGATATTCCCTTTTGGGGGCGTCGCGGAGACCTCTCCTGACGACAATATCCATCCTTAGGTTCCGATCCGCCAGAAAAGGTTCCCCGCTTTCAACTTGGTGGGGAATCCCTAGTCGCTTAAGCGTGCGGGAGATCGCGTGGAGAAGCGGCTGGTGCTGATGAATAATACAATAGTAATAAAAATAAAAATAATAATAGTAATAACAACAACAAATTAACAATTATAATAATAGCAATCATCGTATTCTTCTCACCCTTGCTGTGTTCTGCGCCGCTGTTCTCGAGGCCTCCAACACCTCGTTCTTCCTCTCCGCGTCGATGGCCTCCATGCGATCTTCAATCCACTTCACAGATTCCCACAACGCCTCGACCTGCTGCTGCTGCTCACCCGAAGAAGAGCTCGAGCTCGCCGCAGCACCCGCTTCCGTGGCGGGTGTCGCGATTGTTGTCGAGCTCTGGGCCACGCTCGACGCCACGACTAGCGAGATCTCGTCCAACAGAGGAACAGGGTCGGTCTTCTGCGTTGGTTCTGTGATTGCAGCGAAGTTGTGGGGTTTCAAAATATGGTCAAAACATGCCACAAGGGGGAGGGAGGCGAGGGGGTGTAATCAGTATCATGCGTGGCCGTAGTCTGTAACTGAGGGAGGGGTGTGGGCAGGAGAGGAACGGATTCGGTCGTCTGCGTTGGTGCGTTGGTTCTGAGGAGGTTTCACAGTGATTGCAGCCAAGTTGTGGGGTTTCATTATGCGGTAAAATATACATGCCACTCCGGGAGGGGGGGGGCGGGGGGGGGGGGGGGGGGTCGGGGCGTACTCATTTGTTGCTTGCTTTTGTCATTTGACCATTGACCACGCATCCCTTTCGAGACGGAGCATCGTTCC
>JAYJMJ010000002.1:5555974-5574983 GCA_036873875.1 Laminaria ephemera
GTTCGCCCCCCCCCCCCGCGAACACCTCACGGCGCTTCGCGCTTGGCGCAAGCAATGTCTGCTCGATCGGGGATAACCCGACGTGCCCCGTCCCGGAATTGTAGGGATGCGAGGGTGAATGGTCCTAAGGACTACGGCCATGCATGCTATGATCACACACCCCTCCCCCCGTCCGACCTGATGTACCTTATGTACGGCTTCGGCGGCCATCTCGGCGACATTGGCGAAGGACGTCTCCAGAGCAGTCAGTCTCTGTTGAAAGCTCGACAGCAGCCCGTCCAGCCGAGATGTATCTATATGGATTTCTGGTAACAGTTGGGTCTGTTGAAAAGCGCTAGAAGAGCCCCCCCCGCTTGTCGTCCTTATGATAGCCGTAGCAGGCTCCTCCTCCTCCTCCTCCTCCTCCTTTCGAAGCTTGATATGACCATCGCTCCCTGCTGTGAGTTTCATTTCCATCTTTTGTAGGATTGTCACTTACTCACGACGAAAGGATCGGTACGGGATATTTGCCCGCGGGCGGAGCGACACGATACACTTGACGTTGAGTAAACGATAGACAGACGTACCGGCCCCAAGTGCCAGCTCCAATTCTGGCCGAGCTCCTTGACCAAGGATGCTCGGCGCGGCGACGATACGGAGGCTGGAGGAGTCGCGGAGTCGATCAGATCGGACGCGAAGAGCCAACAGCCAAAACAGGTGGCCGACCGTTTTTTTTGTGTTCGACTTCCTGGCAGGCGGACATCAGCAGGGAAACAGGGATCATTATTGTATGCTACATGGACGTAAATATAAGGATCTTTATTATATTAAAATTAATATTACAAAATCCTTATATTTATGTGCATAGTTGTGTACTTTTGTGCTCGACTTCCTGGAAGGCGGGTATCAACAGGGGTTGTTCGGAGTGTTCATCTGAGCCAATTTTCGCGCTGTGGCTCGGCTTGCCATAGCAGTTGGGTGGGAAGATTGCTCAGACCATAGACTAGCAGAGGTCGCCGAGCACTAACGATTGAGTCCTGCGACCACCGCCCAAGTAACTCTCGACGAGCGCTCTTTAGTTTCGTTTTGAAGACACCCTACTAGCTAGAAAGAAAGGGCAAAAGCGGGGTGAATTCTGCGCACGCACATAGCTCGGAAGCGCTCCCAGAGTCATCACAAAGCTTTTGTATCGCTTGCGTCTCTCGCTGGGCTGGGAGGGAGGGGCAGAGTTGATCGTGGAGCTCGAGAGGAGGAGTGGGACCACCTCGCTGTGATACGCATAGCAGAAAAACTGAGATTGGGCTACCGCAGGCAGCAGAAAAGGCAACGCCCAAACGATGGTGAGTGCAGGTTGTACTCGTACTGGGGAGGGGGGCACTGTTTAACAGCGTGTGTTGCGGCGTGACCTCCCTGTTTGATACCGGTACCTGTTGTAAGTTGCATTGATCAGACGACTAAGTCCTTCCGCGCCACACTCGCAGGAGGCTGTCGTAGACGGTAAGGTAGGGTAGGGTAGGCAGTGGAAGGCGGGAAGCCCTGCCGTAGTTGTGCGCAAGAGAGTCCTTGGACGCCGGAAGGATTTGTCCTCCGTGTCTGATCGTGGGAGCGTGAAATGTACAGAACGGAGATGGCCATACCGTGCCTTCGCCGCGTCTCCTACTACGTTAGCAGACAGCAGACAGCCTACGTAACACTTGAAATGGCGTGTACACAAACACACGGCTACGAGAGTACACAGCAGCACAGCAGCAGTATACGATAACATCGCATTGTCAACAGCAGTGCAAGGCGTGCTTACCTGGTAGGCAGGGACAAAGCTCACATGCACTACTATGTACCACGCACACTGAGGTAGGCTGGGGATTCGTTGGTCGGTGTGGGACACACCCCTCAGTGCAGTTGCCCACCGCCGCGCTAACAGATGCCAACGTACGGCAGCAGCAATTATATTATACGACTATTAATAGGCTACGGGTCTACGGCTATAGCACGAAGTCACTCACCTCGAGCTCCTTCCTGCAACCACACTGCTGTACTATCGAAGCCCCCTTTCGTATGAAGTAAGTGCGCATGGGATCACCACACACGCCAACAGCCAACAGAAGCAGTAGCAACAGAAGCAGTAGCAGCAGTAGCAGCAGCAACAGCCCCTGGTGGAGTTTATGGTCACCTGGGATACCGGTACTACTCTTGGACCCGAATTGCGAAAGTACCCCAAGGCACGGCGCTCCTGCTGCACAGGCGACCGACGGCAGTTGACACCGCACCTACTGTAGATGGCGAGACAACTATACGCGTCTACCTTTGTGTCTTCATCTTTCTCTCCTCCCGCGCTGTAGACTAGTAGCCCCCTGGTTCTGTCTCTTGAGGATAGGGTTGGATTTCTAGCTCTAGCTATCGATAAGCCTGATAAGAGTTGCAGTTCTAGACTAGCCCCCGGCTCTAGCTCTAGCTCTTGGCATAGCTCTAGCTCCAGCTCTAGACCTAGCTCTAGCTCTAGCTTTAGGCCTAGCTCTAGCTCTACATCCAGCCCCATGGCTCTTGTCCCCTAGCTCTACCACCCTAGCTCTAGCTCTAGCTCTAGCTTTTGACTCTGGCTCTGGCTCTGGCTCTAGCTCTAGCTCTATTAATAAGTCTAACTCTAGCGCTTGCCCCCTAGCTCCTCTAGCTCTAGCTCTAGCTCTTGCTCTAGCTCTAAGCCCAACTCTAGCTGTAGGCCTAACTCTTAGCTCTAGCTCTCTAGCTCTAGCTCTAGGCCTAGCTCTAGCTCTGGCTCTCGTAGCTCTACCCCTGACACTAACTCTACCACTAGCTCTATGAATATGTCTAGCTCCACCTCTAATCCCCTAGATTTAGATCTAGCTCTAGCCCCAGCTCTAACCCTAGACCCTAACTCTATCCCCCTATAGCTTGCCCTAGCTCTGGCTCTAGCCTTAGCTCTAGCTCTGGCGCTAGTTCTAGCCCTAGCCCTAACTCCAATTCTAATTGTATCGTTAGCTTTTACTCTAGCTCTAGGCCCCTAGCTGCTTTAGCTGTAGACTTATAATAGCTCTAGCTCCAGCCCTCTCTGCTGTAGCTGTAGCTGTAGCTCTAGCTCTAGCCCACACCTCTAGCTCCAGCTCCAGCTCTAGCCCCAGCTCTAGCTCTAGCCTCCTACCTCTAGACCTAGCTCTAGCCCTGGCTCTAGGAGTATGTCTAGCTCTAGCCCAAGCCCTACAAGTAGCTCTAGCTCTACCTGTACAAATAGCTCTAGCTCTAGATCTAGCCCCCTAGTTCTTTAGCTGTAGGCCTAGCTCTATCTGTAGCTCTAGCCATATATATATATATTGATGGCCCCCTAGTTCCTGTCCCCTAGCTCTGCCTCTGCCTCCAGCCCACTACTTCTAGGTTTAGTTTTAACCCTAGATTTTAGCCCTAGCCTCAGCCCTAGTTTTTTTCCTTTAGGGGGGCATAGTCCCGAAAAAGTTCTCTTCCAGACCGATATTCCAAAAACGTGTTCGTTTGTTCGTGTCCGCTTTAGTTAACTCGTAAGGGAACCCTCCACACATTGGACAGATGAGATCCCTAGTCATGATCTATGTCTTTCAGGGCAGACAGATCCCTGGTCTACATGATCTGCATGGCCTATGGATCATGTTGCTGGGTGGGAGCCGTATGATCTGCATGATCTAGCCATATTTCCTAGGTTGGATCTGTACTGCATAGATCCTGCACAACATATATATGTCGACAGATGTAGGATCTAGATGATCTAGATGATCTAGATCGTGATCTGTCCGATGTGTGGGACCGTCGGATTTTGTCGCATGTACCCCTCTGCCGCGCAGCAAGTTTAGTCGGAATCAACCCGAGGGTGACGTTCCTGATCGAGTTCGACCACGTGGACCACACCTAATTCCCTGATTTCCATACTTTTATCGTACACAATAATTCAGCGGTAGGTACCACACCAATTTCCTTGATTCCCGTACTTTAATCCTAGACAACAATTCAGTGGTGTGGTAAATAAAGGCGGCTAATTTTTTCTCAAACTTTTTTTTTTGGGTGCGGTATAGACCAGTCCTTTTGTTAGGAACGCCAAAAATCGTTCCCCCCTCTTTTTTGCGACCGTTCGAAATCGGACGATCCTATCAATACGATCGTCGGCCGATTGGTAGCGTAGCTCATTATTTATTGTCTCGTGCCTCGTGCTGCACTGCACCGCAGTTTTTCACTGCTTGTCTTGTCGCGTGTATCTCTTTGCCGCGCATTTCTTCGCTGCTTGTTTTGTCACGTACCCCTTTTTGCCGCGCAGCAAGCCTTGTTCGGGTTCAACCCGGGGGTGACGGTCCTAATCGAGTTTGACCATGTGGATAAGAGGCCCACCAAGCTCGCCACGTCGGCAGACAAGCGGGCTTCGGAGACTCTGCCCATCTTCGAGGGATCCGAGGTGTGCTTGAATACGCTCAAAGCAGTAATGCAGCAGTAGTGGTACCGAGGGTTTATGAAGTTTTTGGAGGCGTTCGTTGTGTTATATTGTTGTGGTTTTGGTGTTGGTGTTGGTGTTGGTGTTGGTGTTGGTGTTGGTGTTGGTGTTGGTGTTGGTGTTGGTGCTGTTGTTGTTGTTGTTGTTGTTGTTGTTATTGTTGTTGTGGTTGTTGTTGTTGTTGCTGTTGGTGGTGGTGGTGTCGTGGTTGTTGTTGTTGTTGGTGGTGGTGGTGTTGGTGGTGGTGGTGGTGTTGTGGTTGTTGTTGGTGGTGGTGTTGGTGTTGGTGTTGGTGGTGGTGGTGGTGTTCTTGTTGCTGGTTGTTGTTGCTGTTGTTGTTAATGTTGATGCTTGTTGTTGTGGCTGTTGATGTTGATGATGATGATGCTTGTCGTTGTTGTGTTGTTGCTGTTGGTTGTTGTTGTTGATGCTTGTTGTCGACGATGACTGCGCCAATGGCGGCTGCTGCTGCAATGGTGACTACTGTATGGTGATTGCCGTAACTATATGTAATGATGACTGCTGTGATGGTGACTGTTGTGATGCCGACTGCTGCTGTGATGACTGCAGCGTTTTGATGACTGCTGTATGTTTGACGAGCGCTGTATAGCGGCCACTGTATGATACCTGCTATATGAATATGAGAACTGCTGTAAATTTTGACTGCTGCAACTGTTGACTTACCGTAGCGATGACTGCCGTAATATTTATTGCCCGTTTTAGGCGGTGAGCGGAACAGCGACGGTTCTCGTTGCGCCGGGGAAAAAAGTGGACCACCTGGGGATCAAGGCCGAGCTCATCGGCCAGATAGGCGAGTAGCCGGTAGCCGTTTTCCTCGCCGTTATCCTTGCCCTCGCCCTTATCCTTGTCCTCAAGCATGCTACGGTAGGCGTTATGGTGTTACCTTGGAGAGGACGGCAATTACCTGTCACCGGGTAATTGGGACGTTTTGGTATATTTAGGAAGGCGTTTCGTGTAGAATGATGAAACACCAGGTGGAACCCTCCACCTGGCTGGGTTCCAGTCTTCCATCCGGCTGGTGATCTCAATAAAGCTGCTCTTCTTCTGTCTCTAAGCAACGAACACACGGGAGTAACCTCGAGTACCCACGGCATATCATAGACTGACCTGCGTGGAGGTAGTCTGTCCCCTCTACCTGATATCGTTGTATATATATCATCACGACTAACCTCGTAAAACACAAGCTGCGGTAGTAGTAACGGTGACCGTCGGTAGGGACAGCTCGCGCTGCCGTTGCCACAGGAGCTGAAGGATACGCCAGCAGCTAACGCTGGATTGCGAATGCATTTGACGTGAATTGGCACACGACACTTATGAAAATACGTGGAAGTGTGGTGAGCTTAAGCTTTATTTTTCCCCATCCGCCGGAGGATAAAAAAACCAACAGCAGCAACAACAACATGAGCAACAGTAATGTACAAGCTCGTACGTCGACATCTCGACAGGATTGTTCACCAACTCTGCATCATGAACGAAGCAAAAATGGCGTTGATTGGATGTCCTCTTGTCAGAACTATATTCTAGCCTTAGGTCTAGTGGACGGATGGGTGAAACACGAACGAACCACGAACACATTCAAGCTTTGATCGACTTTTTTTTCCCCCCACTGCAGAAACTTCCAACTCTAGTTCCAAGCGTTGCAAAGATGAGTTTCGACGAAATCCTAGATCTCACAGCTGCTGCTGTGTATTTTTAATTTTTTTATCAAAAAAGACACACGCTACGATAGAGGTGCACCATTTTGTTTCTCGGGCTCCTCACTTGAAGAGCTCCAAACCTCACCCAAAAACTGATTTTGAGAAGAACGGCAAGTGCAACCCGACGAACAAACCTATGCCCTAGGTATCCCAAAAAAAATCATGTTGCAAAACAAGAATGACATTCCGACGATTTTGGGTTAAGGAGCCCCGTCATTCAGAAACAAAAAAAGCCAAAAAAACTGCTACCTCTATCGTATGGTAGCACGCGTCAAAACGCGGCACATAAGATGCAGTTTCTAAAGCGCGGTCTTTCGACGCACGCTACGATAGAGGTGCACTAGTTTTTTTCTGAGGCTCCCTCCTCACTTGAGGAGCTCTAAACCCCTCACCCAAAAAAAATGATTTTTGAGTAAGCTAAAAGTGCAACCCGATGAACAGACCCATGGCTTAGGTATGCAAAAAATTCAGATTGAAAAAAAAAGGACGACATTCCGACGATTTTGGGTTAAGAAGCGCCGTCATTCAGAAACAAAAAATCCAAAAAGTGCTACCTCTATCGTAGCACGCGTGTTTTTTTTTGCTTTTTTTTTTGTTTCTGAATGACGGGGCTCCTTAACCCAAAATCGTCGGAATTGCATTCTTTTTTTTTTGCAATAAAATTTTCTTTTTTTGTATACCCAGGTCATCTGATTGTTCATCCGGTGGTACTTTTTACTTTTCCCCAAAATCATTTTTTTGAGCTGGAGGATATAGAGCTCCTCCCCACGTGAGGAGCCTGAGCAAAAGAAGGGTGCACCTCTACTACCGTAGCGTGTGTCACTTGTGTGCCGAAAACAGTAAGCCACACTAACTCCAAGAAGTTTTCTCCCCAAAAAAACAGGGTTCAGTTCTAAAAGAGTTGACGCGGTTACTTAACGATGCGTGCTACGATATACCATGGTAGGTACACACACACTACGGTAGAGGTGCACCCTTCTTTTTCTCAGCCTCCTCACGTGGGGAGCGCTCTATCCTCCAGCTCAGAATTGATTTTGGGGGGAAAAGAAAAAGTACCACACCCGACGAAAAAATCAGATGGCCTACGTAGTCATGCAATGAAAAATTATTGAAAAAAAAAAATGCAAATTCTGACGATTTTGGGTTAAGGAGCCCCGTCATTCAGAAACAAAAACAAAAAAAAAGCCAAAAAGTGCTACCTCTATCATCGTAGCACGCGTCGGTAGCACTTTTCGGCTTTTTTTGTTTCTGAATGACTTTGCTCCTTAACCCCAAACCGTTGGAATTCCGTTCTCTTTTTTTTTTTGCAATAATTTTCGTTGAATACCTAGGCCATGAGATTTGCCATCGGGTTTAGGGTATCATTTTTCTTTAAAGTTCGTTTTTGGGAGAGGTATAGAGGTCCTCAAGTGAGGAGCCTCAGAAAAAAAAATCGTGCACCTCTATCGTGGCATGCGTCTAACCAAAAAAAAATAAGCCACACTAATTCCAAGTCGCGTGCTACTAATAGTACGGTAGAGGTATCACTTTGGATTTTTTGTTTCTGAATGACGTGAATGACGGGGCTCCTTAACCCAAAATCGTCGGAATTTCATTCTTTTTTTTTCGGAAATGTGTTTCGTTGTATACCTAGGCCATGGGAATGTTCATCTGTGGAGCACTTTTAATTTTCTTCTCCAAATCAGTTTTTTTGGGAGAGGTATAGAGGTCCTCAAGTGAGGAGCCTCAGAAAAAAAAAATGGCACACCTCTATCGTAGCATGCGTCTAACAAAAAAAAAAAAAGTAAGCCACACTAATTCCAAGTCGCGTGCTACTAATAGTACGATAGAGAGGTAGCACTTCTTGGATTATTAAGCGGTTTCTGAATGACGTGAATGACGGGGCTCCTTAACCCAAAATCGTCGGAATTCCAATTCTTTTTTTGGGAAATGTGTTTCGTTGTGCTTGTATACCTAGGCCACGGGAATGTTCATCTGTGGAGCAATAATTGAATTTTAGTTTTCTTCTCCAAATCAGTTTTTGGATGAGTTTTTTTTTTTTTTTTTCTCACTTTTTTACTTTCCAGCTTCTGGACAAGCCGTGGGTCACAGGTGTCGTCCCTTCTGCCCCCCCCGGTACGTGCCTTCATTTTTTTATCGCGAAGAGGGTTCAGCACCTCCAACGCTCGTCGATTTTCATCGAAAGGTATAGAGCTCCTCAAGTGAGGAGCCTCAGAATTAAAATCGTGCGTCTCTACTGCAGCATGCGTCCCAAGAAATTCCCCCCCCCAAAACGGGGTCCGGTTCTGAAAGAGTAAAAGCCTTGATAGACGCTTCAAAAACAAAGCGCGCGCATACTGCAGAAAATCGCTGTGCAAGCATACTGCTTCGTTGTACTACGAGTAGCAAAAAGGTAGAAAAAGCGAGCCTCTTTGGTTGCTACCTGGTATTCGTTTTTTTTTACGTGGTGGGCGAGGCTTTGGAAAGTAAGTGTTGTTTTCGACCATTTCATGCTCGAGCTGAACCCACTCACTCACTATTAGAGACAAGTACAACGATAGAGGTACGGCACTTTTTTTGGCTGAAACGTTTTCTGAATGACGCGACTCCTTAACCCAAACCCGTCGGAATGTCAGTCCTGTTTTTTTGCAATATTATTCGTTCATGTACACCTAGGCCATGGAATTACTCATCGAGTTGCAACTTCATTTTTCTCAAAATCGGCTTTTTGGGTGGGGTATATAGAGCTCCTCAGGTGAGGCGCCTCAGAAAAAAATGTTGCACCTCTACCGTACTATTAGTACTAATAGTACTATTAGTAGCATGCATCATTAACCCCTTTTTGCGACTCAGATATACTTCGAGTAGCGGCGTAAAAAACAGCAAGAATTATTGTAGAGCGCGGTCTTACCAAACTTCTAGGAAGAGCATGCAACAGTACAAGCGTATCATCATGCTGCGCGCGCGTGTCGGACACACTCCTTAACCCCGGCAACCCGAGCTGCTTCGCGTGACTGGTGCTATTAGCGTGTTTGCGATGTACCGACTTTGGTTGGGTAGGAGTTGGGTAGGAGTTGGGTAGGAGTTGGGTAGGAAACATATAATAATAGTATTGAAACCGTCGAAATCCCAATCCATGGCCAACCCAAACCCAACCCACGAAAAAAAACAGCGAAAAGTTAGGTTCATTTTTTTTTTTTTTTCCTACCTTTTTTTTTTAATTTTATTTTCTCATCTATTTTTTTCGTGGGTTGGTTGGCCTTGGGCTATGAAATTCGTCGGTTTCAATCCTTTTTTCACATTTTTTCCCCCCACCCAATAGAGCTTGGAAATCGCAAACACCTATACTACGGTAAAGGCGCACCATTTTTTTTCTGAGGCTCTATACCTCCCCCAAAAAATGATTTTTTTTAGTAAACAAAAAGTGCAGCCCGATGACCAAACCCATGGCCTAGGCATAAAACATACCTGGTACCTGGTATTCATATTGTAAAACAAGAGTGACATTCCGACGATTTTGGGGTTAAGGAGCGCCCCATTCGTTCAGAAAAATATTTTTTTGCCAAAACAAGTGCTACCTCTATCCTACCACGCCGTGTAGTAATTCAAACGATACTATTATTAAGTAGTTTCTCAGTTTACGAGTCCCGCCAGTCACAAATATTTTCGCCAAAAAACGGTATACCTCTTATGATTGATTGTCGTAGCACGCGACACATGACGTAATCGTCACTTTCTCTCTACGCTACGATGATAAGAGGTAAGCACTTTTTGGCAAAAAATATTTTGTGAATGACGTGGCGCTCCTTAACCCAAAATCGTCGGAATTTCGTTGGGTTTTTTTTTTTTTTTTTTGGTTTTTTTTCAACACAATTTTCGTTGTTTTATTACCTAATAAAAGCCATGGGATTTTGTTTCGGCGGGTACGTAGCACTTTTTCGTTTTTTCCCTAAATCAGTTTTTGGGAGAGTTTTATAGAGCGCCTCAAGTGAGGAGCCTCAGAAAAAAAATGGTGTTACGTCTATAATATTAATACCGCAGCATGCATGGGTCGTTTGCGATTTCCAAAATGTAAACACAGTATTGAAACCGACGAATGTCATTCATCACGCGCGCCACGATAGAGGTATAGCACTTTTTGAATTTTTTGTTTCTGAATGACGGGGCTCCTTAACCCAAAATCGTCGGAATTGCGTTTCTTTTTTTTTTTGCAATAATTTTCACTGTTTGCCTAAGTCGTCTGATTGTTCATCGGGTGGTACTTTTACTTTTCCCCAAGTCAATTTTGAGCTGGAGGATAGAGCTCCTGCACGTGAGGAGCCCGAGAAAAAGAAGGCCGCACCTCTACCGTACCGTGTGTCTCATAACACCCAAGGCCAACCAACCCACGAGAAAATTATAGGTTGGAAAACCAAAAACAAAAAGTGGGAAAATCATTCTTCGCTGATTTTTCGTGGGTTAGGTGTTGGCCTTGGATTGTGACGTTCGACGGTTTCAATACTATTATTATATTTTTTCCTACCCAACTCCTACCCAACCAAAGTTGGTATCATACATCGCGAACACCCTGTTAATAGCCGGGGCCGCTTCGTGTGGCCGAGGCTGTTGTAAACGTCACCTTTTTATCGACGTTTTCCCCTTTAAAGTCCCAAAATCCATCCATCATTCGATTTATATCGGAACGGCATCTACGCTACATTGTCGGAGGGCAAAAACAATAATAAACTATACCAGGTATAATACTACCAGGTATTAATCAACGAATTCCTCCCCAGTGTCAAAAATATCCAAACTGGGGTTTCCGAAACGGAATTTAACCTTTTCTGTCTGCCCGTCCGATCAAATAAATATATATATATTCGCCGCAGCTTGCTCACATATTCCCCCCCCCCGAACCTCCGGAGCCCTCAACCTTCCTCCTGTCAAGGGAGCCACGGGCACCATGCTATGGCTGTGCGAGTCTCTCTGCTACCGGTAGTCTCTATGACAACTCTACTTTTCTTCTCGTTTTACAAACGACACACAAAAAAAAAAAGTCGAAAATTGAAAATTCGGCGCCGCAACGACGAAACCCTCGCCGCTTGTTCTTCCTCTAAAACGCTTGCACTCGTCAAACTCTAGCTACTAGCTGCCTCCCGACGACAAAAGGGTGGTGGTACACATCACAGCTTACTGTAGTATGCATGGTATAATAATAGTGGAATCGCTGCGCCTTCCATCCTAAAAACCGAAAAATGGCCATTTTTGGAACACCTGAAATAAATATAGCGCAAATCTGCCGCTTTTGGCCTGTCTCAGAAAGCGCCTTGTCTCCGTAGAAGCTAATATACTAATATCATACTTCCGGGTGGGCATTTTCAACTCTTACGCCGTTTTTGGCCTGTCTCAAAAAGCGCCAAGTCTCAGTAGAAGTCAAAATACGAATATCATACTTCCGGGTGGGCATTTTCTACTTTTATGCCGCCTTTGACCTGTCTCAAAAAAAGCGCCCTGTCTCAGTAGAAGTTAATATATGAATATCATACTTCCGGGTGGGCATTTTCTACTTTATGCCGCTTTTGGCCTGTCTCAAAAAGCGTCCGGTCTCACTACAAGTTGATATACGAATAGCGTCCGGGTGGGCATTTCTACGTTTAATACCCAAACTAAACAAAAAAAAGAGAGCATCATCATCACCTTCACCCTCAACGCCAAGCCGAAACACATGCATAATGTATGTGTGCCTTAACTCCCCCCCTCCCGACAAGTAAATACGAGTGCTGCTGTCGAGAACCTTCGCTTTAAACCCCCTCCCCCCCGACTAATAGATACCAGCAGTACCGCTACCGAGAAACTAAGCTTCCCTTCCCCCCTTGTGAACAAGGCGGAGAACTAGCCAATCATAAACGTGTTCGATTTCCCATATAGACCGCCACTGTACTTCAGGTGGGGGGGGGTGGGTGGAAGCTGCATTCCCGAAACGCACAGAAGAGTCGAACAATCGTTTTCCCTGCTTGACCGGTGTGTACTACTGGAAAGAAATTTCACACTAATTTCAAGTAGTTTGTCTCAAACACGTGGATGCAATTGTTTTACTACTGGAAAAAAAATCCACACTAATTTCAAGTAATTTTTCCCCAAAAACGCGAGCGCAGTTATTTTACAGGGCTTTTCACGGGTCGGGTCACTTCTCGCGGGTCGGGGGGGGGGGGGGGGGCCCGCCCCGCCCCCCCCCCCCGACCCGACGCGTGAGATTTGAAAACCCCCTGACTCGACCCGTCAGATTTCGAACACGTCCTGACCCGACCCTACTCGACCCGCCAGATTTTGAAAACCTCCTGACCCGACCCGCGGGTCGGGTCATGACTCGTGAAAACGCCTGTTACTTCACTACTGGAAAAACAATCCCACACTAATTCCAAGTAGTTTGTCCCAAAAAACGTGACTGCAGTGCTAAACGGATTATAGGCTAAGAGTTTTCAATATTACTGTACCTGGTACGTGCTACTGTACCGCCGTAGGTCCAAACCGCACAAGACGGCTTGGGCCCGCGTTTTAGAACCACAAAAAATCACCCCACACTAATCCCAAGTCAATTGTCCCCTCGTGGGTGCAGTTTTAACCCTGCTGGAACTGCAAAAAATCCTCCCACACTAACTCCAAGTCAATAGTGCCAAAAATAAACGTGGGTGCAGTTTTTAACCCTGTTAGAACAAAAAAAAAAATCCCACACTAATTCCAAGTCAATAGTGCCAAAAAAAAACATGGGTGCATGTTTTTAAAGGGGTTATTAAGAGGGCGTCGCAGAAAAAAAAAAGCAGGCGACTTTTCTGTGCGTAAGAGACAGGAGAACAAAACGAAACAAAACGATACAAGAGCCGCCACGGGCCCGTCGCTTCTCCGCGTTAGCTTTGGGTTTCGCACACTCCGAAGCATAACATCGTGTGCGATTAAAAACCGGAAAATAGCGACACTTCCACCTCCGCGACAAAACATGACCATCGCTCCGCCTCGGCTTGCCCCGTCCCGTCCCGCCCCGCCCCGCCCCGCCCCGCTCCGCCCCACCAAGAGAAACAACAGCTGGGCAATCAAACAAACCAACAACCGCCGCGCTGTAAATCCAGCCAACAACGAGCGACTCATGCATTCTTGACACCCCCCCCTCCCCCCCGCAGCTCCGCCAAAGGGCCCGCCCCGCCCCGTCACGCCAAGAGAAACATCAGCTGCGCAAACAAACAAAAAAAACAAGCCACCGTCGCGCTACGAATAAATCCAGCAAACAAAGCGCGACTCGTTTCTCCTTGACATTCCACAAACCTCCACCGCCGTGCAACACATCCAGCTAACAACACGTGGCTCATTTCTTGTTGGCATTCCCATCTCCCCTCCTTCCCTCGTAGCCTCCGCCTCGGCACGGCCTGGCCCGACCCGGCCCGCCCCGCCCCGCCAAGAAAAACAGCAGCCGGGAAAGCAAACGAACCACTGCCGTGCCAAGAGAGTCCAGTTAACAACGCGCAACTCATTTCTTCTTGGGCATACCCCCCCCACCCCCCCCCTGAGACGCTGCCGCCGCCGCCACCATCTTCGGGTCATCACGCAGCTGGCGGGCGATGTCCGTGATTTCTAGAATGCGCATCTCTCGCGTGGTTCCGTCGACCCTTACAATGGCCTCGTTTCGGCTCTTGATGATGCCTACTATCTTTCCCGTGCGTCCCTTGTCTGGGCCTTTCAGGATAAGCACCTGTAACACCGAGAAATAAACCACCAGAAACATCATAGGTATGTATACTTTGTACGACGAACAAACTATCAGAATCAGTATGCGTATACGAAGTACATTTCGTACGAGAAACAAACCATCAGAAACAATATATCATAGGTGTATATTTCTATGCGAGAGAGAAGCCGTAAGCGTACACCGTACGTACACCGCGCCGCACAAGCGCGGGCAACAAAATTCAGCTTTGTATACAACTGACAGCAGCTCAACTTAGTCACAATGGTATTAGGGCTTTGAGTCGGCAGGGTTTCACAACTAATAACTAATCGCCAGGCGGCGAAGACGACCAGCTGAATTTAGTCGGCAAGTCGGTTGGCCAGTTTCAGCCGCATTTCGTACATTCTCTAGATCGTGCAGATCATATACATTGCAGATCTGCCTGCCCCGAATAATCTAGATCATGAAACGGGGATCTGATAAGTCTGATGCGTGCAGCGTTTGCACCATCACAACGGCTACTATAGCACACATGCCTACCATCACCGGGGTTCGTTGGATATCACCCCACTGCAAGAAATCACCCCGGGTGGTAAAAAAAGCAAAACGGCAAACAATTATCACCCGGGGTGGCTTCTTACGCCAAATACGGTACTGTATTGTAGCAACCGAGTTGAGCTCGTATCGATCTCCATTCAAATTGAACCTCCGCCTCCGAACCTCACCTCGTCGCGAATGTCAAGCGGGACCTTTAGATCGTCTACATCATAAACTTGCCGTTTCGAGATGTTGAGCAAGAGCCGCGCCATACAGATCACACCCGGCAAACATGTGCGCAAGAGGTGTCTCATGCAGATCCCACGCAGAAATTACTATCTAGATCGTGCAGATCATACATATCGGGGATCTATCTGCCCAGAAAGATCTACAGAGTGGATCATGAAATGGTGATCTGATCTGATCTGATCTGTCCGATCTACGCCGAGGTTGCACCATCAAAACGGCTATGATAGCAGCCGAGTTGTGCTCCTTATACAGGGCTGGTCTCCCTATAATGCCGGTATGTGCCAGCCAACAATACCGGCAGAATACGGGACACCGGCACTGTTGGGTATAGTACCGATCCTGGTACTAGTATGGCGGGTTCCAGTTGTGCCAAGTGATCGATTTCGCCGGCATTATACAGGCAACAAGCACTATGCAACGGCACTATAGTAGTGGTCCCCGAATGAGGCTGTACTAATAAGGCGGTATCCCTGATTAAGGCAGTCAAAATCGCCCGGCACGACTGGAACCCTTAATAAGACGCGGTGACCGCCTTATTCGTGGCTGGTCCCTCAATAAGGCGGTCTACCGCCTTTTTGAGGGAAGTTGAGACCTCCATATCCATACATACATCCTCAGCCTGGCTCTCGTACAGCAGTCCCTCCGCACAGCACACGTAACCCCACCGGACATAAGGGGATTTTTGTAGACGCAAGGGTGGGGGGGGGTAGCGCACTGCTGCATGGTTCCGGTGTTGTATTGCTGATCTCGTTACAGAAATGCTGCACTGGTAAGGATTGGTGTACTGTACCTACAGCAGCAAGTATAGGCTATGCTATGGGTCGTCTCAGTACAGTACAGTAGTACAGGATAGTACAGTACAGTAGTAGTACGCTATATTTCAGTTGTTTTCAATGACATGGGACAAATTTCATATATCCTGTCGACTACTGCTGTGCTGCGGTAAGCTACTATGTTTTCCGGCAGGTGTTCAATTACACGAACCCGCTCAGTAAATTTCAGTTGTTTTCAACGATGATGTGGACAAATTTCATACCATATCCTGTCAACTCTGCTGTGATAAGCTATGCTTTCCAGCAGGTGTTCAATCACACGCACCTGCGCCCCCTGCCTACCACGGTTGAGCATACGCCCGTCCCTGTTCGTTGTCACTCACACCGATCCTCCATCGTGAAGCGCCCTTCTATTAATTTAGACTATTACGGAGGACTATAGTAATGAGGACCTACGATACACACAAAAACCTATATATTCGACATTTTTTACTAACCACATTTGGTCCTCATTACTCCTCATTACTAGATTACTATGGTCCGCGGTAATAGGTCAATACTGCTGTAGGTATCTGGTACCTATTTTACTGTACTTCACTGCACTGTAATGCACTTACAGCACACTGAAACTCCATGTTGTCCCCAATAGCGCGGTTACCGCCCTATTAGGGTCCTCTAACAACCCCATGAAGACCGTAATCGCCTTATTAGCGATTAAGACGGTTGCCCTGAATAAGGCGGAAATAGCGGTTTTGCGCACAACCGCCTTATTCGGGGATCACTCCTGTACAGGGAGACCCCCACTGTACCGATCCTCGTTCAACTTGAAGTTCGAATCTCATCTCGTCGCGAATGCCAAGCGGGACCTTGGAGTTCCGCTCGTAGCGCAACATGTCGTCAGGAATGTCGATGAAAAACTTACCATCCACGGTGACATCAAAACGCAAAATAAATATCACCCAGGGTGGTTTCTTAGGTCAAAGTCGGATTACAGCAGCTGAGTCGTGCTCCTTATACCGACCCCGGTTCAACTTGAAGTTCGAATCTTACCTCGTCGCGTATCAAGCGGGATCTTGGAGTTCCGCTCATAGCGCAACATGTCGTCAGGAATGCAGGAAACCACTCCGGGTGATAAAAAAGTAAAAGGCAACAGCATTGTCACCCGGGGTGGCTTCTTAGGCCAAACACGGTATTAAAATGACCGAGCTGTGCTCGTTATACAGTAGTAGGGCCTATATAAGGCGGTATAGTGCGTTGGAATTTTGGCCTCTCTATATCGAGAGGCCGCCCTATTCGTGGAGGCAGCTGTATTCAGAGTTACAGTCGTGTCAACCGATTTCAAACGCCCTATATCGAGTGGCCGCCTTACTCGAACCACCTTATATAGGCCCCACTTACTCTGTAGTTCGAAACTCACCTCGTCACGAATGTCAAGCGGGACTTTTGAGTTCCGCTCATAGCGCAACATGTCGTCAGGGATGTCGTTGAAAAACTTTTCCGTGGAAGATACTGGGTCGTATCTGCCAAAAGCAAAGAAAGGTTGGGAAAGATTTTCGTCAACGTTGAAGGTTGCAGGTTGAAGCTCCGATACAACAACACCGAAACAGTTAATGCTACTGACCATCGATACAACAGATCACTGAGTGTCTATTTCTACCAAAGGTTGAGCTTGAAGACCCGAAGTTGAAGGTTGAAGGTTGAAGGTTGGAGATCCAAGGTGGAGGGGTCGCTATTGAAGGGTGACGGTTGGAAGTTGAAGATTCAAGGCTGAAGGTTGAAGGTTGAAGATTGAAGGTTGAAGGTTCAAAGATGAAGGTTCAAAGGTTGAAGCTTGAAGCTTGGTCAAGTTTGAAGGTTAAAGATTCAAAGTTGAGGTTGAAGGTTGAAGGTTGGCGGTTCAGGGTTGAAGGTTCAGGGTTGAAGGCAAAATAAAGGTTGAAGGTTGAAGGTTGAAGGTTAAAAATTGAAGGTTCAAGGTTGAAGCTCGAAGCTTGGTCAAGATCGAAGGTTGAAGGTTCAAAGTTGAGGTTGAAGGTTGAAGGTTGACGGTTCAGGGCTGAAGGTTAAATAAAGGTTGAAGGTTGAAGGTTGAAGGTTAAAAATTGAAGGTTCAAGGTTGAAGCTTGAAGCTTGGTCAACATTGAAGGTTGAAGGTTCAAAGTTGAAGATGAAGATTGAAGGTTGACGGTTCAGGGTTGAAGGTTAAAGGTTGAAGGTTACAGGTTGAAGGTTGAAGGTTGAAAGTTGGTCAAGATTGAAGGTTGAAGGATCAAAGTTGAGGTTGAAGGCTGAAGGTTGACGGTTGAAGCTTGAACCTTGAAGGTTCAGGGTTGGAGGTTAAAGGTCGAAGGTTGAAGGTTGGGGGTTCGTGGTTGAATATTCAAGGTCCAGGGTTGAAGGTTGAAGGTTCAAGGTTGAATATTGAAGGCTGAAGGTTGAGCAGTGAAGGTTGAAGTTTGAAGGTCCAAGGTTGAAGGTGCCAAGTTGAAGGCTGAAGGTTGAAGGCTGAAGGTTGAAGGTTCCAGGTTGAAGGTTCAGGGTTGAAGATTGACGCGTGCAACGATAGAGGTAGATAGCACATTTTGGATTTTTTTAGTTTTTGTTTCTGAATGACGGGGCTCCTTAACCCAAAATTGTCGGGATGTCATTCTTGCTTTTGCAATATGAATTGTTTGTATACCTAGGACATGAGTTTGTTCGTCGGGTTGCACTTTCAGCTTACTCAGAATCGGCTTTTGGGTGAAATACAGAGCTCCTCAGCCTCAGGAACACCTCTCTCGTAGCATGTGTCGCTTGACCGCTCAAGGTTGAAGATTGACGATTCAAGGTTCATAGTTGAAGCTTGAAGGTTGAAGGTCCAAGCTCCAAGGTTGAAGGTTGGACGTTGAAGGTTCAGGATTGACAATGGGCGACGTTCCACGGCCCCGGCAGGGCTGCAGTAATGCCGCCCGCACACAATTATTAGTCATGTCTTATTACCAAGAACATACCACCTTCATCCTTTTATCACAGTATTGATACTGGAAGAATTATTCAACTGAAAATTCAACTACAGTAGTGCAACGCTGAGTACGGTATCGACCACTCAATCGGTCGAACTCAAAGCTGACGTATCAGCCTGGACGTACTTGTTTTTTAAAAAATAAAACATCTGTTAGCTTGCAAAGTTGAGTATCGACCACCCAACCGATCGAATTCACAGCTGACGTGTTTGAAATAATTTAACAATAATAAAAAAAAATACTAAAACTTTATCCCTGAAACGTGGGTGCAGCGCTACACTACAAAGGGGTTTTGCTCACATTGGAGAAATGTCGCCGGCCTTCATGAAGCGGTCGTACGCCAAGGCGAGCTTGACGTAAGCCTTTTCCGCACTCTTTACTTTCTTCGACATGGATGCCTGAAAAAAAACACAAAATGACCAATAAAACATTGAGCGCGATGAAGAAGCGGGCGGTGCTTGGCAGTACTGACGTGGACATGAAAAACGATCACCTTTGAGCCAACCCTACCCTACCCTCTCCTACCCTACCCTACCCTACCCTACTCTACCCTGACCTACTCTATCCTACCCTACCCTACCCGACCCAACCCGACCCGACTCTACCCTGAC
>JAYJMJ010000002.1:5605423-5622063 GCA_036873875.1 Laminaria ephemera
TCTCCCTCACTACCCCCCACCATTGAAAAAAACGTAAGGGTACAACAAAATAAAACAGAAGCCAAGGCAGACCACAAACAAAAAATAATGATGCAGTACGTAGCCATCAGCATGGGTTCCGGAGATGTAAACTAGGCACATTGCACACATCGGGCAGATCACGATCTAGATCATCTAGATAATCTAGATCCTACATCTGTTGATACGATATGATGTTTGTTGTGCAAGATCTACGCAGTACGGATCCAACCCAGGAAACAGGTGCTAGATCGTGTAGATCATACGGCTCCCACCCGGCAACATGATCTACAGGCGATGCAGATCATACAGACCGGGGATGGATACAACCGCCCTGACTTACATAGGTCATGAACGGGAGATCTGATCTGTCGAACGTGTGGAACATTGCCACAGGTGTGGCCTCCTTGCTATGTTGTTGTAACCTCTCCCCCTTGCCACAAGGAGAAGGACCTCCCCCCTTGCCACAAGTGGGGGGATCCCCCCGCTTGCCACAAGGAGGAGGGGACAAGGTGGGGGACTCTCCCCCTTGCCACGAGGGTGGGACCCCCCCCCCCTTGCCACGAGGGTGGGACCCCCCCCCCCTTGTCACAAGGAGGGGGACTTCCTCTCTTGTCACAAGGTGGGGGACCTCCCCCGCTTGCCACAATGAACCCGGGATTGGTGTTTGCGATTGATTTCGTGGGGATACTAGAGACACCCGAAGGACTGCAGAACACCGGTGGTCGGAACTCCCCCATTGTCCAATGTGCGCGTAAAAATAATATATCTCGGAGGTTGTAGGCACCTTGTGGGTTTTTCTACATTGCACAACGCCTCCACAAGGACATTTTTGCGCGCACATTGGACAATGGGGGGGTTCCGGCCACCTGTGGGCCCAATACCGTTGGAACCCCGATTGGTGTTTTACGATATTATTCGGTAAACGCCTAGGCCACGGGATTATTCATTGGGTGAGGTATGGAGCTCCTTACGTGAGAAGGCTCGGGAAAATTGGGTGACATTGTACTGATACCGTAGCATGCGTCATAGCTATTACGTGACAGAAGTAGAAGTGGCAGCATTTGGCGTGGTTTGGCGTTGAGGCTCTGGGCTGTAGGCTTGGATGCTCTCTTGGCTGAGACTGGTGTCACAATATAATGAACTTTTCCGCACAACCTACACTGCGGGTCGTGCTCGGAACGCTGACGTTTCCCTCCCCTTCCCGCCTTTTCTCTGGTCTCGCGTCGTTTACCCCCCCGCGACCCGGCCCGACCGCGTGACGGCGCAGGTCATCTCGCCCGACACTTTTCGAGATCGCGCGAACAGAGATGTGCCACCGCCAAGCCCGTCAGATCGAAGTTTTTCCTCGACCACTTCCATTGGGAGGAGGAGAAGCGCGCGTTCTGTGCCCTCTCCTCGGCCGTCCCCGCTCCCCCGCCGCGTACCGCCTGTGTCACCGGCTGCGGCGGCTTTGGCATCTGAGGGGGAACTGGTGGTGTCAGGTATGCAGGGGATTCGTTTTGTTAACAGTTCGTTTGCGAATGTTGCGCACGGTTTGACAGCTTTGTATTGCCCATTGACCACGGGTCACGGGGGAGGGTCGGATTGAGGATAGGCGTTGCGTGTGTTCTACCGATCTGCGGAACCGAGGTTTACGGTAGCTGGTCCCTTGTTTCGGTGGTACGACTTTGCAAAATTCGGACGGATCACAATCTGGACCATCTAGATCCCATATTTCCCGTTATGAGATGCGATGCAAAACCCGTATAATACAGATCCCACCCGGCAAACATGTGCGCAAGAGCCGTGTCATGCAGATCTCGCACGGCAAACATGATTTAGATTGTGTAGATCGTACAAATCAGGGTATGCTTGCCCCGAGATATCTAGATCGTTATATGGAGATCTGACCTGCCTGATAACCTACGGTGTCTTTGCTTGCGGTGGTTGTGGATGCGGGTACTGACGAGAGTCGTGGTGGGCGGCTTTCTGCCCCTTTCTTGCTTTATGAATGGCTTTATACGTAGGAAATCGCCCCGACAGCAGCATAGGCGCATACATCGGCGTGTGGCGCTCACGAAAAACGTATAGAACAAAATCGAACGCTGTTACAGTTGCTGAAATTAAGTACCCAAACACGGTTTATCCGTGTGTTGTGAACGGCGCGAGCCACCTTCTTGTGTTGGTCACCGCGCTCGACCGCGTAAGGTGGATCCTCTTAAAGATGAAAACTGTACGAGTTTGTGGTACAACCGCTAAGCGGGCGAGCATCTCAATACGTGGCCATTCCGAGACCACGAGGTCGCTGACTTGAGCTCGAAAAATCAATTGACTCCGATGGTCGGGTCGCACTGGCACAGGGGCACGCTTGCTCTCCCCCTCCCCTGCACCGACCATCGCCTTACAGTTTCGATTTGCACTATGCTTCCGTGCTCATGGCCATTGCAGCAAAAGCCACGCAACGGCCTCGCCAGGTTCAGGACAAGAACCTCAAGCCTGTGCCCGGTACACCAGGAGCGGGAGGGGTTTCGCTCGCCGCCCGCTTGGGATCAAGGTCTGTTCTCTCTGGGGCGTCCAGCAACTCGGCCCTGCCGGCGACGCCGTCTCCGCTTGCGACGCGTTCGAGCAGCAGTAGTTCTGTCGGTCGCCGAAAACGCATATCGTTCTCAGATGGTACGCCCGGGCCATCAACGCCTGGCAGTGGTGGTGGTGGTAGTGGTGGTGGTGGTAGTGGTCGTGTTGGTGGTGGTGGTAATGGAGGTGGTGATGGTCGTGGTGTTGGTGTTGGTGTTGGTGTTGGTAGTGGTGGCAGCGGAAGTAGGCGAGTTACCGCAAAAGCGACCAGCAGGGTGACGACGGCAAACACCACGCCCCTCGGACGCACCACCGCCTCCCACCGCTCGCCCTTGCTTAGTGCGGCGCCGTCACGGAAAACAGCACAGGCATTCACGGCGGCAACGGCGGCAGGGAGTGGGGACGTCGCCGTCGAAGAAAATTGCTACGGTCGAGGCGCGCAGAAGCAGCGGGGGCTGCCAGCGCGGCAACGCGCGTCTGAAAATGCCGCCACTGAAGCCACCGTCGCCGCCGCCACCGCTGCTATCGCCAGAAGGATCAGCCGCGACGATGTCACCGACGGTGGTAGCTCGTCCGGCGCGAGCACACCCAGTATTAGGGCGGAATTAAGGCAGGCTAAGCAGGTTTTGGACGGCGCAAGAGGCTATGGCCGTGTTCGAAAGGCCCTAGTGGCGCCGGCGTCTGCGGAGGATTGGAGCGAGGCCGGCAGCTGGAACGGAAGGCAGGACAAGTATGCACCTGCATGGAGGTGAGCGAGAAAAGTGGACTATTGCGTGCGCCTGGGGGTTTCGGGCGTGTCTGCGGCCAGCGATTCGCACCGTGGAGTCGTGGCGTTTATTGTAATGTTTTCAACCAAGGCTCTCTCCGGAGTATGAATCAGCTCACGAAGTATGGTGTGCCTATTGCCACTGCAGCGCAACGCGACGACACCGCGCGTCATAAGACATCCCCCCTATCCTTCTATGCTCATGCTCACCCTGGTATTGTACAAGCGGGTCTTGAACTTTTTTCTCCTAAAAGTTAAGTGAACCTAGTGCATGCCATGCCGCGCAAGGAATAGAGTCGTCCGGTGTAAGAGCGTGAAAAACACACCCGCGCAAACGTTTACACTCCGGATGAAGGTTGACACGTGCTGTCGCCGACGGTTCTCCCTGTCCAATGCTATCGCCCCCTCCTGTGCAAGGAGCTTGCGCGGGTTGTCTTGTTGGCACGCTTGGTGTTTTCTGTGCATACTCAATAACGCCGTGGCGAAGAGCGTTAAAATGTCTTCGCTTGCACAAGGCGCAGGATTCAACCACCCCGTTTCCTCACGACTCGTGGCACTGTTGTCATATGCCCTGCGCACCTGACGCTCTCCGTGGACCCCGGCGACTGACAGTTTCATGGACGACAGATACGGTGGCGACTCGCGCGGCAACGGCACCCCCCCGTCCACAGCGGCACAGCGAGATCCGTCGTTGTATCCACAGGCTAGGGCATACCGGCCGGTGGCGGCGTCGCCTCCAACAGACGCTGTGACCACGACACCAGGAGGCTCTCGCCGCAGCCCTCCTCTAGCGTTCATCGCCGGCGGTGGCCGCTCAGGTGCCTCCAGCTACACCGACCGCGCACTACACGACAACGACCAGGAAATGCGGGATTTAAGCCCGTCTGTTTCGCGCTCCCTCCAGCTCCCGTCCGAGGCCACCCCTTCTGGCGTCGGTGCCACCTGGCGGGGAGAACAGGGCGGAGGCGGTGGTTCCATCGTCTCCGTCACGCGGTTCAGAGGTTCGGTTCGCTCATCGAGGTCACGAGAATGTCAAACACCGCCGTCTATCTCCCTCCCGTCGTCATCTACCGCCACCACGCTCGCCGCCGCAGCCGCCGTCACCCCCGCCTCTGCCGAGCTTTTCACGAATTCCCTCCATCCTTTCCACGGCGAGCAAGGACGGGAGGAAGACCACAACCTGCCGAACGAAGAAGTAGCGACGGTGGCACACCTTTTCACCCCTCCTTTCTCCTCCTCTCGGAAGGAGAACCCACCACGCCGTAGTTCTCCGCCGCTAGTCGCGGGTGCAAGCCCGGGAACGGTAACGTTGCCGACGTCCGCCCGGGTTGACGTTCTCCAGGCGCTCCTGACCCCGCCCACAGGTATCGGAGGGACCCTGGTGGCGGCAGAGAGCAGCCCGGCGTCGGCTGGAGAGCGGAGAAGTCGGGAGAAGTTGCGCCTTGCCGAGGCGGCGGTGACCGGTGATACGGGAGCGTCAGGCGGCTTTGACGGTCCCGGCGGCAGGGACGGTGTCGGCGTTCGGAAAAGCAGCGATACTGGCGATGAAGCCGATGCGCTTGGACGTCTCTTGCTGCGCAGCAGCAGCAGCGCGACCGCCGTTAGCAAGGGTAGACAAAGCGGTGCGGATACTGACGGTGACTCTGACGCTGATGTCGGGGTGAATAGCGCCGTCGGCGCCGTCCCGCGACGTGTAGCTTCACGACAAGGCGGTGACGGCTACGACCGCGGGGGCAAAGTCGGGGTCGAGGTCGACCTTCGATGCGGTGATTGCCCACGGATGCCCGACAACGAGGAGACCTCTTCAACGTCGAAACAGTCGAGGGCTTTCGCAAGACGCGTTGATGCCGCCGCATCACGTGACGAACACCCAGGTACGGTGGTGAGAGAGACCACCTCCCTAGGTACCGTGAAGACTGGATGGACACCAGCAAGGAGAAGAGGCGGAGGTGATGGCGGCGATGGCGGCAGCGGCGGCAGTGGTAGCGATGACAATGGTGCCTATCGCAACGAAAGCGATTTGTTTCCGGTCGCTCGAGGGGTTGGGGGACTGACTCAATCCTCCCTCCCGGGGCGACCGTTGGGGGGTAAAAGGTGGCGGGACATACGGGAGGGAGTCGGCGAACAGACCGCAGCGTCACGGCAAGATCAATCCGGGCTGGAAGAATTGGAGGTCAGAGAGCGTAGACGAATGAAATTGCGTGATTTTTTCGCGTTTGCGCACGGTGGTTGGTTCTGTTTTCCGCTCACCCCCAACGCGTGATGGTGCTTCGAAACCTCTGTCTCATTTCCGTGCCAGAGATGAATGTTAGTGTTCCCATCGCCTATTAACTCCTCGCTTGGTGCGCCCTTTTTTGTTTGGTTTTTTCAGAGAAAGGAGATCGCGCTCCTGGACCTGGAGGACTCTTTTCACGCAGAATTCGGTTCGGTCGATCTGAGGTGAGATTTTGCCACTGTTCGGCATGTAGACGAACCTTAACGAACGGCGGGGTTGTTGTGAATGATGGTGGTTATGGTGTACATCTAACAAAAGCTCAATCCGGGGTCCGTCTGGCTATCAAGTCTGGACCTTGAGTTTTCCCAACGGTTGCAATCCCTTTAGTCAGCACCGCCACGAACAGGCGATATTTCGGCGCTTCTTGTTGCCTGGAGGTGTGTACCAGGACGTTCAGGTGTGTACTTCCGTAATTTCCATCAAGCTAGAAAAATGGCAGAGAAAAACGTTAGGGGCATTCGAGCCCCGGATTGTGCTGTTGTTAGATGTACACCATAACCACTGACTGCTAGCTCAGTGGAAACCGTGTACATCTAACAATGATGATGATGGTGTTCTCACATTCGCTAGGTTCTCTGAAACCTAGCGCGTGGTCACAAAAAAATGCTAAAAACAGCGTCCTGATGGAAGGAAAAACAATTGCCAAATATTACGTGCACCGAGTACCAATACGCAAGGGGGCGGTACTATGACCCTGCGGCATACCATATTCTGTACCACTTGCAAACCAACTACTACCGGGAAATCATCCATGGTAAAGTACAGCAACAACTGATAGCGAACCGATACCTTAAAAGTTGCGAACATGAGCGGGGTAGAGCTTCGATCGACCAAGGACTGGCTTGCTGGCTCGAACTTTATCGGCGACAAAGCCACGGAAGCAAGCGGGAATCGCGATAAGTTGGCATCATTTTTGTAGACGGTTCGGACGTACATGCGACCATAGCTGCGATAGGGGGGTCGCTTCTGGGGTCTCTTTTTGCAGCGGCTCAGAGCCACTCTCACGAGTGGTATCGTACCCTATTTTTCTTCAGCTCAAAGCTTCGGTCTTTTTCAGTTTCACGATATGCACCGGCTCAGGTGAAAACGGGGGTACCCCCGTATTGTAGTCTTGGTCATGCTGTGGGTAGGGGGTGGGGTATCGACACTGGAAATAAAAGGAAGCGAGGGCGGCAAAGTTGACCACGACATACGTCGAGCGCAGGCAAAAAACGATCACGATAGTTTGTCCTCGGCACTGGACGGAAGGACATACCATGGTTTGAACTTATCCTAGGGAACTGTGGACCAGTGGAAATCCAAGCTATGGGGCGAGAGGAGATAGCCGGCAATGCGAACGTTGGCTGAGGAAACGCACATCATGCCTCCCCCCCCCGTGTCTCTAATTTGTATGGTAGCGGGTTTCCTATTTTTTCACCAGCCTCCTCCCGTCCCCCTGTATACACAAGCTCCCTTCCCTTTCTCCGATCCCGTTCGTGGCGTTTCACAGCCAATCTCCGCCGCAGGCGCCGGCACCGTTATCAGGCGACCGTTCAACCATCACACCCCTTGGCGACCCTTCGGCTAATACTACCCCGCAAGCTGTTTCCGAGGGCGGTGGCGAAACCGATGCCGTTTCGTCCGCTGATACGCCCCGACGTCAGCGGATCGGCGCGCGCGAAGCTACGTGTAGTAACAGGAATGACGACACTGATGCAGATTCCGTCGTTTTTGGGAGCCATAAAGGAGCGCGCGACGACGGTTTGCGAGGGCAGCCGGTAGAACGAGTACCGGCGCGGTCACGGGGAGAGGTCGGCGCTGTGTCGGAGATAGCGAGAGGCCGAGATGGGGGTAGGGGTGGGGGCACCCCCCCACGGGCACAAGGGGGGGGTGACAATGATCTTTACTTTGATCCCGTGTTGAACTGCTACTATGACAGGGCGGCGGATAAGTACTACGGGCTACATTGACTTTTGACGATTTCATCTAAATTGCGTCACCCCACGGCGGTGGTGGGTGTGCCTTTCGCGAACGCCGCAGTTTATTGGCAGCACGCGCGGCTACCTACACTTGCGTTTTTGGTCATGTTAGAGTTGGGGGGGGGTTATTCGTTCAATTGTGTCCGGTGTAAAGTTTTGGATAATGTAACAAGTGGGTGTTCTCTGCGTCGTCGTCGTTCCTGCGTATAAGGTAGATTCAGTTGTGTGGACTGCTGTAGATACTGCGCAGGGGAAAGGGACATTTTTGCCGCACGCACTACGCCGACCTGCGGGTTGCATGTTCCTCGCGCAGCCCTCCAATACGGGAATACCCGGCGGCCTACGGAACATCTATAGCAGCAGTAACTGCTAATGTTTTGCTTCGAATTTTCGACAGGACGGCGCATCAGCAAGCCCATACTAACCATCCAGGTAAAACATCACCATCGACATGACCGACGTCGACATCGACAATTACCAACACCAACATCATGTCGTTCAAAATGTACATCCAATTATTCTGCTGCAGATAATACTTGTCAACTCTGGAGGACGAAGTTCTCCCAAAACGGCGGCACGGGTGCGTACAACAAGACGTAACGATGACAACACACGACGCATGCTACGACAGGATTGCAGCCAATTTTTGTGAGGCTCCTCTCAGTTGAGAAGCTCTATACCCCACCCAAACGCTAAAGTTGAGAAAAAAAGGGCAACCGATGAACAATTTCATGGCTTATTAATAGGTATACAACGAATATTATTGCAACAACAAGAATGACAGTCCGAAGGTATATAGCCCCGTCACTCAGAAAGTGGTTTAGCCACAAAGTGCTATTACGGAGGACCATAGTAGTAATCAGGACCCACGATGTACACAAAAACCTTATATTTCGCTATTTTTTCAAACAATTTTTGGTCCTGATTACTATGTTCCCCCGTAATATTAATACCTCTATCATAGCGCGCATCATCACACCTTTACCGTACATTGCATCAAGGCGCGATATCAGCCAAGCATCGCGCAGACCAACGTGCTGCTATGTATGGCGATGATGATGTGACTGATGATGGTGTTTTCGCAGACAACAGCATGCTGCACCCTTTCTTTGCCCACGAGTAGTGACGTCCGCGATACGTACCAAGAACTGTAGTCTTAAGCTTAGACTGTTGTAGAACTCTACTGTTGTTGCTGTAGTCTACCATGTACGTACCTGGTAGGCTCTTAGAAGCTACAACAGCAGCAGTAGTTGCTGCTGCTACTGCTGTAGAGTTAGGGTTGCCCCTCTTCGCCAGGGGCCAATATCATAGGATCACACAATATCCCTGCGGAATGTGTCGGCAATGTTCTTTGTGCCACATGGAGACGCGCTCACCTGCATAGACAGGCATGTTTCAGGTATGCATGTGGGTTGGGTCTCACTGCAACGGTGCGTTGCCAATCAATAAGATACAGATTTTGGATGTTTTTGAGCAATCACGGATCAGTCAGGATCTCTCACGAGCGTTGTGCACTTGCAAGTAAGATCCACCCTGCATTGGCAGCAGCAACGAAAAAAACAAACCGTCTTGAACCATCTCTCAAACCCGAACCCCACAAGGAAGGCCCACGCGCAACCGCGCCACTATGATACTGTTCTACTGCACCTGGTACCCTTCAACGATTCCATGGACACTGCGTACATACCAGTTGTCCAGCTGTGCAGCTGTGCTTAGCTGGTACCCCAAACTTCGCGAAACACTGCTCGAAGTACATCGGCAGCAGCAGCTACTCACTCGTACAGTAGTACCCAGGTCTGATGCTGATATCTGGTACCGGTAGGTGCGTACGGCACCAATTCCAAGAACTTTGGATATCACGAATGCACCGGATGGCACGGACAGGGTACCACTGCTGCGCAGCGCTACTCTATGCTGTCTCGGGTCACACGAACACAGTTGTGGTTGATTGTTGACGACGCCCTCCCTGTCCAGAGTGTATGAGTCCTACGTTCAACCACTAGCTGTCGCACACCGCACAATGCTCGCGGAGCCGAATTCCTTGGTTCAAAATTCAAATTCAAAACTTTCGATTCAGCATCGCTGCTTTGCTCCCTAGGCATACACCACCGAGAACACTCAATGCCTGCGTCTCCAACGCGGCATCGTATGGACTGGATGCTGTGAACCGCACGCACACCGCTGACGATTAAAAGGCAGCACGTATTGGTTAGTTCGCGCTTACGCAATCCGAGCAATCTACGAGTACAATAAGAGTGGTGTGGTGGAAATGACAAAATGACTCTATTTTGGGAGTTCCAATGGATGTTTCAAGGGGATAGGGTGAGTTGCGCCGTCATCGAGTACGGTTCATTTTGCGTTGCCAGCCGTTGCCCGAGTCAGGCTCGCCTACTCGCCACTGCACAGCCTCTCCATCCTGCCGCATCCAGCGCAAAACCCACGCGACGCCTGCTGGTGAAGGAAGCTCCGCTTTCCGTTGCGCCTGTGGGCCGTATTCACCGCGCGAAAAATCCACTTGGTTGAGAGGCCTTTGAGAGAGAGGGTTATAGGGTTCGCGTCCAAAAGAAGCAGCAACACCTTACCCTACCCTACCCTTTCCAGCTAGCTAGCTTGCTTGGCTTCGAGGCAATAGCAAGAGGAGGACGAGGAGCAGGAGGGGGTTACCTACGAGTGCAAAGCTTCCACAACACCCTTTCATTGCCAGAAAAAAACCTCGCTCTTTACCTTCGGCAAAAAGGGGAGCTTTTTCTTGGGGAGGAAGGCAGCAGCAAGGGCGCGGCGCAAGAATACCCGAAAAAGCCCAGTAGGCACAGCAGGCAAGCAAACCGAAGCAAAGCGAGCATGTCCTCGAGGAGGCGGAAGTTGTCCGAGGATGAGAGCAGCGAGGAAGAAGAAGACGAGGTGCTAACGGACGATGACAACCAGCCGGTAGGAGAAGACCAAGACCCCACCACCGCCACCACCGCTGGTCCTGGTGGTGCTGCTGCTGCTGACTCTGCTCCTGCTGACCCTGCTGCTGCAGCTGCTACTCCTATTGCTACTGCTGGTCCTGCTGCTACTGCTGCTGCTGGCCCTGCTGATGTTGCTGCCGATACAGCTGCACCGGAGGAAAAGCAGCCAGTAGATGCTGCGGCGGCGGTATCAGGGGTAACAGCAGCAGCAGGAGGAGCAGCAGGGGCTGAATCGGAAGGCAAAGAGGCTGAAAAACAGAAGGTGCAAGATACCCCAGCAGTAGGGGAGGAGCAGGAGGGGGAGGGGGAGGAGGAAGAAGAGGAGGAGGAGGACGATGAGGAGGATGAGGAGTGGAGCGACGGTTCTGATTCGGAAGCCAGCGACGACTCCCAGGCGAGTGTTCGGCGTTTGGTGGTTGGCGTTTGGTATTTGCAAGCTACGAGCAACCCTTTTGCCACTGCGAAAAGTATCTCACACTAGTTCCAAGTAGTTTGTCCACAAAATCATGGGTGCGGTTCTAAAGCTAAGCTGAGTATTTGGAGGTTTGTTTTCTGCCGTCGGCCAAGCAAGACCGCCCGTCGTGGCTGTCACGTCAGTCAATCCACCGGGCAAAAGGGGGGACGCAGGCGCTCGCACTCTGTTGGGCGAAAGCGTTGAATTGTTATTTTGCAGCACAGCGCACACCACCAGTGTTACGCTGCTTCCTCTCATGCCTGGTACATATCATGCGGATTTACGTTGCTTATTTTATTACGGAGGACAATACGTAGTAATCAGCACCAACGATAGACACGAAAACCTATACTTGTATATCCCCCTGTCTTTTCTAACCATATTTGGTCCTGATTACTACTGCATGTTCCCCCGTAAATAGAGTTAATGGACGGTTCAGGAGGGTGCGGTGATTTGATTTGTGCAGCAGTAGAACCATTGCCTACCGGTATGGCTCACGGCAATAAATCTAGTCTGTAGAAGGCACTGACTGGCGTACGTACAAGTGGAGTTATACAGACAGTCTAGTAGAGCGTTAGAGCTCGCGTGGCTTTCACGTCTCGCGTCCGCATGAAAATCGGCACGACATTCGCGGTTACATCTCGTCCCCATTCCAACGTCTCATCTTCGCATCGTATGCCACGAAGTATGCTCCTACTACTGTATACCAGGTACCTGGTATGATATACCTGGTAGTCTACAGCAGTATAATGTCTGCATTGGAGCGGAACTGCCGAATTCGAGTGCAGTAGGTAGCCCATCTTAAGGGGCTCTAGTGCGCCCGGGCCGAGAGGTCCCTTTATATACCGACATCCCTTATCAATTTTGGCACGTCTGTCACTTTGGGAGCACATGACCCGTTTTCTGGCAATCTATGTGTCGTGTTGCAAGCAGAAGACAGTGCATCGGCCAGTTTCAAGGAACATGGGGGTGCCTTATTGAGTTTTGCGTCCCCTATTTGGGGGAAAATACGAAAATACGGTGTGCAGGAATTTGAAGTCCTTTATATACCGTTTTCCCTTATCGCGGGGTCCTTTAAAAGGGGCTACACGTAAACAATATGATTTTTAGATTCGTTTGATAAGTCGGTCACCAGCTCACCAGGCCAGCACGTGTAGTTGTACATGCAACGTCTAATCGTCTAATACGTATACACAACAACCCAGCCCAACAGCAGTAGTAGCGCGCACAACAGAGAAGCAAATGTGTGAGTTGATCGTCTACTATAGTGCTGGCCCGCCAAGGTAGACTTAGTATACTAGTTGTAGTGCGGGGATTCCCTTGACGGCTGTCCGTCACGTCAATTGGCAAAGGGTCCCGTCCACCGATGCATTTGGACATACCAGTGGTACATATTATGAGTACCTGATACATAGGCGATACAAGACTCTAGTACGCAACACATCAGGGCTTCGAAATTTGATTTTTTGAACATTCGAACCCTCGTCGTGAAGTGTTGTAGCCGCGAAGACCATCTCCAAGCTCAACCCAACCCAACCCGTACATATCATACGTGCCGTTGGATGCATGTACACACGACCATGGGAAGGTCCCTCTATTGACCCGGTTGAGGCCCGGGTATGGCGATCAAAGACGTGCTCTGCGGTATTGTCCGCCGTCTCCCGTGAGTGCGCAGCAACTTGTTACATCATTGCAGTAGGGCACGAATTCTATCACCCCGTAGCCAAGCAGCTCGCCTTGCTTCGAATGGCCCATGCTGTAATCGTAAGTGTTTTTCGTCACCTTTTCCCTCTGAAGTGCCAAAAGGGTTATTGATAGTAGCAGTAGCGAAAACCCGACCCTGGGATCGTCTCTAGTACTGGTCACTACTCATGCGTTGGGTTGATTGGCGCACTCTCTCAGACGCTCAGCCTCACGGGCACCAAACGTTGAGCCTCTTTTGAGGAAACCCTCGGGCCCCGTGATCCTGAAAAACTTGTTGAGCCAACCGACCGTCGTGGGACCGCCTGCCTCTAGCGGTGTTCTCGCTTGATGTTTGGGGGTTAGCGTTAGGGTTATAGGGGTTGAGTTCCAGTTGGGAGTTAGCGATTGGTTTTGGGGTTAGGGTTGGGGAACGGTTAGGGTTAGGGTTGTTGACTCCGTCCGATGCCGTGAAGTAACCCTATCCCTATGGAGGGTCTGGGTAGCCATATCCGTAGGGAGGGTTGGGGTAAAAACCCCATCCTTAGGGAGGGTTAGTGCTATCCTTAGGGAGGGCTAGAGTAATCCACTCTGTCCGTAGGGAGGGTTAGGGTTGGGGTTAGGGTTGGGGTCATGGTTTGGGTTAGTCGGATGCCGTGAAGTGGTAGGATTAAGCTTACTTCCGTCGGTAAGGGTGTTTTTTTCTTTTTTTTCTAACAAGGTTTTGACCCTCGAGGGCTCAGGAGTACTTTAACCGAGGTTGTATCACACGACACCATGACCCCGGTACTATTAGTTGTTTTGACTTGTTCTTGAACTGTGAGTCTTTCACTTCATCCCGACCCCCTCCCTCGTAGGTTCGTAGTGTTGGTGTACGACAGAGCAGCAGCATGTCGTATCGTATCACGCAAAGCATCGTCCGTAGTACAGCAGTTCACCAAAGTGTTACTCGTACACAAAGTTGTTTTTAGCACGCAACCATGTCAGCCGATCGATGCCTTCAGAGCTCATACACATAGCAGTTGTTGTTGATGTTGTAGTTGTATACCTGGTATGGTTGTAGTTGTTTTCTCACATACCAGGTATCATCTATTAATACTGTGTATGTATACACGTGTCACCATTTTCTTTTACATCTATGTGTGGTGGCAAAACAAGCTCAAACGCTCTGGAAAGATAGAAGGGAAGGAGGAGAAATATAGATGAGCAAAAAGGAACATAGTTGATCCATCCTCTGGTCAAATAGACTACACAACTGTCTGGAATTAGGGTTCAGAGTCTACAGCATTCAACACTAACCATATACTCGTATATGTTCTTGCAGTTGCGAGTAGACCTTTTTAATATACTATTCATACCAGGTACTTATTATACCAGGTCTTACTTTTGTCGCCCGCCTATCGAGCGGGAGTTTCGGTCATACCAGCAGTGCCATTTCGCCTCCCTCGAATGTGGAAATGAATTTTTTATTTCACCACACTACTACATATATGTAGATTTTTAACACCAGTATCATATCGACACTATCGGCATTCGTACCGAATTGGGCGTGAGGACAGCGGTCTCGTATGGTTTTCGACGTCGTTGTCGCGACCGAACATTGTTCAATCCTAAGTCCTCAGCTCTCAGCAGCGTTGTAGGAGAAACCCGCCAGGCATGGATACATGGTCGTTTTGGCCTTTAGCCTTTGCGTTTACGTACGAGTGTTTTGTATCTAACATAGGGCATTTTGAACCTTGCGTTTGCATTTTGTTGCGTTTTGCATTTTTCATTTGCATTTTGCACTGTGCATTCTTCAGTTTGCATTTTGCATAGTACATTTCGCGTTTTGCTCTTTAGCAATTTGCATTTGGCATTTTGCGGGTCTCGCTTGTAACGTGTCACATGCTTTTATGCTGTTGCATCCCTAAGACCTACAGTCTGTACGGGGCAGTGAAGCTAGTGTGCGGTCTCGTGACCGCCATACTGTGCCGATGCCGTTTGTTGCACCCATACGCCCCCCCTCCTTTGATACGGCGGTGGTGGCTGCAGAGCGCGTAGTTGGCAGTATAGCTCTACGATTTATTTATAGTAGTGGATTATCCTCACTCCCACTGAAAAACAATTAACCTTTAGCACTGCAACCACTTTTTTGGGGACGAAGTACTTGGGATTAGAGTGGGATATTTTTTGCAATATCGCAAGTACCCCTTACGATGATCGCCGAGCGAGTTATACAATAGCTCTACGAGTTAATCATGAGTTTTTTATTGACCACGAAGAGCAAAAGCGCCTACGTAAGCATTTCTCACGCGCCATTCGTCCATGATTTCGTTCGTTGGTTTTACGATGCCGTGCGTCCGTGCGTGCGTTCCATGATTTCCTCCATTGGTTTCATTATTTCACTCATTCTTTCGCCCAATGTTGTCGATCGCTCGTTCCTTCCATGATTTCGTTCGTTCGTTTCCGTGATTTCGTTTGTTTGTGTCCGTGATTTCGTTTGTTTGTTCCATGATGTCGTTCGTTGGTTAAATGAATTCGGTCATTCGCCCCATGATTTCATTCCTTTGTTCCAGGTCGTTCAATGGAGCCGTTCTTTGGTTCCATGATGTCGCTCGTTGGTTCAATGAATTCGATCGTTAGTTCCATGAATTCATGCCTTTGTTCCAGGTTTTTCGTTCGCTCTCGCCCCTTTGACTTTGCGTGCTCTTGTCGTCGTCATCGTCTTTATCCGTCGTTGCTTTTTGTTTCAGGAATTCGCGTCGGTACTGAGCGAAGGAACCGGGGAAGAGGGGGCGGCGGGAGACAGCGAATCGGCACGGGTTTCGCCGCACAAGGACGAATCCGGTGATGCCGAGAGTGGCGACAGCGATGGTAGCGCTGGTGAGGGAAGGGAGATCAAAGCAGGTGGCGGTTAGTGGTTATGGTGGTTAGTGCTTGTAGTGGTTAACGGTTATAGTGGATAACAGTTAGCGGTGCGGTGCATGGCTTGGTGCGAGGGGCGAAACGCGTGAGAAAAGAGGGATCGAAGCAGGTGGCGATTAGCGGTTATAGCGGTTAGCGGTTAGCGGTTAGCGGTAGGGCTGCACATACAATTTCTGGGCCTCCTCACTTGAGCAGCTATATACTGACTTGAAGAAAAAATGAAGGCGCGACCCGGGGAACAATCCAATGGTCTAGGCATACAACGAATAATATTGAAAAGCGCGAATGGAATTCCAACGATATTGGATAGTTCTTCACGTGAGGGATCCCATCAGCCATAAGCATTTTTACCCTACCCCCGTCGTATCGCGCGTCCGTGGTTAGCGATTAACGGTACGGTAAATAAGTTGTTGCGGGGGTCGAAACGTGTGAGAAGGGGGGGGGGGGTGTACTCATTTCATGCATAGCCGTAGTCTTAAGACCATAGACCCTCGCATCCCTACAGTGTCGGGACGGAGCACGTCGGGTTTTCGCCGACCCGGCAGACATCGCGTGCACCAAGCGCGAAGCGCCGTCAAGTATTCGGCGAGTCGCATGAAGGGTGAGCTGCATCCTACTAAGAGCCACATATGGGGCGGACTTGCGCACCTTGTGCGTACTTTCTTGCATGTGGATGATAGCTTCGAATGGACTTATTTGTTTTGTGGTGTAGTCACTTTCAGAGCCGGCAATGGGGAAGGGGGGGATCAAAGGAGGTGACGGTTATAGCGGTGATAGCGGTTAGCGGTAAGCGGTGAGCGGTACGGTAAAGTAGTTGGTGCGAGGGGCGAAACGCGTGAGAATAGGGGGATCAAAGCAGGGGGCGAGTACGAGTAGCGGTTAACGGTGAAGGATACGGTGCAGGAGTTGGTGGAGATAGACGAACGCGTGAGAAAGGAGGGATCAAAGCAGGTGACGGTTAGCGGTGATAGCGGTTGGCGGTTAGAGGTATATACGGTAAAGGAATTGGTGCGGAGGGCGAACAGCTCTCGTTTCTGGGGGGGGGGGGGGGGGGGGGGGGGGGGGGGGGGGGGGGGGG
>JAYJMJ010000002.1:5651974-5662567 GCA_036873875.1 Laminaria ephemera
GTCTGTTTTTTGCTTTGTTTTCATTTTTGTCGTGCCGTCTTGTTTCACTCAATTTTTGTTCTTCCTGGGTACCTCTTCCCCCCTCCCTGCGTTCCTTTTTCCCATTTTTCTTTTTTCCTTTTTGCTTTATTCTTCTATCTTCTTCTTCTTGTCTTTCTTCCTTGCAAATAAATTCTGGTGTGTTGGCTTGCATATGTACCTGGTATATATATTTTTCCCGCCCTCCTCGTATTCATTGCGGTTGGCATTGCATGGCCAAATCACCTTCTTGCTGTATTTGCAATGACGTGTATTTCTGTACTTTTTTAGTCTTTTGTACTACTAGTTTGTGATCAACAGAGAGAGCTCGTCTCTGCATCGGCACGGACACCAGACACTGCTGCTACTGGTTGTGCTGGGTGTAGATGGGTGCAAATATCAGTTTTAATGTGAAGAAATCACACACAAACAAACACTGACTTGTAGGTAGTTCCTTTTTGATGATAATTTTTTACTACTTTTAACCAGGTATATACACAGCAGTAGTACTACTATACTAATAATACTGTTGTGAAGAACACACACACTGCTGTTACTACGACGCGAAACGTCATAAATGAAATGTATTATCTTCCAAGTATACTGACTGCTGTATTCTGTATGCAAATGTTGTTTCCAATCTCGAAAAAATCGATCTTATCTGTTGCTGCAATTAAACCTACCTGTATCACGCTCAGACTTTACATTTGTTTCATAAACCCGCGCCCAGGTACACCACATACTAATTTCAACTTAGAATAAATAGTCACAACAAAATACTTCTACCACAAGTGCCACACGATATTTGGCTCCAACCCTCTCTGGTGCCGCTGTACTGGGGTGCCGGTGAGTATCATTCCGAGATCGTACGAGTACGTACCTGGTATATATTTTTATCCACGAATTGTAATACGCCAGGAATCAAGTAGATTTATTTTTTTATACCTTGTACAGCAGTATTCCATCATGTTTGTTTACTGTTTGTACTTGTTGTAATCTAAAAAAACGAATCTTTATGTCTGTCTGTGTTGTGGTACGTACGTGAGTACCCTCCCAACTCTACTCTTTGTTGCCTTCTTGATCTTCGATGCTTGCCTGTGCGGGTCCATCTTTGTTTACTTCGTGCCGTAAAATAATACCACCTCGAGTATTCAAAGTCAGAGTTTGTGTAACATGCACGCACGCACTTATAGTCCGGCAGACCATAACGGGCAGTCAGTGTACATTATTCCGTACCTGGTACATGATAGTACCGCCGCCGCACTAGCATTGTTTTCAGTCTCGTCATGCTGTGCGCATACATGCATATTGTTGTCGTGCTGTATATATAACAATATGTTGTATTTAATATGGTTGGTTGTGGGTGTGCATACCGGTACCAGGTATGTATTATACTATACGCACCATACTTATGATGCACATGTATCATTACCAGGTACTTACTATTTGTTGTGCTGTGTATGGTCTCGCTCGTAGTGTGTGCTTCGTCTTCACCATGAGAAAACAATAAAGCGACATCCGATCCTCCAGCACTTCATTCACGATAAAAAGGGTTGGCGCGAACCCCACAGAGAGGGGGTGAAGATAGCGAGGGTGGCGGAGAAATGGAAACCGGACGGGCGCGAACAGACCATAGGGGGGAGAGGGGGCGTATTCATTCATTTGTTGCTGGCCTTAATCATTTGATCTTCGAGTACACGCATCCCTTTCGAGACGGAGATGGTGCAAGAGGAGATAGTGAAGGGGAGGGGGGGGGAGGGGGCCATGGCGCGGGGGGAGGGGAATCTCAATGAACGGCGTCGGGCCTACGCCACCCAACGGCGCGTCACTAGCTGAAAGATCCTCAAGGGCGCCTGGGGAGGGGGCCCGGGAACGGAACGCGCGCCCACGCCTTCCTAGGCGACACCTTTCCGGGGAGACGTGGCGTGCGGGGTCTACCGTGTGACGCTTAAGCTCGGGCACCAGGCGGTACGTTTTCCATGTGGGCAACGGCGCCACGTGCTCCACTCTCGTTGTGCGGTTAAGGCCCTCGTGAGAGGCGCGGCATCAGCACGACTCCGCTGCCCAGCGGTCAACTGTGGAGCCCAGTACCCGAGGAGGGACGCACTGGATGACGTTGTTCAAGCGGACCGGGTCTTCGCAGTTGGGCCGCGCGGGTGGGGGGGGGGGGCGTAGGCGACGCGGACCTACGCAGCCGGGGGCTTTGGTATGGATGGACCCAGAACATCCTGGGTATAGGGTCACCACTCGATGTCGTTTCCATAGACGAACTCCGGCGAAGATTCGCGACTGGGAAACAAGTGCAGCCTCATTTGGCGGGGGCACACGCGCGCCTGAGCCTTCACGTGCTTCGTATCATCAACCACACGCCATGGGAGAACACCAGCCGAACCGGGACTTGCCGACGCTGAACTCGCTTCTGTGAACGATTGGTGCTGTGGTACACCGTGCTGTGGCCCTGCTTCACTCACCGGACGGGTGCATCAAGAGGCGACAGAGGTTTGTGTTGGTGAAGAGCGGCGAGATAGTTCTCCCGCTCCCGTGGCTGATGGCGTATACGAGGCGAGGGGGGTGCAAGGGATACGAGGCAACGGCATGCCGCCCAAGAAGCTTCGGAGGAGGCGAATCTCGAGTGATCGTCGTCGGCATGTCGCCACGTGGGAGGGGTGAAGGTCGCAGCACGCACCCTCCTTCTGGCAGAGCCACGCTCAGCAGGCAACGAAGAGACGTGGGCCACGCTGGTGGCCATATTCCCGTCAGAAGACCACACCGCCGTTTCTGTGGCCGCGGTGGCTGTACAGTAACACACTGCAGTACAGTACAGTACACCTAACAAGAAGCAGGGTAATATGAAAGTCAGGCTGACTTTTACAGTAAATTACGAAATTCGGAAGCCTTTATACTGAAGTTAGTGCAGAACGCACCCTTTCTCAATTAAGATGGTGTAGCTTGAGCGCGCATTCCTGTTTCTTGTTAGGTGTCCTGTAATATAGTGTTGACGAGCGCTACCGAGGTAGAGGAAGGAAGTGCTCCCCCGTGGCGCCAGGATGATGAGCTCGCCTCCCCAGTGCTTTTCGACGTCATCAGCTCCCGCAACGCCCGATCGGGTGCCGGAAACGACGGTCAACGATTCGCGCACCCTAATCAGGCGGGGGGAGTATGGCCGGGGTATAACAGTCTTCTGGATAAGAATCGTCGACGAGCAGGACGCGGTCCTGCCGAAATTCTGGCAGCTCTTCTTTCAATCGAGCCTCACCGCGTTGGGGGAAAGTGTCGGCCGGTCTGCGTGGGCATGACATAAAGGAGGGAGGGGCTATGCGATAGTGGCGGCCGCGATCAAGAGGTGAGGCAGTTTGGGTTCGCGGTATCTGGAGGAGTGGAGCATTTGGGACTGAGGGCACGAACGCTACATGAGATGGGCAACTGGCTTGTTATCGCGGACTGCTCCAACGCCTTCAACACGGTCAACAGGACAGTGGTGCTTGCGCAGGTGGCCAACTGCGTGCCAGTGCGCACGCCGATAGTGGCCAAGTGCCACGGAAATTAGACCAGCGGACGTTTTTATCCGGGTGGACTCCGCGGAGAGAAGGACGATAACTTGCTTCAGCAGGGTTTGACAGGGAGGCCCTATGGGCCGGGCAATGTTCTGTTTAGCGTTGCGGCCGAGGTTCAGAGAAAAATCCGAGAGAAAAGGAGTACAAGACTTCGCTTACATGGACGCCATTTCTCTCGGCCTTATGGGGGTCACGGCCAACACGATTAGAGCCGTTACCTTTCTCCGGCGCGAGCTAGACGACATCGGCGTCGCGGCCAACCCCGCCAAGACCGTGGGACTACCACCGAAAGGGCACACCCCGACGGCGGAGGAGGGTTCGCTCCTTGAAGGTGTCAATGTCCACGGTGCTGAAGAAGGAGGAGAGATTATGGTGGGCGTTCCGATCGGCACAGAGGAATATGTACTGGAGCGAGCGATAGAGTTAGTAAGGGGTGGAAGCACAGACCGCCTTGCGCGCAGTCTCGCTGACATGCCAGACAAGCAAGCGGCGGCCCTCGTCGCTGTCGAGTCCCTCGGGCAGAGGACGAGTTACCTCCTGGAACCTGCGGGAGATTCAAGACGCATGAGGGGCCACGAAGAGCAAGCGATGGCAGGCATCGTCCCAGGATCGTGGTTGGCATGGGGTCTCGGTACAGAGTAGGACCCGGCCCCAAGGCCCCCAGAGGCCGACATTAGTACTGGATATGGTATTAAAGGTTTCGGTATATCATTCGATTAAAAAATATCATCGGACCGAAAAAAGTTCGGTATTTCAATAAGATTTTCGATATTAGGATATACGATAGCGATACTATAAAGCGACAAAAGCCCAAACGCCTCCCAGGGGGACAGGGGACACAGCACCAAAAGTATCGAACGAGAGCCACCCGCGACAACCAGGGATGATACGTACTTCCCGGTAGCGGTAATTACTGCTAGAGGAAATAAGCTTTTGGGGGGGAGTTCGGCATGTCTCCTACCCCCCCCCCCAGAAATGCCCCAACTAAGATGGAAACCCCCGGATTTTTTTTCTAACGTTGTAAACCTGTGTATAAAGCCATTACCGTGTTCTTCGAACCCCCTAATGTACCAGAAATAATACTGAACATATTTTCATGTGCTTGATCCTTTGTCAGAAGATCAGCGTTGTATTATTCCGATGAAATATCTGAACAGGCACAGATACACGGGTCGAAGGACCCCCGCCCCCTTGCCACATGGGGGTGCCACCAGGGGGGGGGGATCCCCCCAAGGTGGGGGGCACCCCCCCCTGCCAGGAGGAGGCGGGTGTCCCGTCTTGCCACAAGGTGGGGGACCCCCCCCCCTTTGCCACAAGGAGGGTGACCTCCCCCCTTGCCACACGGAGGGGGACATCTCCCCCTTGGAGGTCTCCCTCCTTGTGGCAAGGGTGGAGTCTCCCAACTTGCGGCAAACCGGGAGGGGGGGGCGCCCTTGTGGCAATGTGGGGGACCCCCCGCCCTTGCCACAAGGAGGGGGACCTCCCCCCTTGCCGCCAGGCGTGGGACTCCGTCCCCTTGCCCCAAGGGGGGGGCTCCCCCCCTTGCCACAAGCAGGGGGAAGCCCCTCCCTTGCCACAAGGAGGGGGGGCTCTCCCCTTACCACAAGAAGGGGGACTCCCCCGCTTGCCACAAGGGCGCCCTCCCCCCCCGTTTGCCGCAAGTTGGGAGACTCCCCCCTTGCCGAAAGGAGGGAGATCTCCCCTCTTGCCACAAGGTGAGGGACTCTTCTCCCTTGTCACAAGGAGAGGGACCCCCGCCCCTGGCCACAAGGGGGGGACCCCCCCCCCACCCTTGCCACAAGTTGGGAACCCCCCCCTTTTTGTCACAAGGAGAGGGACCCCCCCCCCCTTGCCACGGGGGGGGGGGCTCTCCGCCACAAGGGGGGGGAAGAGCGAGCAGCCAACCCTGCGAGCATCTTTTCTCAAGGCCCTAAAAGCTACAACGCACCCTTAACGTCGGAAGTCCCAGAAGTTATTGGCATAACCCGAGAGCCGGACGACCTTGAAACTCACCCTGTGAGGGTACGAATCGCCACAGCGTCCGTCCAATGTCGGGTATTTACTGGACTATGGCTCACCGTTCCATTGCCTTAGACACTCCCTCGTTGCTAACATCTCTGCACCCTCAAAGAAATGCATTTGTTTTTTCTTTCCATCCCATCTACTATATTCGCACATGGTCTCCGGCTCCCTCTGTTTTTCGTAATTCAGATCCGGCGTTACATAGCAGGCATCCCCCCCTTCTACCACGGTGCATGCCTTCATTCGTATCGCGAAAAGGGTTTCGCATTGTCTTCCCTCGTCGACTCCCGTCGAGTTATGCATACATACGCGAGGCGCTTTCTGCGTGTCAATTTTTGTACACAATAAAAGCCCTCGGGGGGCGCTCGCGAAAATGACCTTAGTAATTACAAATTTTACTACGAAACCACCGGGGACGCCGGCCCATGCAAACTATTAATAGCAACCAGTTGCGACACCGAGATATGATGTGCCCTATTCAATGTGTGCTATATTTCATGACCTTGATCCATGTGCTACGTTTACACCTTGTCGGAACCCTGTGTAGGGTTGGGGGGAGGGGCTCCGTCGACCCGTGTGGGCTCGACTGTGCCTCGCCCTGAACTCCTTGTCCCTATACGAATAAGCCGTCCAAGCAGTACGCCACCCTTACCCGAGATCTGATGTTGTTAGCGATACACCATAACCACTGAGCTGCTGACTGCTATCTCGGTGGTTATTGTGTATCTCTAACGAAAGCACAATCTGAGGTTCGTCTGGCGGTCAAACCCGGACCTCAGGTTTACCCTAAGGGTTGCGATCCCTTTAGTCAGCGCTGGCTGCTAGCTCGACGGGTATGGTGTATCTGTATAACCCCGTCTCAGCGTCTGCACTATGTCATGGCCTTGACCCATACTTCATGCTTTATTTTACCTTGTCGAGGCCTTGTCTGTGTGTGTGGGGGGGGGGGGGGTCACCCGTGCAGCAAAACCGCACAGCCTTCTGCGCGTTGAAATATGCGCGAAGCAGTTACACACGGGCGGCCATGTTTGTGGCCAGCTGGTTGTTGTTCGATGCGTCACTTCGTCTTTGGATTTGCTTTAGAGGGGGAGACTTGGCCCTTCCCGAGCGGATGACCCCTCCCCCTCCTACACAATAAGGCCCCGGCCCAGCAGGTTAAAAATAGCATACACATGTATCATACCTGGTGCATGGTACCAGGTATGAATTTGCCATATCATTCATGCGTGCTTGGTGCTTTGTCAGAAGATCAGCGTTATATTATCCCGGTGAAAGTTCTGAACAGGCGTGGATACTAGACACACGGGTAGACGGACCCCCCCACCCTTGCCACAAGGGGGAGGGACCCCCCCCCCCTTACCACAAGGTGGGGGACGCCCCCGCTTGCCACAAGGAGGGAGACACCCCCCCGTGCCACAAGGAGGGGGACCCTCTCCCCTTGCCACAAGGCGGGGGACTCCCTCCCGTTGCCACAAGGTGAGGGACTCCCCCCCTTGCCACAAGGAGACGGACGCACCCCCCTTGCCACAGGGGGGGGGACCCTCCTCCTTTTGCCACAAGCCTCCTTGCCATAAAGTGGGGGACCCCCCCCCCGTGCCACAAGGGGGGGTGGGGCTTGCCACAAGGATGGGGACCCCCACCCCCTTGTCACAAGGAGAGGGACCTCCCCCCTTGCCACAAGGTGGAGGACTACCCCCCCTTGCGACAAGGGGGGGGGAGAGCGAGTAGCCCACCCTTTGGACACATTTTCTCAAGACCCAAAAAGCCACAACGTACCCTTAAAGTCGGGAGTTCCAGGAGGGGTTATTGACAACGTCCGAGAGCTAGACCACCCTGCGAGGATGTGAATCGCCACAACGTCCGTCCAATATCGGGTATTTACTGGACCTTGGCTCACCTTTCCGTTGCTCCGAACATTCCCTTCCTACAGCACGGTGAGGGGGTGGCTCGTCAGGATTTGCTTTTAGGTTACCCAACCCTGTAGAACGGCACCCACGTTTTGGGGACAAAGTACTTGGAATTAGTGTGGTATCATTTTTTCGTGGTTGTTGGTTATACAGCACTATCGACTAGACCACTCAGTCACGGTGATTATGTGGTCTAGTCGATAGTGCTATATAACCAACAAAATATATACTTTGGAGCTCGTAGCACCAAATCTCGTCAGCATTGAATGTCCGGAGACCTCCCCTTGCCACGGACTGCTCTAGGGAAACGTTGGTTGTATAGCACTATCCACTACCTGGTAGACCACATAGATAGTCACCGTGACTGAGTGGTCTAGTCGATAGTGCTATATAACAAACAGTGACACAAGACTTAAGAGGCCCCGAACGCGTAGGTGCCTACCTCGACGACATCATTAATTGTCTTCGGCCCCGGCCCTACCACCTATGTGATCACAATGAAAACATTTTGTTGGGCTTACCCTTGGTTTTCTTCTACTCTTTGGGGATGTTTGTGAGTGATCGACGCTGAAGGTATTAATGATGCTACACATTAGAGGATGGCGAACATTATACCTGGTAGTATGTAGAGTTCGTGCATGTTTTTCCTGTTTTAATGGTTTCCCTTGGTTTTCTAGCATATAAGTGGCGTTCGTGCATAGGTGTCGTCCTGTTTGATGGGTTTCCATTGGTTTTCTTCTACTTTCTGGGGATGTTTGTGAGTGTGATCGACATTGAAGCCCATGCTGCACATTAGAGGATGGCAAACACTATAATAATAATATTATAATAGTATCATGCAGCTTTTTTTCCCAGTGGTAACGAAAAACCGGTCACAAGCTCCCCTCGAAAATGCAAAAAAATCGGCGCTACGGATGCCGAGCTCCTTGGCCGCACACATTTCCGCCAACTTGTGTCCGCCCGAACGCCGACAAAAGGCGAGCACGCCGGAGAACATTCCGACACCTCGTGACCTCTCAAGCAGTTGCGTGAGTCCTTCTGGTTTTGGTCTGTTCTACCTACAAGAAAAATATTATGTAGCCGGTCAAGGGGGTTTGGCCTTGAACCATATCCCTCCCAAAACAAGGCATGTATGTATCCCGTCTTCAACATGTGACCACGTCATTCGTATATCTATATATAGGATGGAGAATCAGGACGGACGCTGCGGTGTGCTGATGTCGCTGGGCATAAAGAACGGTTTATTTTAGTGTGAGGACAACACACACTTCCGGGCTACGAATGACAGCAAGAAAAATGCATAGCCCATAGAAACACACACTGGCCATGGGGACCATCGTACGACAACACTCCTCGCTGAGTTGACGGAGCTGCCGGTCCTGGTCTGCCCTGACTGGGACACCGTCACCAATAACTCAATAACTCCAGTCGACGCATGCTACATGCTACGGTATGGATACACCTACATTTGATGAGGCGAGCTCACTCACTAGAGGAGCTCTATTACCTCATCCAAAAAAACTAACTTCGATAAAAACAAAAATGACTGTACAGCCCGATGAACAATTCCATGGTCTAGGCATACACGAATAATTGTTGAAAAATACAAATGGTACTTACTCCAAACGATATTGAGTAGTTTTTCTTCAGTTGGTGAGCCACATCAGTCAGTCAGAAACGCTTTCTGGCCAGAAAGAGGTGTAGAAATGTTTTAGGCCAAAAAAGTGCTACCCTCGCCGTAGCGGCCGTCTGTCCATCTCCCCTCTACCGCCTCGCTTTCGGGTTCGTGCGTCATTGAACTCCGTTTGATTTAGAGGCTGGCAGTGCCATTATAGTCCTGGCAATGATTTAGGACAGAAATAATCCGGGAAGGGTTTTGTAATTTCTAGGAAATGTTTTACTCACTATTAGTCGTAGTCCGCAATTCGCAAATCGTGGTCCACAGTCACAGTTCGGAATAATTCAGAAAGAGATCGAAAGCGGCGCAGCCGCGTTTCTGGCCCGTTTTGAGTCCGGGTTGGGGTCAGGGTTAGAGTTAGGGCTCTGCAGTGCCGCCTGGAGCATCAGATGCCTCCGCGATTATTTGTGGATTATTTGTGGATTATTTGTGGACTACAGTATACATCACCTTCCGTTTTTTTTCCGATCCATAAATGCCGTTTCTAAGAATAATAGCGAAAAAAAACGGCTTGCCCTTGTTCTTATCATTTTAGCAAATAATTTTCTATTCGTAATCTGGGCAGGTGCTTTCTTCTGTGCCCTTCACTGGGAATGTGTTTGGATCGTGACATTTACCATTGTATGTGCAGTGACTGTTTGGCAAGAAATTTTCGTTTTATTTCTGGGTAAAATGGCGAGCGTTTCCCATTTATTTCTGGACAAAATGGCTAGCCCTTTTCGTTTGGCTGTGCTGTTAGAAACGACCCTAGAAGGCGCTGGAAGCGCTCGGTAAGGTCGTCGAGCACAACCGCCTTGGAAGCGCCACCATGCCCCCGAAAAACCGACGGCTTTGTACGTACAAAAACCTCGAGTCATAGACGCGTCCTAGTATACGATAGCGGTATAGCGTTTTTTGGCGAAAACATGTCTGATTGACGGGACTTCCGAACTGAGGAACTACCCAATAACGTTGGAATCCTATTACGGAGGACCATAGTAATCAGGACCTACGATCCACACAAAAACCTATATATTCCACTGTTTTTACTAACCATATTTGGTCCTGATTACTATGGTCCCCCGTAATAGGCCATTGGGGATTCGTCATGGGGTTCTGTCGAGATTACTCGTAGTCGTAGTAGAGTCTGATACACGTGATTTGTGTAGCTGCAAATTCTCTACGGAGATTGCGGTGGGTTTTGTGCTTTCCCGAAAGGGTATACAAGAATAAATCCCCTGGATGCCTTTTTGGGTCCTGGGATGAGGGAGAGGACGATGACCTCCCTCACTCTCTCTGTAATCTCTCTCTACTCCTCTCTCTCTCTACTCTCTCTCTCTACCCTCTCCCTCTCTCTTTGGTTATGTGATTCTAATAATCGATACCTGGTCATCTACTTCTGTCTTGCCTCATGGCACCCTACACCTTCCTCGGG
>JAYJMJ010000002.1:5669949-5683576 GCA_036873875.1 Laminaria ephemera
GGGAGAGAAGAGGGGGGGCGGGACCCAACAGAGAGAGTGAAGATAGCGAGGAGTGTGGTATAGAGTCTGAAACCGGAGGGAAGCGAGCAAGGGGGGGGGGGAGGAGCAGCGGAGAGGCAAAGGCGGGGAGGAAGGAGAGCCGAAATCAACGGCGGCAGGCCTATGCCACTCAACGGAGAGTCGCCCTCTGGAGGATCCCCAAGGGCGCAGGGGAGAGGATCGAAAACAGGACGCGTCTCAGTGCCTTCCTAGGCGACACCCAGAGAGACTTGACGTGCGGGATCAGCCATGTGACGCTACAGCTCGGGTACCGAGCGGTACGCTTCCCGTGTGGGCAAGGGCGTCACTTGCTCCACGCTCGGTACATGGTTGAAGCCCTCGCGAGAGGCGCGCCACCGTCAACACTCTGCTGCCCCGCAGCCAACTGCGGAGCCCAGCACCCGAGACGGAACGCACTGGATGCAGCTGCCCAAGTGGACCCGGGTTTTTGCAACCGGGCCGCGCGGATGGGAGGGGGGACCACAGGCGGTGTGGACCTACGCAGCAGGTGGCTTAGATACGGATGGGACCAGAAACGTCTGGGTGTAGGGCAACCACTTGGCGACGTTTCCTTGGAGAATCTGCCGCAACGCTTTGCAATCGGGAAAATGTTCAGCCGCAAGTGGCCGGTGCACACGCGCGCCTGAGTGTTCACGTGCTTGGCATCCTCAACCACTTTATGGGAGAGCACCGGCCGAACCGGGACTTGGCGAGGCCGAACCCACTCCTGCGGGCGATTTTGCTTTGGTACATCGTACCGCCCCTGCTTTACTCACCAGACCGCCTGATCAAGAGGAAAAATCGGTTCGCGTTGGTGGAGAGCGGTGCCATAGTCCTCTTCCTTCCGTGGTTGATGGCGTACACGAGGCGAGGTGACTCAAGGCAACGGGATACCGCCCAACAAGTTTCGGAGGAAGAGAACCTCGAGCGGGCGTCGCCGGCGTGTCGCCACGCGAAAGGGGCAAAAGAAGAAGCCCGCCCAATTTATCGCAGAGCCGCGCTCAGCAGGCAACGAGGAGACGTGGGCCACGCCGGTGGCCAAATTATATCGTCTGAAGACCACGCCGCCGTTTCCACTGCCGCGGCCAATGTAGTGTTAGCGAGCTCCACCGAGGTATAGGATGAAAATGCTCCCCCGTCGCGCCCGGACGACGAGTACGCGTCCCAGGTACTCTTCGAAGTCATCAGCTCCCGCAGCGCCCTATCAGGCCCCGGAAACGACAGTCAACGATTCGCGCACCGACATCGGGTGGGAGAAGTTCGGCCGGGGCACGACAGCCTTCTGGCGGAGAATCGTCGACGAGCCGGGCGAATTCCCGTTGGAGTGCTGTCAGCTCTTCTTGCAGTCGAGCCTAACCGCGTAGGGGGAAATGTCTCGGCCGGTTTGTGTGGGCATGGGCTATGCGACAGTGGCTGCCGCGACTGGAGGAGGCCAGTAAAAAGGTGAGGAAGATTGGGGTTGCGAACCGCAGCTTGGAAGAGCAGGCGAGCCCTCCTTTGACACCACACAGGATCTCAGTTCCGTGGAAGTAAGGGCCAGGGTTGGAGCCAAGGGTTGCCATAAAAGGATCATGGGTAACAAACGATACGCCGAAGTAAGCGCAACGGTTAGAGCCAATAAGGACCATCATAAGGGGACAGACCTTCATTAACAATGTGTTTTGACATCTTATAGGGATGTGTCTACCGACTGCGTTGACGCCCGTCATGTAGCCTTATCTTCTACATTTCCCCACCCGTTATGATGTTGCAGCGCCATTTCAAGCCATCTCATGTTATATGTCACAGGACACGCTGTTGAGGGCACGAGAGGTAATACCGGTCTATTTCGTACCTGTACATGTTTATCGTATCATATGTTCGGCCGTTCTTTCTTAAGCCACCCGCTTCTTTTGGTGCGGTGCTGTAAGCTAGCGAGTAAAACGTTGAAGGGGAAACTTTCAAACGTTTGATAGTTTCTACTACAGTAAATCCTTGAAGGCAGCTACCGCTCTGCCTGCTAGGCGCAACATTGTCTGCTGGACGCATTCTTGACATGCGGCGGCGTTCACATAATATATTTTTTTGGGGTCGAAACACCTTGCGCGCTACGGCGAAAGAGCTCGCGGCTAGATTAGATTTTGCCATCTGCCCGCCCCCGCGCTCTGGAGTCTAAGTCTAGAGCCCTGATACCGGTGCTATTTTCCAACCTGCGGAGGAAACCTACACCCCAGGACGGCCACACCTTGTTCCCAAGGTTTACCTAGGGCGTCTATCAGCAAAACCTCTGAGCTGTCCCTCCGTCTGACTGTCCGAAAAACTAAATGCCATGAAACGGTATACCAGTTTTTTATATGTCAGTTTAAGGTATACAGGAAATATAAAAATTGTTCACGGGCCAAATAACAACACACGTTTCACACCTCGGATAACGTAACACTTAACGTTCGACACCAATGTTACGGTTCAGCGGGATTTTTTTTGTAACATGACGTTACTATGTTATATGCGATTTCTAGGTAGTGTGGATACATCATGTTACTACGTTACGAGATCCGCAGTCGATCGCCCAACAAAATGTTAGAGTATTACCTTACATTACTATTGGCAGCAGTATAGTGTTACAGTGTTAGGATCGGCGGCCCGTAGCGCGTAACGTAATGTTACGGTGTTAGCGGAATTCCTAGTTGCTATATGAACACACGTTAGGCGGATAACGTTCATGCCCAATAATAGGTCGCTAGTGTTATGTTGCTGTGTTGGCTCGTACGCAAATTTAGTTGTAACATACAACGTTAAGCCGTGTGATAGGGTCGGCAGCCCGTAGCGCGTAACGTTACTACGGTGTTAGCGGAATGCCTTGTTGCTACCTTAACACACGTTGGACGGATAACATGCCCAATTGATGCTAACATTATATTTCTCTGTCACCTCGTAACGTGTGGCATATCCGGGGAGGATACGATGTGATCTCCGAAAAAAACGTCGTCTATATATGGAAACCCAAAACAGGGGACAAAAAAAAATCTCGGAAGGAAAACGCCTGCCGACATTTTTGGAAACCCCTCCGTCCCGGGGACTCAAGCAAAATACATGCCTGGCGGCGGAAGATCCATGGCGGTCTCTTCAGAATTAGGAACACGGTAACATGATGTTACTCCGCAATGCCGCTTTTAGTGTAACGCTAGCAGCACATGTTAGATCCCCAAAAGACGAAAACGGTAACGTATAGTAACATTACGTTAGAGTAATCTTAGCTCCAACCGTTACACAATAACATAATTTTATATCCGATTTTCTAATATGGTAATATTATAGTAACGAAACGTTAACGTCAGATCTTTAATGCCAGCAACATGGTAACATAATAGTAAAGGTCATTCGACATTTAACTAACATCCTAACATAGTTTTACTTTGCGACCAGCCAAAACTGTAAGTTGGTTCACGTACGTCAAGTGTTACGTCATCCGACCCTAAGGAAGAACACGGGGGGGTCGAATAACGTTCGAATAACATCATGTTAGTAGTGTTATGGACAACACGAAAATCACAATTAATTAACCTTGTGTTAGGGTGTTACGTTTGGAGCTCCATACATAGTAACATTATGTTTGCAAGTTAGTGGAACGGGGGATAGTGATCTGGGTACGTTACGTTGATAACGTTTGAGCCTGGACAAATCCTTCCACCGTTGTTTCTGCCCAACGTCATCCAGCACACCCAGTCATTGTCCACACTGATTCTCCCTCCTGGTATTATAGAGAGGTACAACTGTTTCAACTATTTTCTTCTCTGTGACCACAACTAATCCCAGGTATACGAGAAGGCAGAGAAAACATGCATCGTAAACAAGAAGAGATTTCGAATATATTAGAAATCGATGCCAAACGGACTTGATATAAAAGAACACAACAAAAAACAATACAACCAGAAAAGCGTTCTTAGACATAAAAGGGATGCGCTCCCCCCCCAAAACATTGACTAAAAAAAGGGATACACTGCTTTTCGCCGACGGGGACGTCTACTTGCTCCGTCAAATCGACTCCAAATCAAAATCTTGAGCATTGGATGAACTCCCATGACCCCTTGCACCATCCACCGTGTTGTTTTTTTTTCGTGAGTAAAAGCCGGGTCAACGAGAGTGCTCAAAAGTAGGGTGTGAGCATGTGCCCCTTTTGGACTTGCTTCCGCGGGGAGACGCGCGCTACGATCGAGGTATTAATAGCACTTTTCGGCTATTTTGTTTCTGAATGACGGGGCTCCTTAACCCAAAATCGTCGGAATGTCATTCTTGTTTTGAAGTATGTTTTTTTTTGTGTATATACCTAGGTCATGGGTTTGTTCATCGGGGTTGCACTTTCGTTCTTCTCAAAATCGTTTTTTTTGGGTGAGGTTTAGAGCTCCTCAAGTGAGGAGCCCGAGAAACAAACTGGTTGCACCCTCTATCGTACCATTAGTAGCATGTGTCGGGGCATACCCCGTCGCTTCTACCAAGTTTGTGATGTCCCCCTCTTTGTCATCACTTAACGCATTTTGTCTCGTTGCGGTATGGTGTACCCCCGGCTGGCTCAAAAAGATGTCCGGCGGATGACGTTTCTCGCTGCTCGTGGTTGTTGTGGCACGCCGAAAAGACGGCGTCCCACGTCGAACGAACCGATGGCCCAAACCCGCCCAGACGTAATCAGCATGCAACACACCACACACCACAGTGCACGGTCCGAATTCATCCCGTGACGTACGGGAGGTGCGGCAAAACATCGCCCAGACTAGGATATATATACGAAGTACCTGGTACTGGTTTACGGGTACTGTAGTCCGCCTAAGCCGTACGTGAGAGTTGTGGCAGGACTTTCCTAGACTATCGTCGATACGCATGCGGTTGGGCTGTACGGAGAGAGTGGTGGTGAATACTGTACCTGGTATATCAAGAGTAGCGTACGATTGAAGCGCACACGTCGTGCTGGGCCGTTGGATTGATGTTGACGAGCGCCCGTGTCTCGAGAACCTCGCCGTCCGCGAAAAGCAGTGTCCTCCCTTGTGTTAACTTTGTTGGGGGGGGGGGGGGTACTCATTTGTTGCTTGTCTTAGTCATTTGACCACTGACCACGCATCCCTTTCGAGACGGAGCACCGTGGGGGGGGTGTTCCCATTTGTATCATTTTCCCAAACAAGAACAACGAGAACGGAACAAGAGGAACTTGGCAAGACCAAAGGTCACAAACGTATGTGCGGGTGCGGGTAGGTGCTCCCACGTGCTCGTATCCCAAATAATAATACTCCGAAATAATACTTGAGTTACCCTTTCCCCACAGTACTGCAAAAACAATCACACAAATTCCAAGTAGTTTGTTCCCCGAAACCCTAATGGGGTTAACCTTCATCCTTGGGGTTACATGAGCCACGCCGTGCCAAGCTAACTCGGGGCGCCGCATTCAGGCTTTGCCTCGTTCGCCGTCCCGTTTGCTTCCCCATCTCCGACACCACCACTGAAACCAACGCGCAGGCGACTGTACGTCACAGCCGACGGCAAACTAATCGAGCTCAATAAAGGGTGGCTCGTCACTGTTCATTATTGCGCTGCTACATATCATCACAGACCGCCCACCCCCGTCCGAACACAAAGAGCAACAAAACGGCAGCAGCAGCAGCAGCAGCAGTGGCGGCGGCGGCAGCGGCGGCAACATTTAGTGGAGGAAGCAGAGCAAACGGACCGGTCGTCCGTTCGCCGTCCTTGCCTGCACAACAAGAGACGGCGAGCAGGCGGCACTTCTCTCTTGCCTCTTCCCCTCTCATGCCTCGCGCCTACGCACCGCTAGCAGACTTTGATAAAAAAAAAATCCTACACACAAGACGCATCTACACCGCCAACCGATCACTCACACCTTCCTGTCTTCGTTGTCAAAACCGAGGAAGCCGCGAGGGCCCGCGGCAACCCCTGCATCGATCTACCTATCCGCATCGCGCGATAACCAATCGATATCGCGCGCTACAATATAACTAACGAGCCTTGACGCACCACATGCTTGCCGGAACGGACTGCCCCGACTCGACTCGACCCCCCCTTCCGCACCCCCTGCAAAAAAGGCCAACCGCCCCCCCTCTTTCACCTTGTCCCCCGTCAGCGCTTGCGCCGTATTGAACGAAAACAAGACAAATGGAGATGAGAGAGAGGTTAGTGAAACAAAGAAACCCATACATACCAGAGCCGCACTTCGATCAAATGCAACCGGCTGGTTCAACCACATCTATCCACGAGCCGTAACCCCCCCCCCTCCTCCCCCTTCCCTTCCTTTCCTACGCGCACCTACAAAATGACAAGGGCTAACAAAAACCGAAAATGGCACCACCCGCGAGGAAAACTATTCTCACAGAGAGCAAATCGGCCGCCCTCCTAGAGCTACAGCTAGCAAAACCAGTCCAGCAAAGCACATTCAGCGAAATTTCAGCCTTCCACCGAGAAACGCTGGGGTCTACCTCGACCCTGCCTCCTTCGACCCCCCCGGAGCGTTCACGCCATCGCCACCGCCGCCACCACCGCTAACGATACTGAAAGCCGCTGCTCTTCCCACACCTCCCATTGGCGTCTATGACGTGCCTTTGCTGCGCGTCCCCGAGGACCCCCTCTTGAGCTTCGCCGCGGCCAAGCTCGCCCGTCGCTTTGCGCGGGACCTAGGGGTGAGGTTGTCCAGGGCTCGCGGGGAGACTATTCCTGCTAGTTGCGAGCACGAGAGGGGGGACACCGGAGGAAATAAATCGTCGTTGTCAGGTCAGTTTTTGGTTTTCCACAAGCCGCGAGTAGACGCATGAACGAATGAACACATGCACACAAACGAACATACGGATATAGGGCAACTAGATACATACATACATATACAAGGACACACAACCACACAGGCGGAGAGGAAAACAGGCACACAGCAGACAGACACGCAGGCAGGCAGACAGACAGACGGGCAGACAGACAGGAAGACCAACAGACAGATAGGAAGACAAGCCAGACAGACAACAAACAAAACTCAAAATCGGTTCGGGTTTGGCGGAGGGGAGGTCAAGCATTATTTCACCGCAGTCGTGACAGTCGTATAACAATAACAGCACACGAGAGAATGGTACGGTACGCCACGGCACGCTCGCAGCACACACGGCTAAAACACAACACCGCACAATACCCGCACCGATAGCCACATACAAGTAGAACTATGACCGGCACATGCTCGAAGGGAAAATAACGCAACAACCCCGTCTCATTTTCTCTCACCTTCAGACCAAGTGTTGGCAGCGGCTGCACCCTCCGGGCCTTGCCCTGCCGCCCCGCCACCGCCACCGCCGCCGCCACCGCCGCCACCACCACTGTCGCCGCCGGCGGAGAAGAAGTGCTGACTGCTAGCTGCTCCGGCCGGTGGGACGGCCGTCGGCGGCGACATAAAGCCGCCGAACGCGCCCGTCTGGGTGGACGCGCTGCCGCCCTTACCCGCCCCGATACCACCGCTGCCGATACCGCCGCCGATGCCGGCGCGCCTCCTACCAGCCACTCCCCCCGAGGTAGTCCCACGTCGAACGGGCGACGCGGACACCAGGCGTCTCCTGCTCAGCTGCGGGGCGGCCCCGAACTGAAAGCCGCCGCCTCCCGACGAGCCCCGGCCTCGCTCCCGCTCACCGACCAGCTCCGCCGCCGCGCCGCCCCCGCCCTCTTTATCGTTCACCCGCCGCCCCTCGTTCCCATCGTCCTCGACGACGGCAGCCGCGGGCACCACCCTACCGGGGGGGAGGGAGGAAGCACGAGAGCTACCGCCAACACGGGAGGAACGCGTCGGGGTCTTCAATTTCCGGGCACTACTGCGAGACGAAGCAGAGGCAGACGCGGCGGCAGTGGAGGTGGTGGTTGCACCGGCGGCCGGCGCAAAGGGCGACCTGTGAGGGAAGCCCCCCGCAGCGCTAGTCTTAGCAGCGCGTGGTAAGGGCAAAACAAGGGTAGGCGCCGCCGCGGGGGCGGGTGGCGACCCGAACGTAAAGCCTCCAGTAGAGCCACCACCTCCAAACTTGGAAACCCCACCAGCTGCACTAGCGTCGGGTGCCACGTTCGCCTCCTCTCCAGGCTTGACGGTCTCACACGACAGACACTTCACCATTGACACCGGGTTCGACACCAAGCAGGCGCCGCACTTCCATCCACCGGCCTGGCTCTTCAGGAGAGAAGAGAAGCCCGTCGCAGCTTGCCCTGTCGCTTCCTTCCCGCCCACGACTTGGCCCTTTTCTCTATCTTCCTCCGCTTCGTCCTCCGAGGAGTCGTCATCGCCGAATAGCCACTCGTCGTACCACGTCAGGAAAGCCTCCCGTTGCAAGCGATGTTCCCGGCAGATGGACAGCAGTTTCGGCTTGTGGTCCTCGACCGAGTACGTCGTGCCCACCGCCTCCATCAGGGCCTCGAACTGGCTCTCCTCCACCCACCCCTTCCCGTCCCCATCTACCTTATCGAACGCCGCCTCCGCCTTCTCTCTCTCCTCCCGACGCTCTTTCTCGTCGTCGTAGTCGCTATCGCTGTCGCTATCGCTTTCGCTGCCCAACGCGGTAGACAACGAGCTGGGTGGTGGGATCCCCGTATCACCACCTCCGGCCGTCGCGACGCGCTCGGAACCCACCGCCGCTGTCGTCCCGAACATGAACCCCCCCGCGGTGCCCGTCTCGGCGCTCAGTGCGGCGTCAGTGTCGTTGGGCCCGGGTATCGACAGCGGCGGTGTAACCTGGGACCCAAAAGTGAAACCCCCCGACGCATTGGTCCCGGCAGAGGGGAGGGAGACCGCGACGGCGGCAGGGGCCGGGCCGCCGCTAAACGTGAAACCGCCCGCGGAGCCACCGCCTCCCAAAATGGAAGCCCTACTAGTTGCACCTGAGGCGGCCGACACGTTGGCCTCCTCTCCGGGCTTGACGGTCTCACACGACAGACACGTCACCGTCGACTCCGGGTTCGACACCAGGCAGGCGTCGCACTTCCACCCACCGGCTTGGCTCTTCATCAGAGACGCGAATCCCTTTATCGTCTGCCCTGTCACCTTCCCGCTCACGATTTGACCCTCCTCTCTATCCTCCTCCGCTTCCTCCTCCCAGGAGTCAACGTCGCCGAAAACCCACTCGATGTACCACTCCAGGAACGCCCCCCGCTGCAAGCGTTTTTTTCGGCAGATCGCAAGAAGCTTCGGTTCGTGGTCCTCGACGGAGTACGTCGTGCCCAACGCCTCCATCAGGGCCTCGAATTGCTTCAGCACAACCCACCCCTTCCCGTCCTCATCGACCCTGTCGAACGCCGCTTCCGCCTTCTCTCTCTCTTCCTGACGCTCTTCCTCGTCGTCGTATTCATCATCGCTATCGTCACCAGCGCGGTCGGCGGCCCCTACTTCCATTATTTTTGCCCCATCACCACTGACCGTTGAATCTTCTATGTCCTTCACCTTACCAGTAGTGGCGGCGGGAGCAGTACCAGCATCGGCATCCACACTACGAGAGATCGGGGCCGGAGCAGCAGGGAGCGCCGACCCAAACGTGAAGCTTCCCGGCTTATTGCTGCCTGCTGCCGGTGCGACGGAAGTCACGGATGACGTGGTCTTACCATCGGCAGCAGGTGCTGCGGCATCGACAGGAGACCCAAAAGTGAAGCCGCCGGCGGTATTTGTACTAAAGGCGCCAACTGCTACCGCGGCTGTCTTAGAAGTCGCCGCGTCGGGCGGCGACCCGAACGTGAAGCCACCCGCGGAGCCGCCGCCCCCCAAACTGGAAGCCCCGCCAGCTGCACTCGCGGCGGCTGCCAAGTTCGCCTCCTCGCCGGGCTTGACGGTCTCACAAGACAGACACATCACCGTCGACTCCGGGTTCGACACCAGGCAAGCGTCGCACTTCCATCCACCAGCCCGGCTCTTCATCAGGGAACCAAAGCCCTTCGCAGCCTGCCCTACCCACTTCTTCCCGCTCTGGCCCTCCTCTCTTTCCTCTTCCGCTTCGCCCTCGGAGGACTCGTCATCGCCGAACAGCCATTGGTCGTACCACGCCAGGAACGCCTCGCGCTGTAGCCGATTCTCTCGACAGATCGACAGAAGTTTCGGCTTGTGGTCCTCTGCGGAGTACGTCGTGCCCACCGCCTCCATCAGCGCTTCGAACTGGCTCTCCTCCACCCACCCCTTACCGTCGCCATCTACCTTGCCGAACGCAGCTTCCGCCTTCTCTCTCTCCTCCCGACGCTCTTCCGCGTCGTCATCATCGCTTTCGCTGTCGGAGCTGAGGACGACCCCTGCTCCTTCTTTCGATCTTGCCCCATCAACACCGACGCTTGGGCCTCCTACACCCTCCGCCTTATCGGCAGGGGCAGCCGCAGAAATAAAAACATCGGCATCCGCACTATTGGGAGGCGAGGCCGAAACCGCGGGGAGCGCTGACCCAAACGTCAAGCTTCCCGCGTCATTTCTGCCGGCGGCCGGCGCGAAGGAAGCGACGGGTGCCGTGGTCTCACCACCGGCAGCGGGTGCTGTGGCACTGACGGGAGACCCAAAAGTGAACCCCCCGGCGCTATTCGTACTAAAGGCGCCAGCCGCTACCGCGGGAACGGCGGGCGCTGACCCGAAGGAGAAGCCGCCCGCGGAGCCGCCGCCACCCAAAATAGAAGCCCCGCCAGCTGCACTCGCGGCGGCTGCCACGTTCGCCTCTTCTCCGGGCTTGACGGTCTCACACGATAGACACTGCACCGTCGACTCCGGGTTCGACACCAGGCAAGCATCGCACTTCCATCCACCAGCCTGGCTCCTCAGGAGAGATCCGAAGCCCGTCGCAGCCTGCCCTACCGCCTTCTTACCGCGCTGCCCCTCCTCTCTATCCTCCTCCGCTTCGTCCTCCGAGGAGTCGTCATCGCCGAACAGCCACTCGTCGTACCACGTCAGGAACGCCTCGCGCTGTAGCCGATTCTCCCGGCAGATCGACAGCAGCTTCGGCTTGTGATCCTCTACGGAGTACGTCGTGCCCACCGCCTCCATCAGGGCTTCGAACTGGCTCTCCACCACCCACCCCTTCCCGTCCCCATCTACCTTACCGAACGACGCCTCCGCCTTTTCCCTCTCCTCCCGACGCTCGTCCGCGTCGTCGTCATCGTCCTCGCTTCCGTCATCGGCGCTGCCGGCGACCCCTGCGTTCTCCTTCGTGTTTGGCGCACCACCACCGACCGTTGAGTCTATTACGCCCTTCGCCATCCCAATCGTGAAGCTTGCCGACTCGTTCCTTCCAGCGGTCGGCGCAAGGGGTGCCGTGGTCTTGATGCCGGTAGCAGGTGCTGGGGCACCGATGGGAGACACAAAGTTGAAACCCCCGGCGCCATTCGAACTAAAGGCGCCAGCCGGTACAGCGGGAACGGGGGGGTCTGACCCGAACGTGAAGCCGCCCGCGGAGCCACCGCCTCCCAAACTGGAAGCCCCGGCAGCTGCAGTCGCGGCGGCTGCGGCGGCTGCCACGTTCGCCTCTTCTCCGGTCTTGACAGTCTCACACGATAGACACTTCAACGTCGACTCCGGGTTCGACACCAAGCAGGCCTCGCACTTCCATCCGCCGGCCTGGCTCTTCAGCAGAGACGCAAAACCCTTCGTAGCCTGCCCTGCCGCCTTATTTCCCTTCTCCCTATCATCCTCGGCTTCGTCCTCCGAGGAGTCATCATCACCGAACAGCCACTCGTCGTACCACATTAGGAACGCCTCCCGCTGTAGCCGACTCTCTCGGCAGATCGACAGCAGCTTCGGCTTGTGGTCCTCTACGGAGTACGTCGTGCCCACCGCCTCCATCAGGGCCTCGAACTGGCTCTCCTCCATCCACCCTTTCCCCTCGCTGTCGACCTTACCGAACGCAGCCTCCGCTTTCTCTCTCTCCTCCCGACGCTCTTCCGCGTCATCATCGTCATCGTCGCTAGCGTCGTCGGCGCTGACGCCAACCCCTGCTTCCTCCTTCGCTTTTGCCTTATCACCACCGACGGTTGAGCAAGCTACAGCCTTCCCCTTATCGGAGGCGGCCGTAGTACCAGCATTAGCCTCACCACTACGGGAGACCGGGGCCGAAGCAGAGGGGAGCGGCGACCCAAACGTAAAGCCTCCCGACTCATTCCTCCCAGCCGTCGGCGCCAAGGGAGCGGCCGGTGCCGTGGTCTTACCGCCTGCAGCAGATGCTGATGCATTGACGGGAGACCCGAACGTGAAGCCCCCCGCGCTATTCGTACTAAAGGCGCCAGCCGCTACCGCGGGAACGGCGGGCGCTGATCCGAACGTGAAGCCACCCGCGCAGCCGCCGCCGCCCAAACTGGAAGCCCCGACAGCTGCACTCGCGGCGGCTGTGGCGGCTGCCACGTTCGCCTCTTCTCCGGGCATGACGGTCTCACACGACAGACACTTCACCGTCGACTCCGGGTTCGACACCAGGCAAGCGTCGCACCTCCATCCACCGGCCTGGCTCTTGAGCAAAGACGCGAAGCCCTTCGCAGCCTTCCCTGCCGCCTGCTTCTCGCTTTGGTCCTCCTCCGCTTCATCCTCCGAGGAGTCGTCATCGCCGAACAGCCACTCGTCGTACCACGACATGAATACCTCCCGCTGCAAGCGTTCTGCTCGGCAGATCGACAGCAGTTTCGGTCTGTGGTCCTCTAGGGAATACGTCGTGCCCACCGCCTCCATCAGGGCCTCGAACTGGCTCTCCTTCACCCACCCTTTACCGTCGCTGTCGACCTTACTGAACGCCGCCTCCGCCTTCTCTCTCTCCTCCCGACGCTCTTCCGCGTCGTCGTCATCATCGCTTTCGCTGTCGGCGGCCCCGGCTTTCTCCTTCGCGTTTGCCGCATCACTGCGTGCGGTTGAGCCAGCTGCAGTCTTTCCCTTATCGGAGGCGGCCGTAGTACCAGCATCAGCCTCCCTAGTACTGGAGACTAAGGCCGAAGCAGCGGGGAGCGCCGAACCAAACGTAAAACCTCCCGATTCATTCCGCCCAGCAGTCGGCGCGAAGGAAGCGGTCGGTGCCGTGGTCATACCAACAGCAGTAGGTGCCAAGGCATTGACGGGAGACCCGAACGAGAAGCCCCCGGCGCTATTTGTACTAAAGGCGCCAACCGCTACCGCGGCTGTCGTAGACGTCGCCGTCGCGGGGGCGGGCGGCGACCCGAACGTAAAGCCACCTGCGGAGCCGCCGCCTCCGAAACTGGAAGCTGCGCTGGCTGCACTCGCGGTGGCGGCTGCGGCGGCTGCCACGTTCGCCTCCTCGCCGGGCTTGACGGTCTCACACGATAGACACTTCACCGTCGACTCCGGGTTCGACACCAGGCAAGCGTCGCACTTCCATCCACCGGCCTGGCTCTTCATCAAAGACGCAAAACCGTTCGTAGCCTTCCCTGCCTTCTTCCCGCTCTGGTCCTCCTCCTTGCTCTCCTCCGCTTCGTCCTCCGAAGAGTCGTCATCGCCGAACAGCCACTCATCGTACCACGCCAGGAACGCCTCGCGCTGTAGCCGATTTTCTCGGCAGATCGCAAGCAGCTTCGGCTTGTGGTCCTCCACGGAGTACGTCGTGCCCACCGCCTCCATCAGGGCCTCGAACTGGCTCTCCTT
>JAYJMJ010000002.1:5834976-5846324 GCA_036873875.1 Laminaria ephemera
CCCCCTCGCTCTCTAATCTAAGATCCGCGAGGGAGCAATTTCTCGCCTTGTCGCAGCGTGTGCAAAAAACGCAGTAACACAAAAACAGTAACAAAACAAAATGAAAAGGACGTAAAAAAAGGAAACAGACCTACCTACCTACTCGCACCTACAAACCCACCTTCCTACCCAGCAGTTAAGAGAATACAGAAAGCAATAAAAAGAAAACTAAACATCAGTCCCTTCGCTACGAGATACGAGAGCCTGTAGGTCGGGTCGGGTCAACTCGGGCGGCGCCGGTGCCGGGCCGGGTTGACTCCATGATCAGTCACTACCTTTTTTTATTGACGCAGGTATAAAACCTCTCAGGTTTAATACCTCTCAGTTCCTCCAACGCCACCGTCGTCACTCCCAACGGCAGTCACTGCCAAAGCCACCACCAACAGTCGAAAAACCAACGGAAAAAAAAAGAAAAAGCGATTCATGCGCTCCTGGGTGTGGTGTGTGTGTGCTCGTAAGGAACCGCAACCTATCATACCGGTATCCTCGTTCTCTTGTGAATCCACCTACTTCAACTTCAATCCACGTGTTTCTTTTTTTCCTTGTTCCTGTACTTTGTTTTTTTTCGTTTTTTTAACCACTGTTTTTCGGGGAGTTCACTCTCCCTCACGTTGGCGAAAAAAACAAAAACCAAAATAAAAAAAGAGAAAAAAAAAAGAACAGAAAAAGAAGAGCAAATTTCGACGGTGTACTGCACTACACCGCTGAAACACTACCAGTACCCGCCCTCTCCTCTCCTTTCCCGTCTCCCCCAACACACCAAGCTCGTTACTTCACGACCTCAGGCAGCAGAGCGCGCTTATGCAGGAGGGCGGCGATCCCACCGACTCCCTTGCTCCGCCCCCCGCCGCGCGCCCCCCCATACCCCACCCCGCCCCTTTCACCAATCCCCTCTCACCCTCCCCATCCCCACCCCCCCGTGCGCCCCATTTGAAGGTATGGGTACGAGGGTAACGCTAAGCGGGGCGATGCGGTTGTCGTTCACCGCCGACGCGATGCTTGCTGCGGTTTTCCGCGTGGCTTTGCGGGCATTCGGAGAGCGGGCCCGCTTCCTCACGCTCCCCGGAGCCGGGTTCCGGCAGGTTCAGCTGGACGCCGACTTCCTTCGGCAGGTAACCGAGAACCGATCAAAATTGGCTGATTTGCTGATTGGTTGACTGGCCGATGGAAACGATTGGGACACACGGTACGATAGAGGCGCACCATTTTTTTTCTGAGGCTCCTCACTTGAGGAGCTCTGAACCTTACCCACAAACTAGTTTTGAGCAAAAAACCGAAAATGCAACCCGATGAGCAAAACCCCCGTGGCCTACGTATACAAATTTTTCAGATTGAAGAACAAGGACGACATTCCGACGATTCTGGGTTAAGGAGCCCCGTCATTCAGAAACAAAAAAAACGCCAAAAGAAGTGCTATCTCTATCGTAGTTGGCTGATTGGATAATTGCTAGTGGTGTGAGTTGGTGGGGCTTCACGGCTCGCTATGTCAGCGTCCCCGATAGTCTAGTGGGTTGACCTCGTAACCACTAAGGTCGATGTCGCGGGTTCGAGCCCCCCCCCCCGAGTGCATAGTTGTACTCGCAGGGACTTTTTCTTGTGCAAAAAATGGACTTGCGGAAAGCGCGAGAGCGTGAGTTAGCAAAAAATCGATGAAAATAGACGAGCGTTGGGAATGGTGAACCCTCTGTGCGATAAAAAATGAAAGCACGTAGCGGGGGGGAGAAGGGACAACACCTGCGACCACGGCTATTAATAGTCCAGAAGCTGGAAAGTAAAAAGTGAGATTTAAAAAAAAAGAAAAAAAAAAGTAGGGTGTTCGCGATTTCCAACCTCTGTTGGGTTGGAAAAAATGTAAAAATGGTATTGAAACCGACGAATGTCATAACCCAAGGCCAACCAACCCACGAGAAAAATAGGTTGGAAAGTAAAAAAAACTTGTAGGAGAACGGTATTTATTTCTCACCAAAATTTTCGATGATTTTTCGTGGGTTGGGCTGGCCTTGGATTGTGACACTGTCATTTTGTGTTTGATTGATTGATTGATTGATTGATTGATTGATTGGCTGATTCTCCACCCAATTCTCGTCGCGATCGCGTATAATAGCGACTCTCTTTCGTCCATATTTGCCCGCATCCTTCGCGGTTCATGCAACCTCATTGTGAGACCCCCCCCCCCCCCCGCCTCTTCTTCCCCGCTTCCCTGTTCCCATGTTGCTCCTGCCTCTATCCCAGGTTCTCCCGTTTTACGTAGCAGAGAGTCAGATGCTTTCTGCGCTGGATAGGCTGCTAGACCAGGCGAGGAAACTACTACCAGGGTATCAATAAACAATATGCAAAAATATCCTATTATATTAATAATAATAATAATAAAAACAAATTAATTAATTTTTTTGAATGTTTTTGTTTTTGGGGAGGCGAAACTGGTCCCGCGCCGTTCGTGTTTTTTTTTGTTGGTTGCGAATTTTACTTGTTCTGAAGAAATGGCGTGACGGCAGACGCCGACGCAAAAAAATCGAGTAAGTGACGATTTGTTTTCAGTCGATCGCCCGCAAGAAAAACACCTCGAGATCTCCGGTGGGGGTAAAAAAACAGAACAACCGTGGGGGTATTCGTGTGTATGTATCGGCAATTCATGACTCCATATTTTTGTTTTGCGTCATCCACGCACGAATGGGAGGGGAGAAGAACCGCGCTCCTCTTTTAAGACTTGAAATTGATGGATGCCCTATGGCCTACGGTGGCAACAGAGGGCGGGGACGTGTGCTAGTGGCCCCGGGTTGGAGGCGTGCTGCAACACGGGGACAAGGGGGGCGATGCCGTGTGCCGTGATTTTCGTGGTATTCGATGAATCTGATATCTCTTTTTTCCTTTTACGTATTTTGTCGTCAAATACACACGCTATGGTAGAGGTAACAGTCTTTTTTTTTCTGAGGTCCCTCACTTGAGGAGTTCTACACCCCACCCCAAAACTGATGTACAGAAAACTGAAGGTGCAACCGATATGAACAATCTCATGTCCCTAGGTATACAAAACATAATCGTATTGCGAAACAAGAACGACGTTCCGACGATTTTGGGTGTTTAAGGAGCCCCCGTCCTTCAGAAAACGTTTTTCAGTTTCAGCCAAAAAAGAAGTGCTACCCCTCATCGTGGCACGTGCCTATTACGGAGGACCATAGTAATCAGGACCTACGATACACACAAAAACCTATATATTCCACTGTTCTTACTAACTATATTTGGTCCTAATTACTATGTACCTCCGTAATAGAGAGTTGCGCTGCTTACGAGCAGAAAGACGCCGCTTGAAGCGCGACTGACTGCGTCGTCGGTGGAGTGTGCTCTTTGTGTAGAAATAAGAAGACACCTCAGTTAGTTGTGAGATGGAGGAGTTTGTGCTCTTTTTGTGCTGCGGACAGAGTGTAAAGGGACGGCAGTACGTGCTCGTGTAGCAGTGACTGCGCTTAACGGTGTCGTCGGGTTTGTCGCTTCGGTTGTGCGTCATACGCGAACGCCCACGTCATCCCGCCCTCCCGCCCCCTCCCCTCCCCTCTGATCCTCTCCTCCCCCTACCCCCTCTACCCCCCCCCCCCCCCCCTCCGCATCTCTTCCCTCTGCCTCCGTCCTCCCCAACGCTTTGTTTGTTTTTTTGTGGCAGGCCGTTCAAAGTGCTGCCGACCGCTCTCTCGACCCTACACCAATGGACTCCGCCTCGGCGGGCGACATTATCGCTCAGGCTCTCGACGGCTTCAAGTAGATAGTCTAGATCGTTAGATCGGGCCCGGAGAATCGCCTACCCCTCCCCTCCCCTCCCCTCCTCTCCCGGCCTCGTCCCCACTTCAGAGGGCAACGAGGAAAGCGTATGGGCCGCGTAATCAGTGTGGATAACTTTTCATTTGTTTGTTTGTTTGCAACAAACATCTTTTGTTTTTTTGCCTCACCCAAAATTTTCTTTGTGTTGAACGGCGGCAGCCTTTTGTGGTTTGGTAGCCGTGGCAACCAATCTTTTGCCGGAGTGTGGCTGCCAATGCTTCCACCCACAACGCAACAGAAAGTACGTAGCCCAGCGGCCTTGCGAGAGATTTTGGCACGATCCCGGTGGCTGTTTGCGTGTGAACCCATGCGTGTGCCAAGGCGGTTTTCAGAGGAGGCCGGGAGGGGGGGGTAGGGATGGGGGGCCGAGGCGGGGGGGGAGAGTGCTTGTGTTAGGGGCGGGAGGGGGGCAAGGGGACGTGCGTGTGTTAGCGGCGGGAGTGGGATGGGGCGCGTACTTGTGTTAGCCTCGTTATTTTAGGTCTGGAGGTGGCTACAGTAGCCTTTGCGTGCCTGTGTTGTGTCACTGAGGACGCAAGCAATCAATCTCTGAGGAGGCTGTGTTTTTTTCGCTCATTTGGGGGGCGGGCGGGAAAGGAGATGTCTTTTCGTTTCGACAAACCGGGAACGGAAGGGACGGGGGGAAGGAAGGGAGCGGGGAAGGGGGGGGGGTGTGTGCTCTTATCGTTCTAGCCGTTGTCTTAAGTCCATAGACCCTCGCATCCCTATATGGCCGGGACGGAGCACGTCGGGTTTTCACCGACCGGGCACAGGGGGCAACCCCGCCTTTCTTCTGAATGGGGTATGGTGGCTTCCATTTCGCCCCCGACGTCCAACGCTCCTAACAGCTCGCTCAGTCGTTCGTTTCTAAGCTCGTTTACACAGATGGATGTGGGGATGGGTGCATGTATGAGTGTATGGATGGGCTGGCGGATGAGCGGATGGATGGGTTGGTGGATGGATTTATGGACGGATGGTCAGAGAGACAGAGAGAGTAATTTTGTTTCGTTCTGTGTTTTTTAAAAGATTATTTCTTTTGCTTATCGACGCCCAGCGACACACACCGCGCACCATGGCAAACACCAAAATCTTTGATTTCCCTTTCGAAGCGTGTTTGGATGGTGCGATGTGGCCCACGCGAAATAACCAGGAGTTTTCATGGTTCATGACCTGATCCGCGGGTCGGGTCAGGATGTTTTCAAAAACTAGCGGGTGGAGTCGGGTCGGGTCGGGTCAGCAGGTGTTCGAAATTTCACGGGTTGGGTCGGGTCGGGTCAGGAAGTTTTCAAATATCATGGGTCGGGCCGGGTCACCCTGGCTCGATCCGACCCGCGAGAAGTGATCCGACCCGTGCAAAGCTACCTGGAAATAACTGAGCCGGAGGACCTCGTATCGTTGGCACCTTGCGCGAGACGCCCGGTACATTCAAGAATGCATCGCGTGGGCATCAATCACTGTGGGCGCCCGCGAGCGGGACGGAGACGTGGCCATCTCCAAAATCCCACGTGGGGTCGTCCAGGGCAAGACCGCAGTAGGCACACGGAGCCTCAGCAGACACTGGGTCCCTCCCACTTTGTGCTTGCCCGTGTCCGTCGCCCAATTGCGCTGCCTGTTTCCCCCTTAGCTTTGGATTGCGCTGATCTTCTCGCAGCAGCGAGCACAAGGCTGCTGCCACTCGGTTCCAATGTAGGACTCCCAGGACGGTTGCACCGTCGAGTTTGATGTTGAGTTGCGGCAGGAGGTCCATCAAGAGGGTAGCGCCTCCCTGAGGTTGCCCTGATTCCAAACGCGCGCCCACTCCCAACCGATCTTCAACTCGGCTAACGAACGTCTCCAACGGGTGGGCGAGGCTGTGGAAGAAGGGGCGCTTGTTCTCTTGTGCCATGCGCAGCTCACAGGTCATGCATGGAGCTCGTGCTGTTAGTCGCGGATGCGGAATCGAGCCACACGCCGTTTTGACTCAGCGCCCACCCACCTCTCTGGCTTATCTACCAGCGCCGGTGGCGTGGTTGTCTCTCTAGCAGAACTCGCGTAGCGGTGGCGATCCTGTTCCGCAGCGCGTCTTGACGCATGCTATGCTAGGGATTGCACTTTTTGCCTGAGACGTTTTCTGAACGACGAGGCTCCTTATAGCCCAAAATCGTCGGAATTTCATTTCTTTTTTTTTTTTGTAATAATTTTTCATTGTTCATGGGGTGTATACGAGTAGTACTTTTATGTTTTCCCCAAATCAGTTTTGGGGAAGGAGGATAGAGCTCCTCAAGTAAGGAGCCTCAAAAAAAAAAATAGTGCACCTCTACCGTACTAGACGCGTGCTACGACAGAGGTAGCACTTTTTTGATTTTTTATTTCTGAATGACGGCGCTCCTTAACCCAAAATCGTCGGAATGTCGTCCTTTTTTTTTCAATCTGAATTTTTGCATACCTAAGCCATGGGTCTGTTCATCGGGTTGCACTTTCAGTTTACTCAAAATCAGTTTTTGGGAAGGAGGATATAGAGCTTCTCAAGTAAGGAGCCTCAGAAAAAAAATGGAGCACCTCTACCGTAGAAATCGTCGCGCTCTTTGCCCAACCTCTTCCACGCGTGCCACGATAGAGGTAGAACTTTTTTTTTGGCGTTTTTTTTGTTTCTGAATGACGGGGCTCCTTAACCCAAAATCGTCGGAATGTCTGTCATGCTTGTTTTTGCAATGTATGATTAAGAGTTTATACCTAGGCCACGGGTTTTGGTCATCGGGTTGCACTTTTAGTTCACTCAAAAACAAGCTTTTGGGTGGTGGGGTGTAGAGGAGCCTCAGAAAAAAAAATGGTGCACCTTTATCGTGGCGTGTGTCCTTGTGACCAGTTGGATGCGTGCCACGATAGAGGTAGCGCTTTTTGGCTTTTTTGTTTCTGAATAAGGGGGCTCCTTAACCCAAAATCGTCGGCATGTCGTTCTTGTTCTTCCATCTGATTTTTTTGTATACGTAGGCCATGGGTTTGTTCATCGGGTTGCCCTTTCAATTTGCTCAACATTTATTTGTGGGTGAGGTTCAGAGCCCCTCAAGTGAGGAGCCTCAGAAAAAAAAATGGTGCACCTCTATCGTAGCATGTGTCACTGACGAACCTTCTCGACTGAGGAACTACCCAGCATCATTGTATATACCTAGGCATGGGATTGTTTGTCGGGTTGCACGCTCTTTTTATCCTCAAAAGTCGAAGAGTGACGCATGCTACGGTATAATAGAGGTGCGCACCATTTTTTTGTTTCCGAGCCTCCTTGCTTGAGGAGCCTCTATCCTCCTCCCCCCAAAAAACTGATTTTGGGGAAAACGTAAAAGTACTACCCGATGAAGAATCAAATGTGACCTATAGGTATGCAATGAAAATTATTGCAAAAAACAAAAAAATGAAATTTCCGTCGATTTTGGGTTAAGGAGCCTCGTCGTTCAGAAAACGTCTCAGGCAAAAAGTGTTATCGGTATCGTAGCAGTGGCATCGGTATCGTAGCAGTGGCACGCGTCGAGTTTGGATGGGGTTGTAGAGATCCTCAAGTGAGAAACCTCATTTAGGTGCATCCGCTGCCGTACTGTTAGTAGCATTCGTCTCTTGGGTCTGCCGCATTCACCGACCGGCGCCAGTGAAAACGAATCTGCTTTGGACGCATGCTACAGCAGAGGTTCGCCTACTTTTTGCTACAGCTACCCATTTTTTATTTTATTTTATTTTATTTTTTTGCTCACCCATCTATTATCTTCGCACTTTTTCTTTCTCCTTCTCCCTCCCTATTACTAGTCGTAACTCAGATCCGGGGTCACTTAGCAGGCTCTTCTCCCCCCTCCCCACTACGGTACGCGCCTTAATGTTTATCTCGAGAAGAATTCAGCACTTTCTTCCCTCGTCGACTCGCGTCGAATTGTGCTTACCCACGCTATGAACGTTTGTTACAATACCTGAACACTATGTTGCCATATTGTTCAAGATCGGTCTCGTGTTCCCACGTTTTCACGGTCACCTCATCCCAACTGGTGTAGTACTACTGTACCGCATTCTTTCCTCCTAAACCCCTCGAAATTCTGTGTTTCGTTATTGTCGTGGTTTTAATACGGTATTGATCCAGCTCCATACATAGGTCCTCTGCGGTCAGATGGAAAGGTGGCGAACGTTCTGAGTATTTGTTCAAGAAATAGCTGCTCATAGCGCATGGCAGAAACTTCGGTGCTTCCGCTCCCTCATGCGGATTATGACATTTCTTGCACCTATACGTCGAAACTCTCGCGCTAATTTCTCTTCCAGGTTCGTCCTTTCTGAACTCCAATAATAACAGATTGGGTCCAACCTTTTTCCCATCGCTCGTAGTTCCCGGTCCTAGGAATGCAATCTTGTATGGGCCCGTCCAACACTGTGCTAGTTTCGCTGTCAAAGCAAACTTTTTACTTTTGGAATCGGTTTCTCTGGTCTTAGCACACATTTTCCTCCTCCGGATATGGTACTTCTGTCATAGTATACCCAGAGCCATCCTCCTACTTCAAACTTGGGGCGCTTATTAATTAAACCTTCAAGGTTTTGATTAGCAGCCTCGTATCTAGCTTTGATAAGACGATCCTCCTCTTTAACTAAGTTAAAGGCCTTAATTTGTCTATCCCTCATAAGTTCGAGATAGCCCAACTGGTCCTGTTTCAGACCTTGATGACCTCTTACTCCTCGTCCTTCCAATGTGGTCATGGCTAACCTTGGGTATCTTCCGATGCGTACCTCATTTGGGGCTAACCCTATACCTCTACTAACATTGTTGTGCGCAGCTACGGCATGCACCGACATATCATCCCAATTATTTTGGTCATCTGAAATTAGATACGATAACACATTTGACAAAAGGGTATGGTTTAGCCTCTCAACCATTCCGTTCGTCTGTGGATGATAGGAGCTATTACGGAGGACCATAGTAACCATAGTAATCAGGACCTACGGTACACACAAAAACCTATATATTCCCTATGTTTACTAACTATATTTGGTCCTAATTACTATGTACCCCCGTAATAGTACATTTCTTGACAGCTTCAATGCTTTACACCAGGTATACGGGAGTACTCACTTGTGAAATAAACTCTGTACCTCGATCCGACAAAAAGGTGTGTGGGCACCCCCATCTTGGTGTATAGTCATCCACTATTCGTGCAGCACAGCCTCGTGCCGTTTTCTCATAATTGGTCATCGCATATCGTTCTGCGTGTCTACTAAACAAATCTACTATCAATAACACATACATATTGCCACGCTCGGTCTCGGGCAATGAACCTAACAAGTCAAAAGAAATCATCTAACCTGGGCGACTGGGTAGTGGTAAGGATACTAAAGGCCATCGGACGGTACTACATGCAGTTTTTCTCGCTTGGCATGTATAACATCTCCGAATCCACCACTTGACACTGTCCGCCATACCAACCCACCAATAATATCTCTGTAGCTATTGAGCGTCACGTTCTCACCCAAATGAATTGCTTCCTTGTGCGTGCAATCCATCACCCATGGTCTCAGCAATAGCGGCACGTAGGTTCTCACAGACTCATCTCCCAGCAAACGCTCGAACCGGCCGGGGTTCCTGTTATCACGATGGGCAGGTTCACGTCATAGGCGTTTTACTAAAAGCTTGCTTGCATCTGAGAGTTCCATTAACTCTCCTTGTGAGACCAACCGCTTCACTTCCATTATATGGACAGTGTCAGGCACTCCTCCGTCTGTGATCTCTCCTACTGGGACGTCTGAGAGTATAAAGTCTATCGCTGTTCTTGCGGATTCGTTTTTCATCTGTGCTACAGCCCACTCACTTGCTGTTTTTTCACACATTTTTTCACCGAACTCCCGCGCTTCCATGCTGCCCAATTCTTCCTCAGGAAGTTCTTCATTATTTCCAGTATGATCGGGGCTACCAGCTGCACCGGCACTACCACCTTCATCCTCTGGATTAGTCACAGATACGGTTTGATTTTCTGTTAAACCTAACAAAGTTCTTCCTTCTTCTGTCATGCGACAAGCATGCAATTCCAGTCCTGGCTCCCATTGGCCACTAATTACTGGCGTAGGTCGCACTAAAGGCGTGCCATCTGGTACAGCAAACCTACGTTTTGGTTCTATGATTTTTGACTGTCGTTTCGCTCGCTCATTCTGAATCACCTTCCAAGTTCGAGCTGATTGCTCATAAGTGGTGAGCGGCGCAGTCCTCAGTTCTCTCTCCCCCACCGCTAAATAAAACCCGGGGTCCAAGTCTTTCAATCTATCCGAGCTGGAAACTATAGGCTCCGCCAGCTGCGCAGTTTGCACACCGCTCGCTCCGATCAGATATACATCGATATCTGCGGGGTCAGATAATCGGACATCAGGGTGCTTGTCAGCTTCTGTGGCAGGTAATGGTAATCGCGACATCAAGTCGGCATTGCCATTGGACTTCCCTGGTCTGTACTCCAATGTATACGTGTACGCACTCAAAAAGTCGTACCATCGCTGTACTCTATTGACTTCGGTTGATAAACTTTCCAGGTTTTTCAACGGTTGGTGATCACTCACCACTACAAAAGGTATACCATAAAAAAACAATTGGCGATTTTTCTTGACTGCCCATACAATCGCGGCGCATTCCGATTCTGTCGCACTCCAATTTCGTTCATTCGGCAATCAATGTGCTTCTGCTAAGAAAACATAAAGGGTCGCGTAGACTGATCAGGTTGTATCTATTCTATCACCGCGCCTAACCCATCGATAGATGCATCGGTGATCTAACATATCAATCGGAAAGGCCCGTGTCTTGATATAGCCGCTTTCAAATTCGGAAAAGCTAAAACGTCTGGGCTAGACAGTCGTTTTAGTAAGGTCTGCACTATCTCCACATGTTCGACGGTAAACGCGAACTTAACGCCCTTTTTCAGGAGGTTATTCAGAGATCTAGTAACAGTCGCCATTTGTGGCAAAAACTTCCGGCAATACGACAAGGCGCCCAACAATGACCGCAGCTGACTAACGTTAGTAGGCATGGGTAGTTTGGTCATTGCTTCAACCTTCCCGGAGTCAGGTTCTACTCCTTTTGCCGTAACGCGGTGGCCTAAAACTTTGATAGTGCGCACTCCTAAGCATGCTTTCTTAGGTGCCAGTTTTAAATCAAAAGTTGTTAGTCTCCCAAAAAATCTCTCAAGGTCACACACATGTTCCGCTCCGTTTTTCGAAAAACACACAATATCGTCGATAAAAAGGCGAACACGTTCTAACCCATCACACACTCTCAACATAATAGATTGGAACCATCCCGGACTGGATGCAAGTCCCATCGGCATAACAGTCCATTCATAATTTCCGTTCTGTGTGCAGACAGCGGTCAAGGGGATCGAATCTTCGTGTATAGAGCACTGGAAAAATCCACTAACTAAGTCCATAGTGCTAAAAACATTTGCTCCTCCCAGGTCTGACAACAGATCATCTACTGTGGGCAAGGGCATTACTGGTATTATGGATTGCGCGTTCAG
>JAYJMJ010000002.1:5850797-5862669 GCA_036873875.1 Laminaria ephemera
ACTAAAAACATATTTCCCCCCCCCCAAAAAAAAAAAAAAAAAATGAACTATCGACGATTTCGGGTTATAAAGGAGCCCCCGCATTCAGAAAAAATAAATTAAAAAAAAATCAGGAAAAAAAAAAAGAAAAAGTGCTGCGTCTATTATCGCAGCACGCGTCGTTCATCGGACAATTTTTTTTTTTGTAAGAGTGGGTCAAAGGAAGGGTTGGCCAAGCGAGTAATGTGTTGTTGGTCATGATTGAAAGAGTGTCTTAACGACGCTTTTGCTACGGCAGAGAGGTGCCACCATTTTTTTTTTTTCTGAGGCTCCTCACTTGAGGGGCTCTCTATGCCTCACCCAAAAAACTTGGTCACCAAAAGGTTCAACCCGATGACCCAAGCCCCATGGTCTTAAGGTATTACACACATATTTATATAATATTAGCAAAACAAGAATGACATTTTTTTTCCGACGAATTTGGGTTAAGGAGCGCCCCGTCATTCACAAAAATATGTTTTGCCGAAAAGTGCTATTTTTACGGGGGTACATAATAGTAATTAGGACCAAATGTAGTTAGTAAAAATAGGGGAACATATAGGTTTTTGTGTGTATCGTAGGTCCTGATTACTATTATGGTCCTCCGTAAATACCTCTCCGTTGGAAGCAGTGCCCACGCGTTTGGTAGAAAAGACTTGGAATTAGTGTAGTGCCAATTGTGGGGTGGCAGATTATACAACAAGGTTCTTCATGTTGGAAAACATTTTTTTTTTGTAAATAGGAAAAAACGTTTATATCGGAACGGCATCTACGCTACATTGTCGGAGGGCAAAAATAAATAAAATAATAATAATAATAATAATAATAATAGGAAAAACACTGCCTGACACAAAAAAAACATCGGTGTTAAGGTATTTGTGGGGTATTAGTCCGTTTGACCACTGGTAAAAGGTTAACCAATTGCCTATGTTATGGCATTGCCCTGGGAGCCTGACTAAGGTTAGATACCAGGAATTAAGATTCGGATACCGAGATAAAAGGGTTTCCACACCCAAACTAAGCCTTACAACACTCTCCCCCCCCTGGACCGGCGGGGAAGCAGGTCGGCCGGATATATATACGGGCGGACATGTCAATATCCAAACTCACGACCCAAAAACCCATGGTCTGCCGACGACGCCATTTGTTAAGGAATTAGTGGGGTGTTAGTCCGTTTGATCACTGGTAAGAGGTTGGCCAATTGCCTACCCAAACCCAGCCTCATAACATCGGTACAAGACCTGAACAAGCGTTTTTTTTTCTTTTCAGCGTCTTTCCCCCCCCCTTTTTTTCTTGAACACTTAACGGTTAATGTTGGTGGACCCATTCTGAAGAGAACCGAATATTTGCTGAACACAAGCATTCGCTCTGTAATTGGAATGAACTTTGCACTGCGCATTTGTCAGGTCGCAAAAATGGATCAAACAAATAAAAGTTAAACCGGTGCGTTTTTTCCCGCCTCCTTTTCTTTGCCTCAATGTCGGTCTCCAGATCGACGGCCCGTCATCCAGCGTCTGGACCTTGCCCTATCTATTAAGTCACGGTGAACGATGATCGCCCTTTCGGCGTAAAAGACTAAAACAGACCTCGATCACTCGCAAACAAGAAGGATTATACCTGGTACCCGACAACAAAATACGTCGCGGTAGCGGTTGGTATCCGCAATGAATAGTATCTTCTTACGTACCAGGTACGTATTGTCTTCCTGCTTCGGTTTCTTTTCTTTCGTTTTTCTTTCTGTCTTCCTTTATATATATTTTTCTCCTCGGATTTGTACATTATTTGGTTTTCCTTGGTGGCATGCATACGGTGTAGTCGGTTTCAGTTTGCGAGTCTCGAAACGCATGTACCAGTATGGGCCTGATACGTACGTAACGCTGACTTTCCGATTTCACTTTTTTAATGTATTTTTTGGCGGATGTACGACTTGCTTCAATAGATATGATATATGATATATATATATACGCGTACCACTTTTTTGGTTTGTTTTATTTGTTTATTTTTTTGGTCCTGCGGTGTTCTTCCGCTCCAGAGTGACTGGAGCCTGTACTGTGACCACGGACTTGAATATGAGCGTTAACCTGAGAACAACAACAAGAGCGTCTTAATTTCTTTTAACTCGAGCAACGATAGAGGCAGCACTTTTTTGGCTAAAAAAACCTTTTCTGAAAGAATGGGGCTCCTTAACCCATTATCGTCGGAACTTCACACTATTTTTGTTTTGGCAATAATTTTCGTTGTACACCTATATAGGCCCATATGGGATTGTCCATCGGGGGTGGCACTTTTATTTCCCCCCCCCCAAAAATTTTTTTTGGGAGAAGGTATGGAGCCCCTCAAGTGAGGAGCCTCAAGAAAAAAAAAAATGGTAAACCTCTACCGTGGTCTGCGACAGAGGTGCAGCACAATTCTGTCGGGGCTAAAAAACGTTTTTCTGACAACGACGCGCGGCTGCTTAACCTAAAAATCGTCTGAATTTTTTTTCATTCTTGTCTTGAAATATGTTTTTCGTTGGTATACCTACAGCAGTAGGCCAATGGGATTTGTTCATCTGGTAGATTTTTTTTTTTTTTTTTTTTTTCCTTAACCAGATGAGGTATAGAGCTTCAGAAAAAAAAAAAATTGGAGCACCTGTGTCGTAGCATGCCTCTTTGGAAAAAAAAAATCTTTAAGAATTAATCTATTTTACGGGGGGGTGCATAGTAATTAGGACCAAATATAGTTGTAGTAAAAATAGGGGGAAAATATATGTGTTTTTGTGTGTATCGTAGGTCCTGATTACTATGTATGGTCCTCCGTAAAAATAGAGGTGCACCATTTTTTTTTTTCTGAGGCTTCCCGTTCCGAGGAGCTCTATGCCTCACACTCCAAAAACAGCTTGATTAAAAAGACCGACGTCTTCGTATCACACTGCTGTTGACCCTGGTGCTAACTACTGTAGTACTAAGGGGAGTCGCCGACCAATAATCCTTCATGAGGACATGCACATCCCGTAAACACGCGCGATCGGAGTATCACGCACACAGCTTGCAAAAGATGAGTTTTTCGACGTAAACCTCGATCTCACAGCTGGAGTGTATATTTGATTTAAAAAAAAAAAAAAATACTGATTTTGGAGGAAATGGAGGTCCGACGATTTTGGGTTAAGGAGCCCCGTCATTCAGAAAAAAACAAAACGGTTCAGCCCAAAAGTGCTACCTCTATCGTAACACGCGTCTGCGTTTTTTTTTGCGGTGGCAAAGTTATACAACAAGGTTCATGTTGGAAAACATTTCGGGTAGAGCTGAAAGCCAATCTTTTTTGTGCCTTGCCCCCTCCTTCCCCTTCCTTGCATATTATGGTGTTTAGATCGAAGGCCCCTCTAGTGCCGTCTGGACCTTGCCCTACCTGGTTACCGTCAACGACGAGCACCCTTTCGGCATGTACGTCAGCTACCCCAGCTACTTCCCTGGCCAGTATGCCTCGGACGGGCGACTGGAGTGGTACGCCACCGCGTCAAACAAGAATATCATCATGACGGCCGAGGTACGACCTCCGTGTCCACCCCTCTGCTCCCACCCCCTTCTGCTCCCAATCCCCTCCACCCCCTTTCCCCCTCCACCCCCTCCCCCCCAGCCCCATTTGGGGGAACTAACGTATTTAGTTGCGTGGTCGGGGGGGGGGGGCGGGGGCGTACTCATTTGTTGCTTGCCTTAGACATTTGGCCATTGACCCCGCAAGGGGGGCACAATATGATAGGCGAAAGTAATCGTTTCGCGCTGCGCGGCCAGCTCCTGATCGGCGCGGCAAGAGCGCGCCAAATTACAAATGGCGGTGCAATCTGAACAACAAAACAAAACTTTTGGGAACGGGTTGCACAATAACCTGCTATACAAACTGCGAGGTATGTGCAGCTTAGTACTGCTCGTAACTGACCTGAAGAAAGCCCATACAAGTTATAGAACACCCACCACCTGCTACGATTTCTGAGTAAATTCTGTTGATCATGCGAGCTACAACTATTAATAACGTTTTCCTGTTCATGTCTTCGGTCTTACGTCCAGTACGCGTACCGAGTACCAGCTGCCGAGCACCAGGTATCACTATGGTATCATGGTTTTATTTCCGGAAATCGTAAAACTGCCCACAGGTACTCCGTTTCTGGTTAGAATTATCAAACCACGAGACGAGAGAAGTACCGAAGTACCTGGTGTCTGGTACTCTTAGCCGAATACGTCCTCCGCAAAAACTCTTTACGCCGTAATATACCTGGTACCTGGTCATGACCTGGTGCTTCTTTACCTCTACCTTCGGGCAATCTCATACTGATACAAGTACACCACAAGCAGTACCGATACAAATATAATAAACACACCACCGCTTCTTCTGTGTATCCATCAGCTGAAGGTCCTTTTCTTCTACTTTGAATAACTTCTAATGGCCCACCCAATTACAGGTTGATTTCAATCAATTTAAAGACACTCGGGTGACGCGAGTCAGTTCGTATGATGGGCAGCAGGCAGCAGATTCCCGGAGACAAACTGACAAACGCGTATGACATGATACGAGTATGATATTTTCGAGGAACACTTACAAGGCAGTCTCGAAAAAAAAAAAGGGTGGGGGAAATATCGATGCTGTCAATCATCACCAGGGCTTAGCTTAACTTAACCCCTTCGGGACTTCAAGGGGCAAGCATGTCGAAAAGAAGTGACGATTGCAGGGTAGGGGGTGTGTCCTAAGCGCAACGCTACGAGCTATGTATTATAAGCTACACGCTCTTCCTAGACGGCTGATAAAATCGCGCTTCTGGTGTTTTTAGTCGCGATATAAATGGACATCAAAAGGGTTAAGACACAACAAAAAGACGCCCAGCACTGAACACACCAAGCAAGCAAGGAAGGAGGGCAGGAAGGAGCATATATGTTGTACAGCAGTACACATTACAGACACATCATGGGCCTGGCCAATTCAACTCTTCCCGGTGCTTCTTCACGTTAAAGCCGACAGACACTGAGGGACCCATTTTGTCCGTACCAGGTCCGTCCTACAGCAGTACCACGTATAGGACACCAAATAAGAAACAGAAACACTAACGTACCCAGGTTGAGTTTCTTACTCGAGAGGGTGAGTACTACATAACTTCAGTATAATGCCTCCGGATTTCTTACAGGCGCCTTAGCTTGTTTCCTGAAAGTACCAGGTAGTCCGTACTACAGACAACAGCAGCACCAGGCCGGTATAATAATAGTATACGCACTACCACGCACTGATTCTGTTTCCCGTTTTCGTAATAGATCCCAAGATACAATTCCGTGCACAAACTCCGAAAAAGATAACGAGTAACCTCGCTGTTTGGTTGAATATTCTTGATATTGCTCGGCTTTGGTGCGTGGACACCGGACGTTTTGTGTGGTTCGTAGTTTACCAATCCGCCTCTCATAGAATCCGGGATCGAAAACCACGACCAGCAGCAGCTGATTGATGATGTCGCTTGCCGCTGCCAAGACTTCGTCTTGTTGTACCGCGAGCAGGGCGAGGGGTATGGCTAGAGACTGGCTCGCTGGCTACACAGAAAGCGCATGAATATGAGAGTTGCCGCGCACCCAACGCCTAGGTGCTGTCATCTGCTACATACGTGCTGGCTGTGTCTGTGCTCGTGCGGCTGTTCCGCTGCTGCATGCAGTCAGTGCTGACACAACATGAATGATATGACGTTCAAAACCAAACTATTATATATTAAAACACGAAGATTAGATAAAAAATCTATTTCTACTCATATCCAACATACAAACCAATATATCCAAGAGGTCGCAGAGCCAAGCCAATTCTTCTTCCGTACAAAAACATACTACGTCCAGTATACGCAATGAAAAAACGCACGAAAAGAGTTTTTTTTTTTTCAAGTTTGAACGAAGTGGTGCTTCCTCCCGACGAGCCGCGCGAGTTCGTTCGGTGAAAGTTCGTACCTTCAGCGCCTTGGTGACGGTCAGCGTGCCCTCGAAGGTGCCCGCGATCTCTGCGGTCTCCGCAAAGGCGGTCCCCTCCATCCTCCCGGCCCGCGTAACCTCTAACCTTCTGGACTTGACCGTGCCTCTGAGTTTGCCCCCGACCACCGCAGCGGCGCAGCCTTCCGTTGTACCCTCGAACAGCACCCCTTCCCCGATCACCAGGCTCTTCGCGGGAGGCTCCACCTGTTGCTTCGAGGGGGAGCCGCCGGCAGAGGAGGACGACGACGTGGACTTCGAGCCGCCCCCTTTGGGTGGTGCGCCGTTGGACAACGCGGGGACCCCCTGCCCGAGACCCCTACTGCTCACTGCTGTGCCGTTCGAGACAGATGCCGTGGATAGAGCAGCTGCTTGTGCTGGTCCGCTTGGCGGCAGGGACTGCTTGAACGACGAGAGCGGGGATGGGCCTGCGGCGAGGGGGGTACCCCCGTAGCCGATGTCGTCCACGCCTCCGCTGCCCATCCCGTGCGGGGATGGCGCGGACGTTTTTCGGTACGATAGGATAGAGGACGAGGAAGCCTGCTTCTGGTGGGTCGGGCCCGTGATGTTCGAGACGGGAGCCATCGAGGTGGACGGAGAGGCGCCCGACGTCGGGATACCCCGTTCGTACTTCTTCGGATTCAGGTCGTAGCCGATCTTCGCCGAGAGGTCCTTGGAGGATGACCTTCGCTTGAACAATGACATGCTGAAGGGGGGAGGTGGCAGGAGCGCTGCTGCTTGCTTGCCTCGCCTGCTGGCACCACCACCAACGACTGCTGTGGTGAAACAGAGAGAACGATGGGGGTCCTCCGATTATTCCTCGCTGGGGTTTGCGTTGGCACAAACGGCCGCCCGAATCCTCTCTTCGCTCGGCTTTCCCGGAGTTTTGATGCCCTCTCCTGCTTTTGCTTGCTTCAGAAAAAAAAACGTTCGGGGTTCTCCTCTGCGTTTGCGTTCCTTTTTTTACCTCTCAAGACAACCGCACCCGGGAGTCTTGCTAAAGTCTGTACCGCAGAACAGGCGAGGCACGATGAGGAGCAGACAAAGGGGGTGGGTGGGCAGTAGGGCACGGGCGGTGGTGGTCGGTGGTCCGCGGGTTCAGCTTTGCCCTGTGACTGCTGTATTCAATCTGGGGGGCTTCACAAAAAAATCACTCTCGGAGAGGCTTTACCTTGGCCATAGCATATGCTACATGTAGCATGTCATTTCGGTAGAACCCCTTTGGATATGATACGTTTTACGTTTTGCCGAAAACAGGAAACAGATCCATGTCCCACACACTCACCGAGTTTCTCCGTATCCGATGAGTTTGAGACCAAGACGCAGGGCGACGCGGGCTCGGCTCGGAGTTCCCTCGTGCAACGTGTTCGACGTGAGGTAGGCGGAAAGCGGAGAGGAGTACTATTAATAGCGCCCGGGCGTTCTTTGAACTACGAGTAGACGTCCGCGCGGCAGGGTTTGGAGAAGTATAGGTATTCCGTCCAACCTTTTTGCCTTTTTTTCCCTGTTCCTGTTGTATGTTATAGTGTAATTATTTGTTGTTGTCGTTTTAGTTTTTTCTACAGGTGGTTTCCCGAAACAAAATGAAGAAAGAGAACCTTTTTTTTTTACTCGAAAATCATGCACTGGAAACCTAAAAAAAGTTAAATTTTTTGTGTCTCTCCGACTTCGGGCTTCGGTAAGGTGCAGAAACAAAAAAGCTGGATACCACCAGATTTTGTGTTGTTTCATACATAAATTGAGTTGAAATCTCGAATCGCGCTATATAAATATCATCATGAAATATGAAATGTGGGTGATGAAATGTGAAACAAAATGATACGTGTGAAATACCGCCAGAAATAAGGTATGATTTTGATTTTTGAGTACTCGTAGTGATTTTCAATATTTTTGTAGTTGTGTTGGTTGTGTCACATCACTGGTTGCTCGGAAATGGAGATTTCGGCCCAACAGGCGGCGGCCGTTGCGGGCGGAATTAGCAGACCACCACAATGCAAAGCAAAAACGACGACGAGCATACGAGCATACGAGCGTCGTGCAACCAAGCAGGCTATCCACCCCACACTCCACTCAACCACCCCCCGACAAAATGGTGGCGTAGGATGACTCGAGGCCGGACGGGACAGCTGGCACAGGCACTACGTATGTATATTGTGTGTTCAACTCTGTACGTGCTCCACTTATATTTATGAGTTTTTTATTGTTCTATCGTAGACGCCCACGACATTTTTTTTGTTTCCCCCTCCCCCCCGTATTGCGTGCACTTGTATCATCATCTTCTGCCTCAGCAGCAGCAGCAAGCAGCATCACCGGCACCAGCACCAGCAACACCCGCAGCAGCCGGCTCGCTCGCCCTTGTCTCTTCTTGGGGGGCGGTGAAGAGGTGATCTGTGATGACGAAAGATATTCTCCCTCGAAGAGCAGAATCTCTTGAATCTACATGTTGATTTTCACCCCCAACAACCAACTTTGGAAGGGATTCAGGATATCACTGAGGACCTTTCGAGGGTCCCACGTATTGTGTATGTGCCGGCTATCACATGTCAGAGGTATCATGCCCATCGTACGCTTTACTGCCTGAACTCTTCACCTCGATCTGCAGTTGCTGACCCTACCTCTGGGGGGGAAAGGAAATCCACGAGATTATTTAACCGTGATGCGCGATCTAGCGTCATCACCACACCACGCGTCACACGGCGGTGGGAGGTGCGTCTCCCCCTTTCTCTCTGGGATTCGTCGTTGGGCTAAACAAGGGGGGGTATGATGTATGATACTATGATGTGTACGTACGGCGTTGCGTATAACAACGCGGCACCTGCTTGATGGTTAGCTACCCAGTGTGCCAGCAGGTGGAATCGTCTACCTGCAGGCTCAATCCAGAGCAGCACAGCTGCTAGCACAGCGTACAGAGACAGGCGGTTCGATTTTGTGAGCAGATCAAGCGAGGGTCAAGACATAAAGAAGAGTGCTCTTCAATATTCAATGCATTCGTTGTTTTCGCAACACGGGTACATACAGCGGTAAGCTAGCTATTTGACGCGTTGCACCCCAGCACTTTTAGCATACCATTGGCATATGCCCCATCACTAACGAACAGAGCGCCTTGTGGTCGTGACAGCACGGTAGGCAGAGTAGTTACCAAACGTGTCGGTATGTGTGGGGCATCTTGCGGTTGTTGCGGATCGCAGAAAAGAAGCAAAGAGAGAGAGACGGTCGAAGACCACGGAAAGATAATGATATTCATATTCGACGGACAGCGGGCCGAAGGCTACCCACCGAAGACCGCACAGCGCAGCCCCCCCCCCACGTCGCCTTCGGGTGTCGCCTTCTGTCCCTTCCGCCCGTTCTGCTCTGGTTCGAGGGACGGAGTTCTGACGTAACAAGAAAAGGTTGGAACGGAGTACGGCGTGCTTCATATTTTTTAACGACCTTCTCGGAGTTCTACGTATCGAATGCCTGTTAGCATCCCATTAGACTCTATTATGATAGGCTCTTATAGGCCGAAGGGTTCCACCCGTCCGGAGTCCAGCTGGCCTAGCTCGCGAAACGCGAATGGGAGAGAGAGAGTGCCTCCGCTGGCTTCCGGGTTCCGGGGGGCTGAAACTCGTTGAAACTCGATCGAAATTCGAACCTCCGTCATCCATGCAATCCATGTTGGGTCATCCATTTATTATTTACTTTTAGTTATTGTTTTTGTGTTCATCCATGTCATATCATTCCGACACCACAAGTATTAACATTTATTTATAGTAGTGCTGGTGATTTGATGTGGTGTGGCGGGATGGTGACGCCAACACACATCACACAACACACAATACGCACCACCCAACACACAACACAAAAAAACACGCAGCAAGCAACACAAAACTCCCAACACCAAACCCGTAACACACAACACACAACATGCAACGATATATATCTATCTATCTATCTATATATTTTACTCATCCCATCTATTAATATTAATGTGAAGAACATACACACATTAATATTATCTTCGCACTTCTTCTTTCTCCTCCCTCCCTAGTCGTAACTCAGATCCGGGGTCACTTAGTAGCAGGCTGTTCTCCCCCCTCCCCACTACGGTACGCGCCTTCATTTTTATCGCGAGAATAATTCAGCACTTCCTTCCCTCGTTGACTCGCGTCGAATTGTGCTTACCCACGCTGTGAAGCGCTCTCGGCAGTTGGTGTCTCAGAAATAAAAATCTCCATATTACACTGAGATTCGAACCCCTGACTCCAACCTTAGTAGTCTTCGAGGGTAACCACTTGACCACCGGGGCGACCGGCGATATAACAACAATCACAATTGATTACCAGGTACAAAATAAGGAGAACCACAAACAACAACAACGCACAACACCCGACGACGGCGACAACAACAACAAACAACAACACAGCAAGCAACAACAATGTTTAACAACGATGTTATATTTACGTCAACAAACTATTAATATAACACGGACGACCCAACGACGGCACAACCGCTGCTTATTCCTTACACTCCGTACCCCCACAAGAACGATGGAGGATATTGCTCTCTTCAATCTGCTGAATAATTAGCGTGCATCGTAGACCACAAGAATTCCCCAGCCGGTTGTTAGTGAGTGTAAAGTTACCACAGGTACTGGTACCAGGTCGACGACGAGTACACTAATAGTAGTAGTAGGTGGTTTTAGTGATGCACCATTCGTATGATCATTCACAACTTTATCTACGAGTATGTTGTACTGCTGTCTGTAACTAGAAGGAAGGGTGGGTGTTACTCTACCGCAGGAGCAGTACAGTTTTTGTTTTTGCTCATCCCATCTATTAATATTATCTTCGCACTTTTTCTGTCTCCTTCTCCCTCCCTATTAATAGTCGTAACTCAGATCCGGGGCCACTTAGCAGGCTCTTCTCCCCCCTCCCCCCTCCCCACTACTACGGTAGGTACTACCGGGTTAATTCCCGGGGTAGAATTGCTTGCTATCGGGATTTTCTGGTGGTGTTGATACCTCGTTATTGCGGACGATCGTCTGAAAAAAAACTTACGCCGACGGATGATGTTTGTTATGCTTCTTTCATAACAGAGTACTCACCTTACTTACCGGTAGTGGGGCGTGCGGTGTATTGTACCTGGTATCATTATGCAAGAAGCACCGGTAAGAAGCAGGGGGGGGTATCTTTGCCCCGGATACATTAGGCTGGATTCAAGGAAAGAAGTTAGTGTCCCCCAAAACGACATCCCACAACAAATAAATAAGGGAAACCCTAACAAACTCCGGAGTGAAAATGACAGGAAATGACAGGGGGGGGGGTATCTTTACCTTTGCCCGCTTACGTTAGGAGGCTGGATCCAATGAAGGAAAGAGTGTCCCACAAACAAACATCCCACAACAAATATGGGAAACCCTAACAAAAGAAGTGAAAACGACGGGAAGTGACAAGGGGGGGGGGGGTATCTGTATCTTTGCCCGCGTGATTACGTTAGGCTGGATTCAGTTCGAAGAAAGGAAAGAGTGTCCCAAAAAGCGACGCTCCACAGCAAAATAATAACGGAAACTCCAAGAAACGAAGTGAAAGTGACGGGAGCTGAAGCGAACAATTTCTTTTTGGTTTGCCCCCGGCAGCGGCTTTGGCGAGAGGCCCCCTTGCCAGCCTGGAGGGGCTGATGGACTGAGCGACTTCGTTAAAAACAAACGAAGTCAAAATTACGGAAAAAAATGACTTTGTTTCGCCTCCGGCGGCTCCTCCGACGTCCGACGATAGCCCCCCCCACCCGCCGAATTTAGCCGATGGACCGAGCGGCTCCGTCGTGAGGTTGCGCTCAGCATATGTAAGCTGCGTAGCCAGTAGATCTTGTGCTGGCTGCACCGGTCAGTATACAGCCAAAATAGTGTTAGT
>JAYJMJ010000002.1:5888422-5899936 GCA_036873875.1 Laminaria ephemera
CGGGAACTGTTTCCCCCCCGCCCTCTATTGCACCTGCCTCTCACGCCCCTAGCCACCCCAAACGATCGCACTTACCTCGAATTCAGCGGCGAGCTTGCTGAGCTGTTCCTCCGTTTTGGGAAACTTCATGGGCCCAATCTTCGAGCTGCATTTGTTGATAGCGTCCACAACTTCATGGAAGCAGGTATAGCACGACGTCCTAGATACACCATGAACGTCCTGCAGATCCAAGTAGGAAGCCCCGGCACAGAAACGCAGAGCAATCGCCACGCGAGTCTCGACGCTGATAACCCCCGACTTCGTCCTCAGCTCTGTAGGGCGGAAGGCATGCGTTGCAGCAACGTTCCAGGAGAGTCAGCGACAAGATGCGGTTGCGAGTGCAGTGCAAGAGTGCAAGAGCGCACCTTCCTGAGGAGCGTCAGAGTAGCCTCTCCCGGTATATGTCTATTCATGTCAAATACACAACGTACACGAAACCTGTTGCACGAGATTTCATGCAAACATATACCGGTATACAAGAAAGCCGGGCGTTTAAAAGAAAGAACAACCCACGCTACATGGATTCAGAAACACCACAAAAAAATGATATATGACGTATGTAACGATTGCAATCAGAGGACGTTGATGCGGTCGGCGACGGAGAGTTGGACTTCGAAATGCGGCGTGCACTCGCGTCTGCTACCATCGGGTAAAACCAAACATATGCAAAATTGGGACAAGCTTGTCTCGTATCAAATGATACCATATCGTATGATATCGTGTGACCAGGATCCAGGATATAATTTTAACCGGTGGGCATGATACTACGCATGATACAGAAAGTATGAATAGCTCTTGAGAGCAATGCCGCATACATGTCATACTATATGCACGAGGTGCATGGAGATGTTGGTGCCTTGGAAATACTCGTAATATCTGCTGCTGCTGCACCTGACCTGCTGTGTCGTGCATATTACCGGGTACCAGTATGATACAAAGCTGACACGTACTAGGTAAACGTACTGGTACGAATCCGAAAAAAGACAATACTCGTACTCGTACTCGTACTCGTATCATACGTGCTGGTGCAGCAGTATGTTCTACTGCTGTTGTGGTCACCATCGTACACGTAGCTAGTGATGACAAGCGAAGTTCTGCCTCTCCCGTACGTCCAAGAATCAGCACAAACCCCTGGTCGGCTAGGCGGGGGAGGGCAAAATGGGGGACAACCAACGAAAGGCAGATAGATACGATCTCGTACCTGGCTGGGCAAAATTCGCAAAATTAAAAAAATAGAAAAGACGCGTCTTTTCAACACTCACGTGCATACTTCTCATCGCGCTCGATGGTAGACCGTAGAATCTTCACCAGCTTGTTGAACGCCCGCTCATCCATGCGATACTTCCTCCGGAAGCTCTTCTCTCTCACCGAAGCCGATACGTGGCGTTTCCAGTTGAGACGCTTGCGCTTCGTCGCTCCAGCCCTTCTCTTTGCTGACGCTTCCTGACGTGACAAAAACAAGCCGAGTGCGACGGCGACGGCTTCATCTTCCCGCTGTTGCCGTTCTTCGTTTTCCATCTGCCACCGACAAGCCTCCTTACGCTCTCGTTCCTCCTCTTCACGCTCTTCCTCTTCTTCACGCTCTTCGCGCTCTTCACGCTGTTCTCGTTCGTCTCTCCTCTGTCGACGCTGCCTTTGAACACGTCGTTCCTCATCCTCGCACAGCTCGTCCTCCTCTTCGCGCTGTTTCTCCTCCTCCTCGCGGGTTCTTAGCCGCTCCAACGCCCTCGTCTGCCCGCGCCGAGCGTTTTCTGATGGCAGCCACTCACTCTCCGCAGTACCTCGTCTTTCCTCGCTATCGGCGAGCTTAGCAGGGTCTGCCATGGCACCATATATGCTCCCACCAGCCTTTGGATACCCTCTTGTGGAAGGGGTAGAAGTTGAGTGCCAAGTGGTTTTGTGTGTCTTGATCAGGCGTGTTTTTCGTGTTTCGGAGGGAATCACGAATCGTGATGTGAATCGTTTTGGAAAAATCTATAAAAAAAATTGACGTGATTCGTGATTTTTTTGTCACATATCGTGACGTGAAATGTCACGATTCGTGACAAAAATGTCAAGAAACCTGATTTTTTTTGTTCGTTAGGAATGACCCTTAGAATGAAAATGCGAGCTGTGATTATTTGCTGCGTGTTTTGGTGTGTGTGTGTGTGTTGTGTGTTCTGGCCACACGTCGACATCGAGGACACCCAGTGTCCGTGCTGGTTCACCATCCTAGGAGAGAAAGAGGCAGGCTCTCTCTGTGGTCATTAACTATGAGACAGAGAAAATATGTAGGTATGTACATATCGCAAGCACACAGCATGGATATTATTATTTGACAATATCATGCCAAACAAGCGTATAATATTATGCGAAAGAAAGCGGAACATACACAAAAGCTAGCGCAGCAAACCAGCAGCATCAACTTGCAGGCGACAACAACGATGGAAATAACGATGGAAAAGTGGTCATGTGTGGTACTTCTTGCTGGCGGATCCAAACGTACATATATGCAGTGGGGGTCTCCCTATAATACCGGTATAGTGCCGGTTGAATACGCCTATTGCCGGCATATATGTAGTGCCGGTGAAATCGTTTGGCACAACTGGGAATCCGCTACAACAATAATATTACCACCACCAGTATTGGTACCCCACCCAATAGTGCCGGGGTCCGGTATAATAGTGCTGGTGGTATTGTTGGCTGGCACGTACCGGCACTATACGAGTAGGGACACTAACACCACTGCAGTATTTATTTTGTTTTTTCTACCAGGTATTATTTACGGAGGACCATAGTAATCAGGACCTACGATATACGCAAAAACCTATCTGCTACGTATATATTCCACTGTTTTTGTAACCATATTTGGTCCTGATTACTATGTTCCCCCGTAATAGTATAGCATCCAAAATCCATCGACGACCCTTCCTGGCACATCTTACGACATTTTGTAGTTCCTGATTTGCCTTTTTTGTTCTATTCCACCCACCCGAAATTATTGGCTGTTGGAGCAGGCTGTCTTGCGACCACCGTCTAGATTGTGTCGACTGAGATAACGGGAGAACAACAACAACAAACGGCAACTGCAACAACAGCAATAATCACAATAATAGTACAGCAGTGGTGGTGGTGGTATGTGCCACAGCCAACAATATCGGCAGTATACCGGACACCGGCACACTAATGGGGACACAGCAGCAGTACCGATACTGGTATACCGTTGTTGCTGTACGCGTATCGGGTTCTGATCGTGCCAAGCGATATTACCGGCACTATACCGGCAATATGCACTATTCAACCAGCACTATGTAGGGAGAGACCCCACGGTAATAACATACCTGGTATCATTTAGCCCCACCCTCTCCATCAAATATGTCTGATGACGGTCCACGAAAAGAGCTTTGGTCACGGGTGTACAGCTGACGCTGTCCATAGACTAAAACCAAGTAGTTGCGGTTTTAGCAAGCGTCCGTCACGGGCACTTTGTTCTATATGGTTGCCGTCCGTCCACCTCAACTGCCGTCATATACGTCCGCTACATACAGCTGGTACTCCGATTTAAGAGCACCCCGCACGACAAGCCGAAACGCGCGCTCTTAACATTATTATTGCTCTTCTTGTTATCCGTATAGTGAGTGGGCAGCATGTACCTTTTTAGACGGGACGTATCGATGTGACCGCTCTAGAACCCCACCCCCGATTTGGAGAACATACACAGCTACTACTTATAAATATAGTAGGACGCGTGCCACGATAGAGGTACAGTAGCACTTTCTAGCTTTTTTTTTTTTTTTTTTTTATCCTCCGGCGGATGGGGAAACTTTCTAGCGTTTTTGTTACTGAATGGCGGGGCTCCTTAACCCAAATTCTTCGTCGGAATTTATTTATGTCATCATCCATCATTCTTGTTTTGCGATAATAATACGAATATTTTTTATACCTAGGCCATGAGTGGGGTTTGGTCATCGGGTTTTCACTTTCAGTTTACTCAAAATAACATACCTGGTACATACATGTTGGGGGAGATATAGAGAGCTCCTCATCAACAAGTACGTGTGAGGAGATGAAGAAAAACATAATGATGGTCTGGTGCACCTTTTTTACCTTGATGATCATGTGTCATAAAGTGGGATCATACGAACGCATTTCTTCTGCGGTGGTAGTAGTAGTAGTACTACTACTGCGTAGTAGAAAGGTCAAATTCCTAATTCCCAACGCTCTTCATCCTGTCCACTCTTAAGTCGAGTACCCACTGCTACTAAAATACTGTACATGGAAGGCCTCTTCTTCAAAATTAACGTACTAGTTTTAGTATAGGGAGATTCTTGACGGCTGTCCGTCACGCGGCGACAAGATAGCCGTCAACCGACATCTTATTTGCGCTGCTTGAAATAGTTTAAAGATATTTCTTCTTCCTGTGGTTAACTTGCCGTCTGACGCAAGAGTCAGTCGGAATCCACACACGCGGGGTAGTACCCCTGGCATCTGCAATTGCTTGGTATGATATACGTCGTTTTGACTCACTCTTTCCTCTCGCCTTTGCCACAGCAGCACACAGCAGCACCAACCCCCCTACGATCACTCGCCCCCCCCCCAGCTCTTCTTCCTCCTCGCAGGCGAACATCGATTTAGGTTGGTTGCGGTGGTACTGTAGTTTGCACACAGCCTATCAGGGGTTGGAGGTTGTGGCCATACACTACAACGTGCTTGCTTGCACGCCGTATGCAGTTGATAGATCAACAGCCTCCTGCGGTGTTGGGCAATGTATATATATACGCGTCTGCGGTTGTTGGGCGGTATCATGTATGTATCTGGTACACAAATTTCAATGTATTTTCTTCCTGAATACGAATTCTCTTTTTGTCATCATCCTTGCCGATTTCAACAGGTCCTCTTCTCTTCCAAGCGACTGCCCTTCCGCAACAGACGAGCCCGTGCACCTCTTCAGCACGTGTCTCAAGCAAGCTTGATCTGCACTTAGTACTTACTAAGTATTAATAGGTGAGACCTTTTGGCTTTGAAGCGCCCTCTCTCCTCGTCGGTTTCATCATGGTGACATTTTTCGTTTTTAAAATTATTGTTTTGTTTTTGAAAATCGCGATTTCTTTCCAGCTCATCAACTCGTAGGAGGTTTTACCCTCAGGGACCTTCTGGGCAAGCCGTGATCACAGGTGGTGTCGTCCCTTCCCCCTCCCCACTACGTGCCTTCGTTTTAAGTCGCGCAGAGGGTTCAACATTCATTCCCTCTGCTCGTCGGTTTCATCGTCGTGATGTTGATGTGTGCGCAGCGTGCCGCCAACGGTATGATATGTCGTATCTATTAACCAATATCTTGGTGATGTACGAATGCTTCTTTCTTTGTTTCTTTCGTGTGTCTGGCGTTGCTGTGCGGTTGGCCCATTCATTGTTGATGTGGCGACCGATCAAAAAAAATATACATCAGTAAGTGTCATAGATGATGCAGGAGGTGCGATAGATGCAGGGGGTGTCTTAGATACGGGTGCGGGGGGTGTGATGTACGGGGAGGCCTGTCAATCGCGCATTCCTGCTGTGCATTCAACTTGGAAGGAGCACTATGATGTATGTATGTGTGCAGCGAGCGGTAGATAGATACAGACAGGATCTTGTGCCTGGTACATCTTTATTCGTATGTATGCCTCGTGTCGTTTCGTCTGGCCCTGTGGCGTTGTGGCGAGACCAATCAGCGAGAGAGATAGATGATAGAATCTATGCAGGGGGTGTGATAGACGCGGCAGGCTGCGGTTCCGCATGTTTGCTGCGCATTGAACTTGAAATGAACACCTTCACGTGTGTAACGGTAGATATGATATTGTATCACGAATCACACCACCAGCTGTTGTATAATACCCTGTTTGTTGTACCGGTACATCTTTCTTTCTTTCGTTCTTTCTTTTTTTCTTTCGTGTGTCTCGTGTCGTTGCGCCTGGCCCATTGTCGATGTGGCGACCGATGATAGATAATCGTAACTGATGATGCAGGTGCGATAGATGCAGGAGGTGTGGTAGGTACAGAAGGCTGCGGTTCCGCATGTTCGCTGTGCGTTGAACTTGGAAGGAACACCGGCCGTATGTGTGAAGCTATGCGTAGGCACGATCTTTCTTGTACCAGGTGTCTTGTACCCTGTCTGTTGTACCCGTCGTCTTTCATTCTTTCTTTCTTTCGTTTGTTTCGTCTACTGTTGTACTAGTAGAGTCTATTAATAGTCTACCAATAGGGTCTAGGCCATTGCCGATGTGGCTACCGGTGAGAGATAGAGGATGCAAGTGCGATACATATATATTATGCAGGGAGTGGGTGTGGTCGATACGGAAGGCTGCGGTTCCGCATGTTTGCTGTGCATTGAACTTGAAAGGAGCATCGCGCGTCGTGTGTATGCGTGTATAGGTATGGGTAGGTATATACGATCTTTCTTGTACCAGCTGTCTTGTATATACCCTGCTTGTTTGTTGTACCGGTACTTTTTTCTTTCCTTCTTTCACTCTTTCTTTCCTTCAGTCTTTTTTTAATTTTTACGTCTGGTCCTCCAGTGCCGATCTGCCAACCGATCAGAAATAATGGACGATGTAGGTGCACATAGATACTCGTAGATAGATGCAGTTGTTGTGCTAGACAGTACAGGGAGGGCAGACCTCTTACGCACGTTTGCTGTGTGCATTGGCCTTGAAAAGGCGCACACCATGTATGTATGTGTGCAGCCAACGGTCGATAGATACGATCTTGGTCTCGTACCACAGCAGTACGAGCACATTCTTCTTTCTTGTGCATGAATGTCTCCTATCCTGTTGTTGCGCTTGGTCGTGTGGCGATGTGGCGACCGATATGAGATACGAGTACGAGCATAGATGATGCAAGTGCGAAAAATTGAGAGATGCAGGTGCGACGTGGGAACGCTTGCTGGTGGTGTCTGGCTAGTCCGCTGTATGCTTTTTTGCCGTGCTTCACAATCTTGAAAGCGAAAACCTCTATCTATGCGGAAAGGTCCCGTTCCATCGTTATGCCCCCCCCCCCCCGCGGTGGGGCATTCTATGTACGTACACACAATATCATACCACGTAACAGGTGGTATTCACATCGAAGATATTGATGTAGTGCTCCTGAGGGATAGCTCCCGAGGGCCTTTAGAAAACGACTCCCACGGCGCAAGGTTTCTCGTAGCTTCACCCATGTATTACTTTAAGAAAGTTATGACACATTCCAAGTAGATTGTCCCCACGAGCAGCATGGGAGGGAGCAGTATTAATGCGCCAATAGGGAGCACAATAGGCTAAAACGTATACCCGAAAATAGGAAATATGAAGCATGATGCTATCATACCACGCGCGATAGCGGTGGCCGCAGGGTACTAGAGCTGCCTGATTGAGGGTTGTCTGCTGCACCTAGTGCCGCCGCGTGTAGTGGTTTCCCCGATCATCACTCCTTGTCCGATTTACAAGACGTGGTCGTGCCCTCAGCATTCATTAGCTCTCAAGAGGAGCATTTTTTGAAGGACACACCAAAAGTGCCGACGAAAATACAGAACAAAAAATATTATTTGCTTTTTCGAAAACAAAGACGAAGCACACCATACCACGCGCCATGACGACGACAGCAGCATACCAGACCCGTCTGATAACTGCCTACCGCCGTGGTTGCAGCAGTTGTTACGGTTAGCATCGCCCCCCACCCGACACAGATGTTCTCCTTCTCATACAGTACATGACACCTTTTTAACTTAAAAATAGAGTTAAACTTTGATGTCCAACTGTTTGATAGCAAATTAGAGTTAAGATTTCGGTACTCGAAAAAATATTTTTTATGCAAAAACAATACTTTGTTCTCCCACACACTCCGACAGCCCATGTTCTCCTCACGTCTGTCTGTGCGTGTCCGACACTGCTGTGTTTCATATCGCAAGTTGGCACAATACAACGCTCGGAGAAGCGCAACCCCTAAGGTGCCTCTTTCGCCAAGAAACGTCTCGCAACACAGGCCTGTACTTACACGAACAATCGTCGGAGTTCCTGCATATCTTTGTTCAAGCCCACTTTGTGTTTTTGGGCAGAAATGAAACATTTTCTCCCACATATTCGAAAAGCACCTGCTCTCCACACGTTGTTTGTCTGCGTGTCCGACATCATGTTTCACGTCGCCAGTTGGCAAAATACAACGCTCGGAGCAGCACAAACTCTAAGGTGTCTTTTTCGCCAGGAAACGTCTCGTAACACAGGCATGTGTTCATACGAACAATCGTCGGGGTTCCTGCGTATCTTTGTCCGAGTTTGATGCCGACTTTGTTTTTTGGGGCAAAAAAAATGTGTTCTGTTCCCACACTTTCGAAAACCACCTGTTCTCCTCACGTCTGTCTGCTTGTCCGACGCAATGGTTCGCGTCGCAAGCTGATACAACACAGCGCTTGGACCTGCACGAATCTGACGGCGTCTCTTTCCCAACATCGGCCAGTAATCATACGAACAGTCGTTGGTGTTGCTGCGTATCTTTTGCCGAGTCCGGTGATCACCTTGTTTTTGTGCAAAAAATAGTTTTTCTCCCACAAAAAGTATACCCCAGTGAGATATTTTTTCCCTCACACGTTCGAAAGCACCTGTGCCGTTCACGCCTGTCTGCGTGTCCGAATCCATGCTTAACGTCGCAAGTTAGAACAAGACAACGCCCGGATCAACTCAAATCTCAAGGCGTCTCTTTCGCCAGGAAACGTCTCGCAACAAAGCCTGTAAGATATTCATACGAACAATCGTCGGAGTTGCTGCACGTTTCTTTGTCCGAGTTTGCCGCTCACTTATTAATAGTAGTATTATTGTGCAACTTGTATTTTTCTGCAAAACACTCGCAAAGCACCACCTGTTATCCTCACGTCTGTCTGCGTGTCCGACACAATGTTTCACGTCTCAAGTTGGCACAATACAACGATCGGAGCAGCGCAAATATCAAGGCGTCTCTTTCGCCAGGAAACGCCTCGCAACACAGTCCTACTGTATCCATACGAGCAATCGTCGGGGTTGCTGCGTACCAGGTATATCTTTCCGTATCCTTTCGGCTTTATAGACTTACTTAAACTTATCTCGGCCTATCCGGAGGTTGCCCTCGGTATATTCTACTACCTATCAGCCATCCTCAGCTCCAAATTGCCGAAAAAACCAAAACGTTTTTTGGGGAACCTTCCTCAATTCCTTTGCTTTCTTCAGTGATTGCTTTCTTGACGCTCGTTTTTATTTTTCTTCTCGTTTTTTCGCAAAAAAGTTGCACCAAGCTCAGCTCAGCCAAGCAGCGCAGTGCCGTGCGGTGCCGTGCCCTGCCCTGCGGTGCGGCGCGGAGTTGTGCGGTGTTGTGCGGTGTTGTGCGATGCTGTGCCGTGCTATGCCATGCTGTATTTTGTCTTTCGTAAATACTGGGTATCATACGAAGTATCATCATACCAGGTCCCAGCTGAGCTCGACTTCGCTCAGCAGCGCAGCGCAGCGCCGTGCGGTGCTCTGCGGTGCCATGCGGTGTCGTGCTGTGCCGTGCTGTGCCGTGCCGTGCTTCCTTTTGTACATACAGTACCAGGTATCATGCGAAGTACCAGGTACCACAGGTCCCGGTATGTATGTACGTCGTCTGCTCGTCTTTGCTTTCTTCATTGATTGTCCTCTTCATGTTTGTTTTTTGTTTTTGTTTTTTCGTTTTTTGTTTTGGTTTGATTTTTCGTTTTTTCGCAAATTACACCCGTACTGCCGATCAGAACAACGTGACATCGCCAGCAAGCGCACAGCACAGCACAGGGCAATCAGCTCTGCACAAGTATCTCTTGGCAATATCAAGTCGCTAGTTGCACCAAATCATGGGCCTCTTCTTTCTGCCCCCTTTACATTTTGTTGTACTCTTCCTTGCGCGAGCGAAGAGGGCGGTAGCCGCCCGCGGAGCGGAGCTGTTGTATATAATATTTATTTTGTAGCAAATAGCGATGCAGTGATGGCATCAAGATGAGGAATGGAGACGTCCCTACTCCCATTCTATGTGGGGAACAAGAGACCTACTCACATGCACAGCAGTGGGGACTTTTCGTCAAAGACAATTCAAGAAAACCGGGAAATACCTACAGTACGTAGGCCATGGGATTGTTCATCGGGATAGGCGTACACTTTTGCTCGAAGTCAGTTATTGGGTGACGTATAGAGCTCCTCACATGAGGAAGCTCAGCTCAGACACATGAAGTGCTTCGCTACCGAAGCATGCGCCATTGATCACCCCAAGGGCTTCTGGATCTAGTCAGATTCTGGGTGAAGCATAGAGCTCCTCCAGTGCGAGGAGCCTCAGAAACATGAGATGATGCACCTCTACCGTAGCGTTCGTCGAGGATCACCTAAAGGGCTTCAGGACCTGTTGTTGTTGTAGACACCGCTGAATTGCGCGACGTTACCACGCATGGCCGAAAACAGAAGAAACCCGAGACTCTCGCAAGAAATACCCGCAGGGCAAATAACCTTGATGGCAGCTTACGATGATCGTACAAACGTTCATGTGGAAACAAAGGAATGTCTCGAGTCGAGCACTCACTTCATCCCGCCCACAAACAACGACAATGCCTGTGGTGTATCCAATCCAATTCAGGCAAAAAAAAAACCGTGGCGAGTGACAACAAACACCGAAGCGTCATATCATACGATACCATTCCCTCAAGGGCGTACACCGCGAAAGCTACAGCAAGAAGCAGCAGCATCAACAGCAGCAGCAGCGGTAAGTAGCGAAGAACAACGCTGACAGCTTCAATCTCTGTTAAGTCAAGTCAAGCTACGTCAGGTCTACAAGTGAAGAGCGTGCCGATCGACCGAGCAAGCAATCAAAAACACGGAAACAAAAAAGGCTACGAGTACGAGTATCCACGTCTGTATGTACGAAAAGCAACGCACGAGAAAGAGGCACCGGCGAAATGCAAGCACACAAGCCCGCAACGGCCTGCGGCACAACCAATGCCAGCGCCGCGCACTAGTCGATGCGCTTTGTACATGCGAGACTCCCCCACCCGAGCTCAAGCCCCCCCCCTCCCGCCGTCAACCCCTCCCCCCTCCCCCACCGGCCCACTCAAGAGCACACGCATCTTTTCCCACCTTTGACGCACAACACCATTCCAATAAAAAACGCGACCCCGATATTTTCTCCTTTTCTCCCCCCCTTTTATCCCTCGCCTGGCAAAAGACAGACAGACAGACGCGCGCCAGCCGGCCTCGGGATAAAAAATAAAAAAGACAAGAAAAAAAAACAAAAACAAAAAACAAAATACAGCAGTGGAGCAAGAAGCGGGGGAAAAGAAAACAAAAAGAAGCATCCGTTCAACTATCAGCTCTCGCGTTGTTTCGACGCCAAACTTTCATTTCACTTCCCGGACACCACCTCTGGCACAAAACAACCACAGAAATCCACCCACCGTCCAGCGGAGACAAGGTCCTTCCCCCCCCCCCCTACCCCCCACTCCCCCCGCCCCCTCTTCGCCCTGTT
>JAYJMJ010000002.1:5932286-5946310 GCA_036873875.1 Laminaria ephemera
CCCACCGACCCTGACCCATCCTAACCCATACCCTAACCCGCCCTTTACAAGAACCTGAGGCCTACTTTTATGGGAATTCTACGAGAGTATTATACGTCAGAAAAACATGTTCAACGGTGGGTGCTAGACTTGTCTATATAAACCCTACGAGACATAATAAGGCCACGTTGTCGCCCTTGCTGCGAAAGGTCAGGTCACCCCCCCCCGTGCATTCCACAAAGCCACGTTGTCGCCCACGTTGCGAAAGGCCAGATCTCCCCCCCACAATCCACAAAGCCACGTTATTCGTCCACTTCGCGACCGGTCAGGGCGTTTCCTCACGTTGTACATTGTCGGCGTAACCGCCACTTTTACCCGGCAAAAAACAAAACGTAAAAATAAAAACGTGGGTACCCTGCCATTTTTATTGTAAAAGGGGTGCGACGTCAGCACGTGTAGCTCGCAGTATGTTTTTCTTCTTGGCGGGGGGCCGTTGAGTAAAAGAGCACTACTACCTAACTGGTACCGCTTAAGTCTATTTATAGATGGTGTATGCGTCGATTGGATATGATGGGTGGCAGCTGGTATAGGCAGCGCCGACACGTACGTAGAAATTCGCTGGGAGTTTGTTATTCTACTACATACTGGCGTCTTCTCGCGTGAGACTCCTATACTGTTACAATACTACGAACAGAGTACTACCGTAGAGTACTGTACGGCGGTAGATGTTGTACGTATACCTGGTCGTCCATTGTTGGTACATATCATGCCATCATCATCGCAACCGCCGCCGACGAATAAAGCCAACAACTGCTGTAACTACCGTGCAGAAAAAAAGTCAACTGTACCACACGTCAGACAGATCAGATCAGATCCCTACTCATGATCTATGTCTTTCAGGGCAGACAGGTCCCTGGTCTACATGTATATATATGATCTGCATGGTCTGAATCATGTTGCCCGGTGAGAGCCGGACGATCTGAATGATCTAGCGCATGTTTCCTGCGTTGGATCTGTACTACAGGACACAGATCCTGCACAACATACCATAACGACATGTATAGGATTATTTAATAGATGATCTCGATGATCTAGATCGTGATCTGTCCGACGTGTTGTAGAAACTGAAGCCGCTCGTCCGCACTAATAATAGCACAGCCACACACGAAGAATACATACTTCGTATGTCGGCTGCTGTATGTATATCTATCAAGCAACCCCACCGGGACACAAGTACAGAGGATAGCTCCGGGGTCAACAGGAGAGTAAACAGGCCCAGAAGATTATATATCTTATCTTCTTGTACTTGCACGGCGATATAGATACCTCCGACAGAACACGGTATATCCTTTTTTTTTTTAAAGCTGAACAACAGCAGTCCGTCGCGTAGATCGTGTATAAAGATAGCATCTTCAAGGGGCAAGGAAGTACGATATCGTATCTTACATGTTGTGTGAAAGAACGTTATTAATTGCTGTCGGTACGCCTGCCAGCACGAGTAAAAGTTCGTACGAGGAGAGTTGCGCTGCGCGGCTGTATAGATAGGACGAAATATCCTCTAGAAGTGGTGAGTACGGTCTGTGCTCCTACACGACATGTGCTCTTACACGAACACGTTCGTTGTTTTCACACATCGGATAGATCACGATCTAGTAATCTAGATCCTGCATCAGATATCTATCTGTCGTTCTGATATCTTGTGCAGGATCTATCTGCGTAGCACAGATCCTACCCACCAGGCAACGTGTGCTAGACCGTGTAGATCATCCGGCTCTCACCCGGCAACATGATCTATAAGCCACGCAGATCATATAATATACAGTATATACCAGTAGACCACAGGGATCTATCTGCCCTGAAAGACACACAGATAGATCATGAAATGGGATCACAGGTGGCCGGAACCCCCCCACTCTCCAATGTGCGCCCAAAAATATCCTTGTGGAGGCGCTGAGCAATGTAGGAAACCCACAAGGTTCCTACAACCTTTCTTTATATTTCGGAGGTTATAGGCACCTTGTTGGTTTCCTACATTATTATTGCTCAACGCCTCCACAAGGATATTTTTGCGCGCACATTGGAGAATGGGGGGGTTCCGGCCACCTGTGATCTGATCTGTCCGGTGTGTGATTGCTCTCCACTCTGAACATATATACCCACGCAAAATAATCGCACTTTCTTGCGATGATGTGAAGAACGAGAGAGCATGGAGCATGAGAGAGGACGGTATAATGCCAAAACCTACAGACGACAGAGTAGTAGTATCAGCCCTCTCGTAAGAAACCTGAAATAAATCTGGCTCTAGACAAACATAATATCACCTTTAACCCGACCGATGAGCCAGAAAGCACACTTTCTTCTTTTACAATTTCTTATTTTCGTAGCTGAGAGTATATTTCAGCTTCCTGGTGGACGCCGTGTCCTCGGGCTCGGCCACCCAGAGGAAGGGGGTTAGTTACATAATCCTATAGGCCGCGCGTAGGCTACAGCACACACTTTTTGTAATTTCTAAGAAATAAGCTAGATTTTTCTTACGGGGGCCGATACTGTAGTAGTCTATATATCTCTCCATGTACCGGGTCAAAGGCAAAAAAACGCATACCGGTATACTTACAGTAGTGAGTGATGGTATACAGCAGACAGAGTAGTATAGTACAGGGCACCTACTATATATACTACCCTAATAAGGAAACGGAAATAAATACTGACCCAGGGTGGGTTTCTTATGTGGGAGAGGGTGCGTTCTACACCAACTTCAGGATAATAACGGCTCCCGGATTTCTTATATGCTTTCAAATATAAATATCAGTCTGCGACGCGTGTTATTATATGGTGGTGGAGGTAGTGCTTTTTGGCTGAAACGGGGTTTCAGAATGACAGGGCTCCTTAAGTAACCAAAATTCGTCTTTTTTTGGAATAATTATTGTTGAATACCTAGGCCATGGGGGGATTGTTCATCGGGTAGCACATTATGATTCATTGTTTTTTTTAGGCTATTATTTCTCACCGGTCGGTGTGTCCTACTACTAAATTTAGTATAACAGCGCCTAGCTACCTCCTCCTGTCGAATTTCTTATTTCGTTATAGGCTACCTGGTAAGTTCTTAACGGGCTATTTCGTACCAGGTATGAGAGAGCTGGTATACGTAACTATACGACTATATAATAATACTGCAGCTGTATGTAGTTCACATGCACGTGAACACAACAAAAAAACATGATTGCGGATGGATGTAGCATATTATGTGTACTACTACTTACTGTACATACCACGTACTACATACATATATATCTGGTACGAAAGGATGCGTACTATGTACGTAGAGTTCATTAAATTAGCCCCTCGTACACGCATGCATGCATTTTACATCTATCTGTTCTTCTATTAATACGTCCAATTGCAACAGGAAGAGTGAAGACCGTAGGTACCAATAGAAGAACTACGTAGACCCGAGACCCTCGAGACGAAGAGGCTGCGAGACCACCGTGAGACCTGTGAGCTGTAAACAGTCATCGTGGAATATTGATACAGAGACGTCATGATAGAGACTTTATGGGAACACTTTCGTACCAGGTACTGGTAAAGACTGGTCCGGGGCTGCGAGTCATCCATGTTAGATATTTTCACAGCATGGTCTTTGTTATCACTATGCTGCTGCTGGGCTTGCTGCTGCTGCTGCTGCTGATATATAGACAGATGCTGGCAGTGCAGCAGTGGTCTGATGACTGGCGGTATATACCACACCGGTATGTACGAGTACGAACGGTAAATTTGCCTACAACCTCAAAAAAGAAGAAAAGAAACGACAAAAAGAAAGTGTCCCGAATTTTTTGTATGTAATGAACGCGCCCATGGAGAAATTAATACCCGCAAATAATGCCATAACATACCAACCACAGAGCACAAGAGCCCCCTGGTGGCAAGAGAGAGCGGGTGGCGGGGATTGGTGGGGACAGCGGGGGCAGTACAAACTGTATCTATTAGATTGATCTATGGTTGTTGCTATGGTACACGAATGTGAATCTGCGAATCCTAGAGTAAAATTGTTGCTACGTACGTACGCGACCATGATATGATTCCAGGTGGTATCATATCTCGCGCTGAATATATTGGATTTACACCTACCTCCAACGCTCCCACAGAATCTTCTGTTTCTCCTGCTTGCTGCTGCAGCTTTTTTTCTGCATGTGTCATCCGGCACCGGGGTGGAGGGTGGGTAGAGGTAGGTAGGGAGGGAGAGAGGGGTAGCAAGGCAGCAGCAGCAGCTGCTGCGACCAGCCGCTGCGTATGCTGTGTGTGCAACTACCTCTCGTATACGCTTGGGGTTGGATCATAATGACATCACGTGACAGCAAACGACAGAAAATCTTTGAAAATCGTTTACTCGTGACTGCTTGTACCATAGCATAGACGCATAGACCAGCTGGCATATACCAATTTGGGCTTAAATTTAAGAACCTTTTAATTTTTATTTTCAAATAGAAACGGTATCTATAATTAAGCCCAAAGTGATACAGAGTTTAGACCAGATACCGTTCGTAGATCATGTTGGTTGACAAAGATATGAGTACAGAATTGGGATACCTGGCTAGTACGTATACATTTCATACGTATGAATCCATATCATACGCGTCCTGAACAAATCTTAATTTTTTTTTTAAAAATCTACCGATTTAAAAGGTACAACGGGCGCCGAACAACGAGTTAAAAGGTACGATTCCGATGTAAAAGGTACAACGGGTGCGGAAGAATGGGGCAAAGGGACGAAAAAAACGGAAAAGGTACTAAACTGCAAGTTGTTTGGCTTCCATGTTTTCGACTCTTAGGTTTAGTCACCCCGCACCCCGAAGCAGCCGAACTCTCCGGGTGGTTTTCGGCCGAGCCGGGACATTGCCACCAACCATGGTCCCGACGGGCCGAGGGTGGAGTGACGTTGATCATAATGATTGGGCGCTGGGCGAGTGATTGGTTTCCGCTTTTTATAAACTTTTAAAAGAGTTCCGCCCTTTCTTCTTTCCGCTTTGTTTTTGGCTTTGTTGTTTGTGTTCTTGCTGCTGGTATAATAGACGACAGACTTGAGAACGAACGAACGAACGATTGTGTTGTGTGTGTTTCTGTGTTAGTTTCCGTGCACGCAGTACCTACTTCTAAGTAAGTCACTCAGTCAGTCACTCAGTCGGGCAGTGGTTCCGCATTTGTTGCTGTTTTAGTTTGTTGTCCTCCGCCGCTGCTTCAAGTTTGGTGCAGCAACCAGTAGCGGTACAAGCAGTGGTACTACACAGTACCCAACAACCCACCCAAAGGAGGATCATCCTGTTCCTATATCAGATCCCATCGTCGTCATCGTCATCGTCATCATCACCGAAAAACACTTAATTTTAGAGCAGGACACAACACATTCCGAAAGCAGTCAGACACAAGAGTACATAGCAGCAGTAAACAACAAGAAGAAGACGTAGCAGAGAGAGAGAGAGAGAGAGAGCAGCAGCCTACGTCGAGTCAAGTCAACTGTAGCGACAGGACAACACACCAAAACATACCCAGCTAGGAGGGGAAGCGGCGACGGCAAGAGGTGCATCGCAACAGAGAGGGCTTTCGTTAGATGTTGGTGGCGGTGCGCCCTCTGGCCGGCGCTGCTTGCCATCACCACGACGGAGGACTTATGAAGTCGGGCTCCAATTCTACTCATCAACATAAAAGGTGAGAACACAGCAGTATAGTAAAAGTAACACCAGAAAGAAGAAGCACACGAGAGACCGGCCGCAGCAGCAGCAAGTTTGATGCACATAGGTGTGGTACAGGAGCAGCAAATATGAAGGGACTCTCAGGCAGCGCAAAGATAGCGCTGACATTGGGGACCCCTCTCTCAGTTGGCACGGTTATATAAGGCCAGCTACTGTAGTAGTAGTAGTGGTGATGACGCTGTGACGACGACTGCTAACTGCCATGCTTTACTTGTGCGTTCTAAGCTATACTCTCGGCGGGCTTTAGTATGTACAAAGCAGTGCAGCCATGGTTGTCGTATCATATTACTACTGTACGTAGTATTAATAGTGTCTCTTGAGTGTCTCAGTCTTCTTGAGTGAGTTGGTGGGTCTTTCGATCAAATAAAAAGCGGACTTTCTCCGAGTTTTTTTCATGAGTCCGGCTTTTTTTTCCATTCAGCCGCCACCGCCACCGCCGCCACCACCACCACTACCAGCAACCCCCCCACCCGAGACGGCCGCGCACTGACTGTGCTGTGTGGTGTAGACAGAGCTCGTCGAGGCCGCCAACAGCATAGCAGCAGCACGCGGCAAGCAGCAGCAACAACTTGTACCTTCGTAGCGCTCAACCGGGGTTTTTTGTTTTGTTTTTTTTGGTTTGCTCCCTCTTCCTAGAGGCGGCCCATTTATTTTTTGGTCTCCGGTTTATTTGTTTATTTGTTGTGCAGATGGAACCAAGGAAAACAACTCAAAATCCAAGTGGCAAGTGGAAACGGAAGCCTGGAAATTTGTAAAAAATTCGCTCAATTTTTTACACACTTCAAAAACGTGACATTTAACAATCAATGTAGTAGGTGCTTCGTCGTACGTGTCATTTCGTCGAGTTACGTATGTATACAAGCATGTACGACTGCAGTCTAGACTGCGATGTAGAGCTCTGACATGGATTTTCGCGCACATTATCAACAGAGCAGGATCATAGTAAGGATCCCCGTGCGTGCGCCATGCATCTATGAAAAGCATTTCGTATCCGCGGTGACGGGGCCGATATCGTAACTCGCCGTACGTTGTATACCGATATTATATGTAGCGTTAGACTTTTTTTACGGCCTGGTCTGATCCTCCGCTACATCTTTACATGAACAATTTTTTAGTGGCGCCGTGGGTTACCGCCAGCCTCTACGTTCTTCCTAGACTGCTCGTGCTGCCTTCTTCGTACCGTATACGAGTGCAGACTGCCTTTGGGTTTGAGTATTAATTGAGGATTATTAACGGTCGCGGCGGAAGGTTTTTTTGGTATTATTTAGGCAGGAGACGACCCGCAGAACCAAAAACAAATCCAAACAAAATGCTGAATGAACTGGATCTGCTGCTCTGTCCCAAAGAACATGCGCGCATCCATCCCCGCTCCTCCTCACACAGAAATAGTAAACTTCGTGACTTCAAAAAAAATTTATTCCAAAACTCTCCCCCTATTTTCCGTGTTCTTTCAGACGTCTTGTCGTCGGGTCGAAGGCTCCCGATTTTTATTTAATTTAATAATAATGTAACCGACTGGTGACGTCGACCTGGATAGAGAGTTTAGATAGATACCCCTTCAGTGATGTTTTCATCAAGAAAAAAATATTTGTTTCGTTATGAAAACAATATGTAGATACCCCCCCCCCCCCCCCCCTTCCCTTCCCTCCCTTTTCTTCCTCTCCCGCGTATTCTCTCTCTCCTTTATGTACAGACACCACAGTTACCCTACAATTAACAACAGGTATGAGGAAGAAACGCCGGGCCCACCCCCACCCTCCCTGCATAAGTACAGCGCCAGTCTTGACACGTCCCGTCACACCACCGCCGGCGGTGGCGGCGGTGCAGCCCTCAACAACAGCACCAGCAACACCAGCACCAGCACCAGCACCAGCACCAGCAGCACCAGCACCAGCACCGCGAGGATCCATACGGCCCTTGACGAGGGGCTCGGACTTGCCGCACCCCCCACCTCCTCCGCAACCGCCGGTTCTACCCAGCCCCTCCCCCGCCGCTACTCGCGTCGCTACTCGCGCGGTAACCCGGGGGGGAGCGAGTTCTCTTCTGGCTCGCGCCGGTTGGCGACATTCCACCCCCACGGTTTTCCTTCTGAATTTGCCGGCGGCGGCGGGGGTGGTGGGAGCGGAGGCGGCGGTGGCGGTGGCAGCAGCGGCGGCGGCAGCAGCATCGAAAAACACAAGAGCCAAATCCGACGGTTACATTCCTTGCAGCGAAACGCCGGGCATTCTTACGACGAGGAGGAATTCGAGTTCCTCCGAAACCTTCTCCAGGAGGCCGGGGAGGGGACCGTTCCTCCTTCTTCCTCCGCGGCTGCTGCTGCTGCTGCCGCGGCTGCCGCCGCCGGTGGTGCGCCGCACACCCCAACCCGCACGCACCGTGCACACCACGCTGCGCACCACGCTGCGCATCACGCGCATGCACGCACCGCTTCGGGGGGTGGGGGAGGGGGTACTTCGTGTCGCGACGACGACAACAACAACAACAACGCCATGACGTATGCACCCGCCACCAGCAGCAGCACCACTACCACTGTCGCGGAGGGGGACGCTGCTTCAGAGACGACACCTGCCGCTTCCCTTCCTACCCAGTCCCACGCGCAGACCCAGCCTCAGTCTCAGTCCCTCCCCCTTTCGTCGATGCTCTTCGTCGGCGAATCTCCCGCGGTAATCGAGCCGGAAGCGCACCCGTCAATGTCGGGAGGAGGAGGCGCACGCTATGCGAGTAAGGCCTTTGGTGGTGGCCACCACCGACACCATAGCGGTGGCGGCGGTAGTGGCAGCGCCGGCGGTGGTGGAGGTAGCGGCGGTGGTGGCGGTGGTGTAGCGGGCGAAGAAGAAGACGCGGCATCGGCCTACCACGTGACGGAGGAGGAGCGGATGCAGGCAGCGGACGACGTCGCGGCGTGCATTTGGCTCGCGGGCGACAGGCTTCGCGAGGCGCTGATCGTGCGCGTCCGGGACACGTGGCGCGACCTAGAGGCCGAGATAGAGGCAGACGCGGCGATTCACCGCGCGGCCAGCGGCGCCGCCTCGGCCGCGCGCGCCGCCGAGCCAGACCTGCAGCACCTGCAGCACCAGCAAGCGCAGCGGAAGAGCTTTAGGCAGAGGCTGGCGACGCGGCTAGAGACAACCCGCAAGGTGGTGGAAGCGGAGCTTAGAGCTGCCGACGAGGCTGCCGCGGCTAACGGCGATGACAGCGTTTTCTGCGACCCTGGGCGGTGGAACGGGAACACAGCTCTCCGAGGCGATGTCCGCGCGAAGCTCGAGTCTTTTCAGGACGACAACATCTTGGACCCTACCTCAGGCGAGTACGCGCGGTTCTCCACGATAAACTGTCGGGAAGACCTCCTCGAGCGGCAGCGGAGCACGAGGGACGCCGTGGTGGCTAGCGTTATTTCGTCGAACGACCCGGGTTTGTTAGCCGCCGGTGGCAGCCGCGGCGGCGGCGGTGCTGGCTCTAGCGCTAGCTCGAGGCTCTTGGGGGGAGACGCGTGGGCGAGGAGACCACTAGGAGCGGCTGCTGCGGCAGCGTTAGCGTCGGGTGGGGCACACGCGGAGGCTGCGCTAAGGGATGCCAATACTGGCGGTGGCGGTGGTGGTGGCGGCAGTGGGTTGCCCGACGGTCTACTGGAACAGCTGGAAGCGAATCACCTCGCCGCGGAAGAAGAGCGGAGGGCGTCGCGCGGAGAGTCGAGCGGCGACATCAAGCACGGCCTGATGAAGAGTCTCGAGGCCACGCGCGTCGCTGCCGCTGCTGAGATTCTCAAGGCCAGCGGTGCCCGCGGTATCGGCGGGGGTAGGGCGGGAGGTGCCGACAGCAATCGTGGTGGTGGTGGTGGATACGGTGGTGGTGGTAGTGGTGGTGATGGTTTTGGTGTTGGTGGTGGTGGTTTCGGTGGTGGTGTTGGTGTTGATGGTGGTGGTTTTGGTGGTGCTGGGTTTGGGTTTACAAGAGCCGGGCCGCAGGGCCGAGACGCGCTGCGGGGCGGGAAGGCGGCGGGAGGCAGCAGGAGGGAGGGCGGGAAGAGGAAGAGATCCGGCAGCGGCGGGAGACGATGCAAGCACGAAGATTGGTGAGGAACTTGAGAGTCATCGGGTCAACCCTGTCGTAAGAGTAGCGCAGGATAGGATCGAAAATGGTCTTTTTTTTTTTACGCGAACGTGCCTGTGGTACCTGTCCAAGAGTAAGAGCAACGCGGGGTCACAATAGTACGACCCCCTTTGGACCCAGATATTTTTAGTGATGAAACAAACGACGCGTGTAGTCCTGCAGACTATCGTGTGAGCACGGCGTACAGGTAGTATCATAATGCGCGCGTTACCGTGCAACTTCTGGCGCTGAAGTTGCGGGTACCTCCTATCTGTGATACCCTGTCTCAGGAGGCCGAGTTGCTTGGTATGGCCGAGGCATGTAAGCGGCATTTTGTTTTTCGACACCTTTTCCCTGTGAAGTTTCAAGAGGGTTAAGCTATTTTGGGACCCAAAAATATAGCGCGACCCACAAAAACAAGCAGTGCAGCCTTTTCGGCCGCCTAGGAACAGCGCGCGCTGCAGTACAAGCACCCACTCCATGCTGCGCGCTTGTCTTGTACACTGTCTCCCTACGCTGCACCTTTCGGATGCATTCCCTACCCCAGCGGCGGCACGGGCCGCTTCGTGCGGCAATTGACGCTGTAATCGTCCTTTTGTTTTCTTCTTTTTGTTTTTTTTTGGTTTGTGTTCTTTTTGTTATTATCCTACGGCAGATGGGTAAAAATAAAGCTTAAAAGCTCAGCACACTTCCACGTACTTTCCATGCTTGCTTGTGTGTCAGTTCAACTCGATTGCATTCGCAATCCAGCCCTAGCTGGCGTGTGCCCTCGGTTTCTGTTGCAACGGCAGCACATGCTGCTATCGTACTACCGACGGTCACCGTGACTGCAGCAGCGCAAGCTGCCGTAGTCTCCGGACGCGCGAGTATGTCGACCCGACTTCATCCCTGGGGATCAAGTGCGGTGGACATACGAAGCCACCCGGCTGTTTTCTTCACTTTCCTTTCTGAGGTAGCAAAGGGGTCGGTCCATGCTATAAAACATGACATACACCCCGGACTCTCTCTCGTAAGTATGCACGAAGTATCACAGCATGCGCGATCGAAGTATCACACACAGCTTGCAAGGAAAGACGAGCGGTTCAGTTCGACGAACGTCTCGATCTCCATCCATCACAGCTGATGAGTTACGAGGCGGTTTTTTTTTTTATTTGTTTAAAAAAGGAAGCACGAGTCCCTCAGTGCTATAATACTCGTAGCCACCCTGTTCGGACACCGCGTGCCGCGAGCCCCCACTAGCGCTGCTTCCCTCCCTCCACGTGTTGTCCAGGGGACAGAGAACGAAAACAGTTGCAGTTTCGTAGATTTTGGATTTGTTTCTGCGGCAGCAGGGTGCACCTGGCTTCTTGGGCCAGTGTTATTCGATACCCAAGATGCTGGTGGGAGGCTTAGCCCTAACCCCTTGACTGACCGCCCCCATACACTAAAAATGGTATATTAGGGACCGAAAGAGCCCCCTGACGGGACCCAAAAAGACCCGTCTCCTAGTAATAACAGTATGATAGCATCTTTCGATTGATACCCAGAAATAACTCCAGGCTGACTCTCGCTTTAATCTTTCCGAAGGAAACATGAGTTCTCGGTGCTACTCGTAGCCATCCGGTCAAACACCGCGTGCCCGTAAAGTCCCATTGGCGCTGCACTCATCCAAATGCCCTGGTGAAAAGGGACACACGAAAAAGTCAGGTGCAGTTTCGTAGAGTTGGATTGTTTTTGCGGCGATACTGGGAGGGTGCGGCTAGGTGCGGCCAGTATGATTTGACACCCAAAGATGCTGGTAGGAGACTTGACCGCTTAACCTTAGTCTTGACTGACCGCTCCAGAACACTACAACTAGTATAATTAAGACCCGGAACATGGCTTTGACCGACCGTCCCCATGCACTAAAAATAGTATAGTAAGACCGAAGGAGGTCTTCATCGACCGCCCCCATGCACTCAAACTAGTATGTTAAGGCCCGAAAGAAGCCTAGACGCGCCCACAAAGACCCGTCTCCTAAAAATAGCATCTTCGATTGATACCAGTACAGTACGTATAACATGCCTATTAAGAAAAGTAGATACTATGCCGGCCAGACTGAGAGGGTGCGTGCCCGTACACTACGATATTAACCCTCTTAGCACCCACTCGGAAGCCGCAAAAAAGTAATCAACTACGACCGTGTCAAAAGAGCCCGGACTCTTTGGGCCCGCCACAGCCGACAGTACATCACTTTTCAAAGCTTTGGGCGTGGTGAACGGGGCGTTCAAAGTCCACTCAAAGAGCATGCCTCTAAAACCAAGTAATACCACATAAATTTGGGCCCATTTCATGGGCCCTAGAGCGTTCTAGTGCTAAGTGTTAACAGGGTTAAGAACGGATCAGCATGTCCCGCCATACTTAAAAGTCATGCACTGCCCACTACAGATAAGAGCAATGTGCAGTTAAGACAGCCTGTTTCGGCTTGTCACAGGGTGCTCTTATGTCGGGGCACACTCACTGCAACCCGTTTGCAACTTCGACAAACATCCAATTCTAAAATAGGTGCGCAGATATAAAGGGGAAACGATATTCGTCGGGAACAAACACGAGTAACGGAGAAAGGGCGAGGGTAGAGGGGAAGCAAAACGTAATTTACGATTCCTATTATCACGAGTGAATGCGATTTTCTAATTTTGACGACGCCAAATAATAGCGTGTTTACGATTTCAAAACTCTTTTGGGTTGGATAAAATGTAAAACCAGTATTGAAACCGACGAATTTCATAGTCCATGGTCAACCAACCCACGAAAAAATTAGGTTGGAAATTGAAAAAATGTCAGCAAAAAAAAAAGCTAACCCAATTTTTATCTGATTTTTCTTGAGTTGGGTTGGCCTTGGATTGTGATTTTGACGGTTTCAATACTAATATTATATGTTTCCTACCCAAATCCTACCCAACCAAAGTTGGTACATCGCAAACACGCTAATAGAGACCCCCTTCCGAGTTGCCTGAAGCACCCGCAGACCACCAACGCACACCAAGTTGACGACAGTTAAAAATATTCTGCTGCACGAGTTCCTAGCGACAGCTGCACACTATATTTAACAATGTATACCCCGATAAAAGCATGTGCAGTGGTATACTTGCAAGCCCCCGCGCCCACGCCTATACTACAGTATTCGGCAGGTTTTTCTATCTCATTCTTTGGGGGGCAGGGGGGGGCGTATAAAAAATGCGTGGAATAGAACGAGCCGTATTTGAAGCTTGATAGTGAATCTTTACGGGGGTTTTGGCCGTGCCGCCTAACGCCGACCACCCGAACCCTAACCCTAACCCTTACGCTATGGGGTGACCTGTGCTTGGATGCTGTGGCTTGTGAAGCCTCTAGGTTGGCTCGGCCGGCTTGGATGCTGTGCTTGGAAAGACTCTGGGTTGACTCGGCCGGATCGGGATGCTGTGGCTTGAAAATACTCTAAGTCTCTAGGTTGATTGAGCCGCTTATACGATACCCCTTAGCCAACCAGAGTGCGTAACTAGCTACATTAGGAAGATTCACTATCCGCCTTCAAATACTACCCCATAGGACTGGACAAAACATCGCACACCCCCGAGATCCGCATGCGCAGTTTAAGTTGAAGAATGCAAACCCCACGCAACACGCCTATACGGCAGCACTTAGCGGGCGTTCCATAAATACGTACGTATATTTTTTTGGGGGGGGGCAAGGGCGGTACAAAGAAAAAGTATACCGTACACTACGGTTGTGAGTTCGCACGGCTCGACGGCTAGTTATTAGTTGGGTGGCGAAGCAAGCCAACCAACTGACTTTTTATTGATAGCATTTTTCGATGTAAACACATTGCAAGCAAAAAAAAAACGCACCAGGCAGGTAAAACCCCCCCCGCAAAAAACTCCGTAAATTACCGCAAGGAACTAACCGAAATATCCTACCTCGCCAACTACTGTAATAACTTGATAGTCGGCGACTTGACGGCAGCCCAACTCGATGCGTGCTACTGTTAATGTATTATTACGGGGGAACAAAGTAATCAGGACCCAATATGGTTAGTAAAAACAGTGGAATATATAGGTTTTTGTGTATATCGTGGGTCCTGATTACTATGGTCCGCCGTAATAGTGGGGTATTAATCCGTTTGACCACTGGTAAAAGGTTAACCAATTGCTTACCCAAATTATGCCTTATAACCCTCCCCCCCCCCCAGGCACGGCGGGGTAGGAAGTCGGGCGG
>JAYJMJ010000002.1:6110043-6125169 GCA_036873875.1 Laminaria ephemera
CCGCCCCCCCCCGCCACGCCACGCCACCCGCCGTTTGTGGTGATCCATCCTGGCACTCCCGCGGGAAAAAAAAACACTAAAACGCAGATCGCACCGATACCGCTAGTGCTGCTGAGGCTCCTCCCTGCCAACGCGGCGGAACAGCAGGCGTTACGAATGGAAACGAAACGGTCGCCTAGAGGTGGCGCCGCATTTTTGACCGTGCTGGTTGGCTCGCTGGCGTGGACGTTGGGGGAGGCGTTTTTTGTGCTGATGTCCGATGCTGATGAAACCGGCTGACGGCCTGTTGTGTTTTTGGTTTGATCTGTTTTGGATAGGTTTGTTTGGCTTTGTGTTTGTCTTCTCTTTTTTATGTGGCGGTGGCAATTGTGGTGCTGATTGCGGATTTTCGATGCAGATGAAACCGGCTGACGATCTGCTTTTTTTATTGAATTCCTTTATACCGAGGTATTATATATATTTTTTTGTTGCTGCGGATATATGATACGACGTACCGGTATGTATCATACATGATACGACGTACCAGGTATAATGTTTTTTGGCGTTACCCAGGCTCGCGGGGTTTCCCCACATTTGTTGCCGTTCCCTTTGTTCGATACAGGTACGTAAGTACAAGTAGTCCCTTGTAACGAACACCTGTTTCCCTGGGAACCGGTTTGAAACGACATTTTCTGACGCACACAGAAAAAAATGCTGAGGGCGAGCTTACGGCACGTTTTTTATTTAATTTGCTATTGTGAATTTATTTCTTCCTGTTCTGTTTTGAACCATTTTGATTTTTAGTACTAGTGATAGACTATCCCTCGTGTTTAGGGCACGAGTCATTTTTAGTTCTTGGCTCAGTAATTGCTGGCTACCAGTAATTTGTCTTGGATACTTGTTTATTAGTGTCCCCCTTCTTGGCGAGGGGTTTCGTTCGTCGAGTGGCGGCCGGCCTGGTGGCCCGGCCCCCTTCGTCCACGTAAAATATGCATACGTATAAAGGGTTTCCTCCCCTTTTACAAGGTTTCCTCCACTTGCTGAGGCATTTGCAGAGGAGTTCACGCTGCCCCCCCCCTGCTGTGTGTTTGTGTAGAAGGAAGGCCAGTCGTCTCTTTGTAAGGGCGACGAATGGATACGGTAGTCGGGGTTTACAGGGTTTCCATCCTCTTGCTGAGGCATTTGCAGAAGGGTTTACGCTGCCCCCCCCCCCGCTGTGTGCGTAGCAGGAAGACCAGTCGTCTCTTTGGAAGGGCGACGAGCCGATACAGTGATCGGAGGGGAGGGGAGGGGAAGGTCGTGCGGCGAAATCCGTTGTTTCTGTGTACGAGTACGTACAGCTTACGAGTACTTATAATGAGGCAAATATGTGTGCTGTGGTCGGTGTGTTCATGAGATGTAATGGGTTGTGAGAACGGTGTCAAATATAGAGTCGGCCTTGAGGGTTTCCACCCCTTTCCCCGAGCGCTGTTGTTGCCTACAGGGCGTCGGGACTGCTTTGCTTATAATATTTTAATCAACGACCGTCGCCGATGTGGACTTTCGTTCATTCGCAAAAAATCCATGACAGACGACGACAAAATTAAGCGTATGGCGTGGCCCCTGTTGCGCGCGGTGCCCTACTAGTAGATCGTTCTCGCTCGAGGTGTGGTATTCCACACTAAATCCTAGGTAAAGTCATGTAAAAAACCTGTCGATACTCTAGCTATAATATGTTGCAATGATTACCAGGCATATGATAAAGGCGACCCTGGGGCTCTTCGGTGAGGGCCATTTTGTCATCGGCAGGTTATCAAATTGAGATAATTATTGTGTGTGTGCTTTCAGTACGGCCACGGGGGGGCGGGACGCGACGGAGTCGTTTATCTCGTTACGCAATACTGCATACCCGGTATTCAATATCCATGCCGATGATGATGATGATGATGATGATGATGATGATGACGATGACGATGGTGATGATGATGATGACGATGGTGATGATGATGATGATGATGATGGTGGTGGTGATGATGATGACGATGACATGGTGAGGATCATGGTGATGATGACCTCACATTACTCGTAGCTCGTTTCCCTGAAATCTAGCCCGCCGTCGCAAAAAAGGCTAAAATCCAATGGAAGAGAAAGAAAAATATACAAAACAATACTTGCGTCGAAGTACCAATACGCAAAGGAACGGTGTTACGGGCTGCGGTACACCATATCCCGTATCGCTTGCAAACCAAATAACAGGAGGAATACGATCCACGGTCGACAGATGTTCGACACACAAACCTCTCTCTCGCTTACAATAGGCCGCTAACATGCCGCAAGAGCCAGACCAGAAACGGGTAATGCCAGCCATCGTTACCACGCTAGGTGGCGCCATGGGGGGTCTCGGGACAGAACCGAACAAGTAACCTACAACAGTATCGGAGTGGCCGTCTCATACGTACGCGGCAAAACCCGAACCACCCATCAATCTCTACCGTGATATACCCGAAAGTAGAAAGCATCAACTGAACGGCGACGCCTAACCCTGACCCTACTAGGTTTCAGCAGGGCACATCGCGGGTCGCGTCACTTCTCGCGGGTCGGGTCGGATCAGGGTGACCCTGCCCGACCCGTGAGATTTGAAAACGTCCTGACTCGACCCGACCCAACCCGTGAGATTTCGAACACCTCTCGACCCAACCGGACTCGGCTGGCGAGATTCTAAAAATGTCCTGACCCGTGAAAATCCCTTGGTTTCAGGGCAACGAGCTAATGTGAAACATCATCACCATCAACTAACCCTATATCCCGACATTACCGCAGTGACAAGAGTACAGCTAGCAAAAGGCACAGATTCAACCCCCACTACAAAATGACGCGAAACGCCTCGAGCATTGCTACGCAATCCTATCATAGCACGCGTCAACCTGCCGTTACGCCATGGCACACCAGCTTCTTCTCTGGTCTCAACCATTCCCACGCTGGGCTTGCTGCCCTCCTGGACGTTGAGCATCCGGGAAGTGGTTGAAAACATTGCGCTTGTGTCCAACCCTCACGCGAAAGCGACAGGTCGACTTGCGCGGTTAAATGCCAGACTATCGGAAGTAAGCTAGCAGCATGCATCTGCCAGACCCACTCTGAGCTCGTGCGGGTAGTCAAACGATGCCGCCTTTTTCCAGCGACGACAACATCTGGCTCCTTAGTAGCTCCGCAACACAAAGAGGACCTGCCCGTGCTACGTGATCCTCCACTACAACATGTAAACTTCCCTCTTTCCCCCCAATCCAATCCGCACACGACCGAAAAAGCGACACATGTATGGAGCGCCTTGACTCAGGAACGTCAGCTGATTTTGGCCCGGTGCGCCCTCTCTCGGGTGCCACCTCTAAGAGGATGGAGGGGGTTCTACCGCGTGTAAGAAATCTATCGCCCACAGACGTCCATCTCTACCTATGGCTAGTACTAGATCGCCCCCCCCGGTACCTATGGCTAGTCGTAGATCGCCCTTCCCCCGGCATCTCCCTTCCTATCTCATAGTAGAGTGTGTTCTCTTCGACACGAGATTTGCCCTAAGTGGGAGACGGCGATTGGTTTCACCCTAGAGCGTTTTCAGCAACGAAGCTCTATATTGCCTCTCGAAGGTAGAAATACATTATTAGACTACAGTATTACAATTTTTGCCATCCGACAATGTGCAGCATGAACTTCACCGCCGACCACTCATAAGCATTCCCACAAAGAAGAAAACCAACTGAAACCCATTTCACCTCCACACTACGTACTACATACCAGTCTGGGTCCAAATACAAACTACATTTCGATATTTGATCGTGTACCTTGGGTGAAACTTTGAAATTTATGGACGTGAGTTCGAGCTCGGGAAGCGCCCCCGTTCCTTTTGGTTTTTTCGCTGGTACATATTTACTTAATACTGGTAAATGCTAAAAACAGAAGTCATCGAGCAAGCCCCATCCCCACTCCCCTCCTCCTCCGGCTCGCTTCCATCCTCCCCTTCGTTACCATCACATGGTAATTGATCCCCCTCCTCCAACTTACTTCCATCCTCCCCTTCGTTACCATCGCATGGTAGTTTATCCCCCTCCCCCGACTCACTTCCATCCTTCTCTTCGTCTCCATCACATAGGTTCACATTTGTTTGCGGTCGTATTATCGGGTGGGCGGCATATATCAAGCTGGTGGGGTGACTTTCTTCAGCGTCAAAAGTTGCCCTCAGCACCGTCGAAGCAGTCTTCCGAGGCTGGCCTGGAACCATCACGCACAGGGCGAGGGCAGAGCGAAGGGAAGAGAGGGGGACCATAGGGAATAGAGTTAAGTCCGTTTTTAAGAGCTCAAAAGTAGGTTATATACTGTAGGCATTTTTGTGAGCATAACGCGCATAAAAGAAAATGGTAGGTTATTTTTATATTTATATACTTTAGGCGCAACTGGGCGTTTTTAAGGTCATAAAGTTAGACATTTTTCGATCCTAGCGAGCACAATTGGGGGAAAACATGGTACCAGGTAGCACATTTTAGTATTCTCATTGCCTAGCGAAAAGCATGAACATTGGGGGGAAAGAGGAGACTAGAAATAAGTCTACATGGGACAGGGGAGGGCGTTGATGCTGTCGGCATTGGTACCCACAGGGCGACATCGATAACCGTCTGCCGCGCTCGAGCACCAAACATCGTTCACATTTGGCTCATGGATGTCCGCGCTACCAAACTCCACCGGCCGGGAATTAGCGTAGCCGTAACTCGTACAAAACTCCAAGGATGGGTTTGGCAGGGTAACTACTCTGAATAATGGTATGGGGGATGCTACAACATAATTTTCACTACCGGGTTTGGGCCACTCGCCCGAGTGACTCCGTACCTCACTGAAAATACCAATTAGGCGATTTCCTTGGCGCCGCGTCGCTGACCATTCCATGGTGGCTTCCTATCGCAAAAACAAAACAGCACGAAATGCTTATGACCGCAAAGGAACAGGGGGGTCACTCGCGCGAGTGACCCCTAGCCGCAAAAAAAGATCCCCCAAAAGTGACCCCCCTACCGTGGTCTTGGTGAAATACTCTGAGTATACTCGGGTATCTATCCGGGTATGAGCAACATAAGGCCAAGGCTACGTCAGGGAAGCTAGCCCCGTTTTCAGTGTCGAGTTTAGACCACTAGCGCGGGTGGCTCTGTACCTCACTCAAAACAGACTCCCAAATATTTTGTTGGCGCAGCGTACCAAACAACTGCATGTCGGTGCGTTTCGCGAAATAAAAAAAGCACAAATTTCATTCTGCTAGGGAATAGGGCAGCCACCGACTGTCTGCGAGCCGCTGGAAAAGGAGGCCCTAAAAAGTGACCCACCCCCCTATCGTACGTAGCCTTGATCATAACCAGGTTGGGTGCCCAGGTAGCCCAGTGTATACACCCTACTAATACACACCCTCGCATAACTCCTACTCTCGCCAATGACTCATAGCACGGTGTCGGCATTCGACCTGCTGATGGCGCATCGTATATGGCAGTACGGATAACGGTTTACCGTGAACTCGCGCGCCGTTTACCTAAATACGACCAAAAGAAAACTCCGCTACTTCGCAACTTGTAAATAAATCCGTGCACTTTAGCCGACCTAAAGAGGGATTATTCTGGATGTATGATGCATGCTGCGGCAGGGCTGCACCTCATGTTTCCGAGGCTCCTCGCTTGAGGGGCCCTACACCTCACCCAAAAACCGAGTTTGAGAAAAAATGTACGTTTTAACCCGATGAGTAATCCCATGGCCTAGGTATACAACGGATAATATCGAAAGACACAAGTGGGGTTCCAACGATGTTGGGTAGATCCTCAGTTGAGGAGTCCCGTCAATCAGGAATATTTTTGCCCTAGAAGCCATTCCTCTGTTATCGTAGCACGCGTTGTATCGGGTATTCATCGTAGGCATGCCCGGCGTCCCTGAGTCGACCCCGCGTCCTGAACGCCTGCTGCCAAGAAAGGCTCCGGGTCGCTCTGCTTTCTCGGTTATAGGCTGCGCTCGACCCCCCTCCTCCTGTGCCCGACACTATAGTAGGTTTTTTGACCGGTCTACGCTAGATGAACTTCACAGCTTTCATCGCAGCTGTCCAATCCCCTTGCTTCGGCGGCAGAGGTCTAAAACCTCTAGCTCAAACTGACCGTTTTTTGCCTTCGCAATCACCCAACATTTTTGCTCGGTTCTCCTAGCAAAACCCTTTTGTTAGCACCATTGACTTAGTTTCTAATTTATACGGCGCCAAAAAATAGGAACCCCGTTCGAGATCGCTGAAGCCGACGTGTACGTCCGTCGCCGCCGACCGAAAATAACACACACAAGTTGACGACGGTTACAAACATTCTGCTGCGCGGAACACTGCGAGTTCCTGGCGACAGCTATCACGTATGTAGCCCGCTGCTCGCAAACGCCGCTCATGTGCGGTTTTCTACCTAAAGACGTTCGTACCTCCATGTTTCTTCTCGCGATTCTGAAGTCTCCTTTGCGGCGATGACGAGGAAGTCCAGGCAATCTTAGTAGTGTTATCGCGGCCAAAAACAAACGCTGTGTTCGTGCCAGCACCCATCGAGACCCCAGGGGCAAAGGTGAGCGGCAGTTTGCGCTGGTGCGCACTACCGCCTTCTGGGGAGGAGAAGCAGAAGCCTGGCGCGTTATCTGTCTTGCCTCCGTTGGTCTCTTCTTTGGTTGCCTCCCTCTCCTTGCCCTGGTTCTTTCTCTTAGCTTTTCTCGCCAATTTCTTCCTTCGCGTGTCCTTACTGTCTGCCTTGGCGTCTCCACCCGTCACTTTCATGTTTGCCTCGGCCGCTTTTCTGCGCTCCAACGCCTCCGCACCCGCGTTCACCGCCTTTCTCACGAAGTTAAACCATATCATGAAATTGCGACGATCGTTTAGGTCCAGCCTACCGAAGATTGTCGCAATTTCTGTTCAAAACACAAAACGATGAACGAAGCGAAACGTGCGTTCGGACACACGTCACATGGGATGGGCGGGTGCGCGGTGCAAGAGATTACTACCACAGCTTTCTCTACTATGGAGAGGAGAGGCGTACTGCGGTAGGGACATAACCTAAACATTCTGACGCTCCTCGCTTTAGGATCTCTATACCTCACCGAACAACCAACTCGGAGAAACGTTTGTAAGCTAAGCCCGATACACAACCCCATGGGCTAGGTATCTAACAAATAGTAGTACAAAATATATATCAGGCACAAAAAAAAATGGATAGCTCCTCAGGTGAGGAGCTCCGCTATTACGGGGGACCATAGTAATCAGAACCCACGACCAATACAAAAGCCCAGGCATTCCCCTATTACTACTACCCATATTTGGTTCTGATCACTACAGTGTTTCCTCGTAATAGTGATAAATCTTTGGGGACAAAAGCGCAAACCCTACACGACTCATGCTACGATAGAGGTGCACTATTTTGTTTCTCGGGCTCCTCACTTGAGGAAATCTAAATCTCACCCGAAAAAAAGATTTTGAGAAGAATGAAGGTGCAACCCGATGAACAAACCTATGGCTTAGGTATACAAAAAAATCATAATGCAAAACAAGAATGATATTCCGACGATTTGAGGTTAAGGAGCCCCGTGATTCAGAAACAAAAAGGCCGAAAAGTGCAAACCCTACCATGGTACGACTCTGGAATGCTCATTCACTCTTGAACGGTGGCGCACCAGACGCTGAATAAAGGAGATGGGCCGCGTGGGAAAACGACGCTGCGGCGGAATCGTACGGAGGCGAGACTTAAGACACCATCTGTTTATGTAAAACAGGTCAGCACTGGTTCTTTCTCCTTTCTTTCTAGCTTTACACTCTACACCCCCCCCGTCGTTGGGCATTACTCTAACATAACGCTCCCATGACAGGGGGTACTGTACAACGACCAAATTCGCGCCGGGTGCCTGGGTTGAGTACGAAACATACGCGTGGTGAGCATGAAGCCCTGATGAGCAATCAAAGGAAGCTATTTTCATGGCGAAAAATATGTTTTAAAGCGGGACTGCACTCGCTCTAGTGGAAGGAAGTTCGGGTGCATAGGATACTCGGTTTCCCGCAGTTTGTGGGCATCACTGCCGTGACTCGGATCGATTAGCACCGCGCCACGCTTCCTCGTAGATCACGATCATACTCTCACAGAAAAGGGCTTGGTAGCTGAAAGCTCATCGGATTCCGTTATTTACGTCTGCCACCCAACTCTAGCAGGAGTCCTCGCGGCAACCTTTTGTGTCTTCGCGACTCAGCACATTACAAAAGAGAGGAACAGAGTGGAAGTATATTGCGTCATAGTCGGTGACGTTCCCAGGCCTCTATGTCGGTTACATGTTACGGTTCGAGTAAGAACATGCATGCCTACATATCAACAGTAAACCCGAGGATATTCCGTTGTGTCCCCAGACGTCACAAACGTCAGCGACCCGGCAGGTCTTGTTCAACGGGACAGCCTCGAATGTGCAAACGTAATATAAGGGGGGAAAATTAACAGCAAATCAATTCATATGTTAACTGTTTGTTTAGGAACAGGGGGTGATAAACAATTAAATAGAAGGGAGGTAACTAACAATTAATTAATTAATTGTTTGTTTGGGGAGAGGGGGTAATAAAAAATACAGCGTTTTCGGCAGTCGGGGAGACGATATGCCATCACCTCTGAGTTCACACTCCCGCCTATGCTCCCGCCTGAAATCATCTTCTTCTTTCCAGCACGTTCCACCCTCTGCTCCGTCGGGGAGCACTTCAGAGTTCCCATTCTGGCCGATTACTTCGGCAGTCTCCTCAGGGCTCAGCACAAAGCCGCTGCTGGGACACGCTTTCAGGTAGCCTAGCGTGTCGCTGATTTGCTGACTGCACCACTCCTCCATGACCTTGTCCATAACTGCGCGGGAGAGCAGAGGGGGTACATAGATGTATAGTTAGTATATAGATAGTAATGTGGGGTGAAATAGTTGATACTTTTCCACATTTGAAAGAGACGAGCATTCAATAATTTCCAGATCCGGGGGAGGAATTCATTCATACTACTGTGGAATTCAAGAAAATACCTGGTGCCTAATTTCCACGTTCGAGAGAGACGATATCGCAAAGAGTTTGACCCCAAAAGGAAAGAGGCACGGGCTAAACACATAATAATGTGTTCCACGCATCCTACAACATTAACCAACACAGGTTTTAATTTCCATACTAACTACCATACGATGTTCTACATGCCCCTCATAGACTACTGGCGAATGTCGTTCCAAGAGAACACCCCCTTCCCCCCCCCCCATCGTGGCCGCAGTACTCCTTCCACCCAGAAGCCACCAGTACGGGCCAGCAAACATCCTTATAACATTAAGAGAAACGTCAAGAAGTGTACACGACTGCGAGTCTTTTCATATATACTTCGTTCGTATCACACCTAGCTTGGGTTTGAAACCGACTCGTGATCCAGGGCGGGGAGGGGCTGAAAGCAGAGACTACCGGGTTCATGACCCCTTGGACAGGAACAAGGCACCCAAAGCACGTCTGGAGAGGGTCACAAAACTCCATTTTCTTCAGTCAAGCCCAAACTCCCTACATTATTGAGGGGACCATAGTTGGTGCGCCTAACGGCCAAGAAACCAGCAAGTTGGGATCAGGCGAATGCCTCTTCACAACAAAAAACAGATGATGTACACGCTTTAACGCATATTTGGAGCCCACGTGAGCTTCCGGCCGCGTCTGTAATCGCGGCTCCTAGCAGGCGATGCGTGAGCACATGGCGGCGCAACGTCTGTATGCAAAACGAGGGGCCCGTCTGTCGAGACACGCGAGTAATCCTGCTCTATTGTTCCGTTTAATCGTTTTCCTTTATCTCAAAAGACAGCGACCCACACTTGAATTGCCACATGGTTATCTGTTTTCGCGCGATCGGTTGGTGCGGCAAGATCCGAATAACTAAAGAACAGCCTGCCGAGGGCGTCCGATCAGCCGAGACCAAAGCTATGGTAGGGGGGATGTTATACTATTATTGTTACTACCAATTTTAGGCCACTCGCGCGAGCGGCTCTGTACCCCACTCAAAAACGAACGGAAAAAAAAAAGTTGGCGAAGCTAGCCGCTGAAAAAAGAAGTCCTAAAACTGACTCCCCTACCACAGCCTTCGTCGGTAGTATAGACTTATACTGATATATAATCCAAGTAAATGCGTTTGTTGCGTTTCTGGGTTTCGCCTGACATACGTATGATCCGCGCAAACCAAAACTGTGAGGTATCCCTGTGGATGGAATGGTTTGGAGACGCCAGCCTTTTCGGCATTTGATAAAAGTCGCCGGAGTACATTCGGACGCGCAGGTGAATGTTGACGTTAACCTTACACTCGAACTACTCCATCGTCGGGCATTGTTTCCGAGGACACCACAGCGGACCAGTGAGACTACGGAAAACTTTGTAGTGCACCTAATCATGCTTCAAAGCAAGCCAACGCAGGTTGGGAGTACTGAATCCAACGCACGATAGTAAAAGCAAGGCGAGGACCGGGTTGCGTCGGAGGGGAGAGTAGGCCGTGCGATCTCGGGTCAAAGTACGGTGCTTGACTAAAATGGACATATGAATAATACAATAGTGTTTTTGGCAGGGTGTATACTTTGGGTACCCAGGTACCGAACCTAGTGTCTGGATCATACTCGGGTATGTACCCAGGTACCTCCAGAGTATGTACATTCTACTAAACATACCGTAGGAATAATAATAGTATCGGTAATCTCACCACCGAGCAGGCTCGACACTTGCGACCGCTTCCGAATTCCCTCAGCTCCCTCACTGCGCTCCACTTGGCTGGCGTCGGGCTTGGTGGCTGTCGTCTCAGTGATCACCGACTCCGACGCCCTAGTGTTGCTAGTGTCGTCCGCCGGCCTGGCTGAGTTCAACCCCATGGGTTCCATTGCCACCCCTGGCGTGAAGGCCGCTGCTCCATCTTCTTGGCGGCCAGGCTCCGTTCCGTTCCCCTCCCCGAGGACGTCCAAATATTTCGACAGCGTTGGCCTTTTGTCCTTCTCATTACCGTCGGGTGTAACGTTGGCCGTTGCCGAGGGTGCGTCTAGGCTGACGGGACCGACATCCGCCGCGCACAGCGTAATTCTGTTCAACAGAAAGCGCCGGCAGGAGTGGGTTGACGTAGCAAATTCCTGATCAAGTACCCGAGGCGGCGAGAAAACGTTGCCATTCGATTTGTACGAGAAAACACGCGTACGTGCGATTGAACCAATCCGTATGCGTTTAGGGCATATGTACCGCGAAAATGCCGTGGCATGACATGAAGCCTAAGCGCGCGAGGCCTTTAGGATTCGGGAAAATGTACCGCATTCGGCGCGGCCGAACTGGGATATTTTGGCCGCCTCACAGCAACAATCGAACTGGGGAATGCTTTCGGAGAGGTATGGGTTCCTTGGGTAGGCCCGTTACACGACACTTTAAAGATTTTCACGTAGAAGCTTCTACCGGTAGAGTACAAACGGAGGCCGACACCCTCGAGCGCAGAAGGAAACCCCCGACCCCTTCTGCTGAGAGGACGATGCTGTGATCGCGGCACGTCCCACGCCTCCGCCGGTATACCTCGTGCATGAACGCGCCCCCATGGTCGTCGGCGACGCATCGCTCCTGCGTAGGGCACCCCAAAGGTCAGCCATGACCATGGGCAGTGACAAGATGCTGCCGATGGAGTGCAAACAGAGGCCCATGCGCTCGAGCGCGGAAGAAAACTTCCGACCCCTTCCGCCAAGAGCACGGTGCTGTAATCGCGACACGTCTCACCCCCTTCGCCGGCTTCCCTAGTGCACGTACGCTCTCCCCGTGGTCGTCGGCAAAGCATCGTTCCCGCGCAGGGCACCCCGAAGGTCATTCAAGACCATGGGCCGTGACAAGATGCTACCGGTGGAGTGCAAACAGAAGCCCACACGCTCGAGCGCAGAGGCGAACCCCCGACCCCTTCCACCGAGAGGACAATGCTGCGATCGCGACACGTCCCACCCCACCCGCCGGCTTACCTCGTGCATGGACGCGCCCCCGTGGCTGCGAGTGGCACGACACTCTCGTGGACGATACCCCGAAGTCGAGCGAAAACCCTGTCTCGCAGCTCGTCACAGAGGTATTCCCCGACGGCGGTGATGATGGAAGCAGCAATCTGTTCGATCAGCTCGTTGTAGCCCGTGTGGTGCTGGTAAGGAGGACAGGTAAAAATAAAACAGGGGGCAGATGAAACTTCGTCAGCGCTCTGGACGTACGCTACGGCAGGGGTCACTTGAGGAGGTCTATACCTCACCCAACAACTGGCTTTGAGAAAAAAATGAACTTGCAACTCGACTAACAGTCCCATAGCCTAACTATACATATAATATTATTGTAAAGCACTATCTGCATTCCAACGATGTTGGGTGGTTTCTCGCTTGAGAAATCCCGTCAGAGAACTTTCGCCAAAAATGTGCTACCCCCTCGTAACACACGTCGCTGTACAGACTCCACCCTTCGGACATGCTCAGTGACGTTAAGGGAGAGCAGTTCGAATATGAGATAGTGCGACTTTCGTGGGGGGTTCGAAATATTATTGCACCGCCATCATCGTTGACAACGCTTGGCCGTACAACCCGACGGCCGTATGTAAATTGTGGTACTGAATAGGCTCGCAGTACCATCGCACCCTCGCACTCAGTCCTTCCAACAAACGTCACGTTTTTTTCTTGTCCTACGTTGTGCATTGTTGTTCCAACGCAGAGGCTCACACCGACATTGCCTCATTCGCTGTCCGTTCAAAGGGGTTTTCCATTCGCCCGACGAAAGCATGTAGTCATGTGCACCCTGGTTCAAGCCATGTCGCCTCTCGATTTACGGCACAGAGTTTCGCTTCTACTGTCTGAGATGCCATATTTAATGCGACGCGTGGTGTTGCCTTCTCTGCGCTCTAACCCCGGCGGCGAGCAGCGCCATGCATATAAACCCCCCGTGTGAACACTAGCCTTGCCGCCTGTCTCTGAGCGGACCGAAGTCCTGATGTCGCCTTTAGCCCCACCACAGGTAAGGATGCGGAAGGTCTCGCCGGGAAGAGAGCACGCCGCCAAGAAAGAGGCGTCAAACTCGAAGAGCGCGGTGAACAACTGTGGGGTATCAATGAACGACATCGCCATGTCATACAGACCCCAGGTGGAGGTAGTATTAGGCTCGGCAGATGATTGCTGCTGGCCAGCGTCCTCATTCTGCCGTGCTCCAATGGTGCGGGGGACCGGTGGGGTGTCGTTCTTCTCGAGCGAAAACTGTTCATTAAGTCGGGCAGAGAGGCGGGAGGGGGGGTGAAGAAGGATCGAGATCCAACACATAGCATTAGTTATATTTGAGGTTACAGCGCGGACTCGAGAGGAGGAAAGCAAGCCCGTCTAGCTTTTACTTGTCCTGAGAGGGCTAAAACGTCTGTCTCAGATGCATCCTGACAAAAGTATCGAGGAGGGGGGCAGGCTGCGGGGGGATATAAAGCCCGGCGGGCATCACTGTGTTACTGGAACAATACAACACGAGAGCCCCTTTGGAGGGTGAGGCAGAACTCGGTTTGACATACAGCTCGGCATTACATTATCATGGTTTAATAGCCCTTTAACTGCTGCAGAAGCATCCCCCACTAATTCCAAGCAATTTATCGCCATGGCCGTGGGCGCAGTTCAAATGGGGTTAATGGGCGGCTTGATCAGTCTTATCGGTAACGGATATTTGCGACCAAAGCAAGAAAGGTCTATTAGTAGAACGCGTGTTTATGTGTCTATTTTGTATTTGACGAGCGGAACAAAATGGGACAAGAGCTAAAGGTGTCACTGTAACGAAGTAGAGTCAAAACACCGACGCAGAGCCTTTCCCATCGGGACAGACTTGTCAACCACCCTCTACCGGCAGAAGTACCTTTCCGTACTGTTTCGCCAGCCTTGCGGTTGGTACACTCAAGCCTAGACTGGTCCTGGAACGATGCTCGCGGCACATACTCCACATAATTCTCACGCCTCAGCCGGCGATCGCTTGTTTACTTCTACTCCATATCCAAGCAACCCCGGCACATACCTTCCGCATGGCGTCGAACGCCGGACGCAGGGAGCTTGCCTGCTCCCTGCGAACTAGCGCCTTCATCGCCATGAATCGAAACGTCGCAGTAACCGCCGCCTGCCTCGTCGTCGTCTCGATCACCCTGTCTTCATCTTTCGACTCGGCGTCGAGCGCAACACGCGGCGCACCCTCCACGCCGTCATCACGCCTGGCAAGGCATTCCTCCGGCTGTGCTTCAGCAGCCTCAGCACCGAAGTTTCGGACAGCGTTGAACCCCGCGCGCAGAGAGCGGGTACGCCTCCTGCATACGAGCGCCTTGAGGTCTTTCTGAGCTTGTTCCTTCCTCTGCGCGGCCTTCAGCGTGCCCGCCTCAAGCCTCGATTTGACCTCGAACGTAGCGCGGAGCTGCGCCTCTAGTGGTCCGACCAACGCCTGGGTTGCCGCTAGACTAGCTTCAAGGACGTCAAGCTGGCGAAAAGCAGCAGCGGCCATTTCCTTGAGGTCGTCTCCCGTCACGTCCTCCGCGAGCGCTTGAGCTGTATCGCGACCAGCCATGTCCACCACACGAACTACTGTCTCCGAAGCTCCCTTCCCACCACTCGCCAGAGAAGAAACGAAGTCTTGCTGCGGCTGCGACTGCCGTTGGCCAACCTGAACCCAAGGCTTACCTTGCTGCTGCTGCTGCTGCCCTGACCTTCCGACACCGAGGTGTAAAAGAGCTTCTATCTCGGAATGTCCGGCGCGCGGTGCACCTATGGCAGCTTCAGCCTCAGCCGCTACCACGCCGGCCGTCTTGTACTTGCCAAGCTTAGCGCATCCGGTATCCGCATTGCGATTGCGAGGCCTAGCGCATGCGGTACCCGCAATAGGAGTAACGTCGATCTCGGCCATGAGGGCCTCGAATTCCGACATGCCCTGCGCTAACTATAGTAGCTCTTCGCCGACTTGTTCGCCTGTGCTGTTTACGCAGGCGTGCAGTGAAGGGCAACGAACGTTATCGGGGTCGCTGTATGTTGAGGACAAAATTTATTATGTAAACATGGCTTCAATTCACGGTTTCAAAGGGTTTGCGCGATAAATGGGTTGTGATATTTGACAGAGGGGGG
>JAYJMJ010000002.1:6295333-6305403 GCA_036873875.1 Laminaria ephemera
CCCCCCCCCCCCCCCCCCCCCCCCCCCCCCCCCCCCCCCCCCCCAAGGCGTATGCCATCCACAAAACTTGGAGGGCGCGTTATTTCGCCATTTTCTTCGCCGCTTTACGGTAGGTCTCTTGTGGTTGCTGGCGCAGAGATAGACATATATATAGAGAGAACGAGACGAATCGTACGTGTACACTGGTATGTTGAATGGTGCTCAAGAGTTGAAACCACGACGTATCAACACCGAAAGAAAAGCAAAAAGAACCTCCAAGATCTTTGTCCCCGAAATATCAACGGTGAGCAATGACACAGCAACATCGGAAGAAAGAAAGAAAAACCACGACGATTTTTTCCCCCCCAACCTATCAACGGGGAGCAACCGCTTGTCGGAATAACGCTCACGTGGATATGTATGAGCTTCAACGCGTATAGAGATAACTGTAAAGCGTAGTATCCGACAACGCTCATGTGGATATGTATGAGCTTCAACGCATGTTGAGAAAATGATAAAGCTTAGTATCTGACAACGCTCGTGTGGATATACATGTTCTTCAACGCATGCAGAGAAAATAATAAAGCGTACTATCTGGCAACGCTCACCATTGTATCCTCCTGCGTTTTCCTCGCAGCTTCGGTCTTCCTCTGCTCTTCCTCCATCCGAGACACCTTCGACGTGGCACCGTCGCGCTCGATGCGCAGTAGCTCTTTCTTCGCCCTGAGCGATGAGGCTTCTTGGTGAAGTTGCTCCGAAGCGGTTTCGGCCCGGTACAAAGCCTGCCTGAGTCCTTGGACCTGTCAAGGTTGCATATTTTAGGTGGAAATATAGTGATGTGTAGGGGGCATGGTTGTGGGGTTGTTGCGTATTGTAGGAGGAACAATAAGACTTGTAGGGGGGTTCCTGGGCGCGGGAGTTCTTACAACATTTAGACACGGTCTGGCCCTCGTGGGCGGGGAAATATCGCTAAAAAAAACAGATCTTGCGACGTAATGTGCTACTTTCGTATAACACGTGTACCTCGTTTTTTAAGGTGGGAAGAGTAGGTGTTTACCGTAAAGCGTACTACGTAAAAATCTACCCGTGGTGAACGGCGGGCTTCCTTGCGCCCACTTCCCGTTTTGATCGTCGCGCACGGTGTCGTCGCTTGGTCCTATCTTGATTATCCGTTTTCTCCGTACAGCAGGGCAGCAGCTCTCGCTTCATCGAACCCATGCCTACACCAAGACCATCAGAGCACGCCCACACTCTGTTTTTTTCGTACTGTAAGTTGGCCGACTGTAAGTCGCCTACTTAATCTTCCCACCTACAACATCCTCCGGGGTTGATCAAGCCCCGAATCAACGCCTGGTTTATTCTTGATATGGTCCTTTTCTCGTCGTGAGTTTCCATTTTAGAGTGGTTCACTCCACTTCCGACCCTCTGGTCGAGTGTTCTCTTATAGTGGTTCTCCCCACTTTAATTCCCCTTTCTCTTGATTATTTACCGGCAGCGGGATAGGCATTTCAGTTACTGTAGTTGCGTGCGGCAATATGCGGAGTTCTGCGTCTTTGCAACTGGTTGGCGCGTTTGTGGCTCGACATATCATAATATCATATGGTGTAAATTAATAAAGACTAAGTCAGTTAGCTGGCGTTTACATCGCCACCCAACTAATAACTAGCCGAGAAGCCCAGCCCACTCACAACCCTAGTGTTTATTATTTCCTGCTTCAAAGAGGGCACCTCTTCCGCCCGGCCGCTGAAATCGTGTCACCAGAACCACAACAGTCAGCTCGAACTGGGCGGTCGGCCAGCCAGACAATACAGTCTGCTTAACCCTTTTTGAGCTGCGAGAAATTTGCCTAACTAATTCCAAGTAATTTGTCTCCAAACACGTGGGCCCAATTCTAAGCCGGTTAAAGCCATGATTTGTCGAATCAAGCACCTGAATCTCTCTTCTCCTCTCCTCTCCCCTCCATATATTTATGAATCATTTCGCCAACTACTAACAGAATACCTGCTCTCTAGCGGTGGAGGCCTCAGATGACGCCGCCTCCCGCTCCGTCTGGAGGTCTCGAATTCTCTCCTTTTGCTTCTCGATCGTGTCAGCATGCGAGTCCATCGTATCCTAGATTAAGCCACAAGAGTGCAAAAAAGAGTGAATCCAATGTCTCCCATAGATCAACCCACGAGAGCACAAAAAATGAGAAGGAGGTCAAACGAACCGGGTATGAAACTCCTCTCCGTCTGAATGGTCTCGTATCTGCTCCTTCTTCTTCTCGACTTCGAAGTTTGCTAACTCACGCTCTCGGGCTTTCCTCAAGTCATTTTTTTTGCACAAGAAAAAGTCCCTAAGAGTACGAGTATACACTCGGGGGGGCTCGAACCTGCGAAACCGACCTTAGCGGTTACGGGGTTAACCCACTAGACCATCGGGGACGCCACCAAGTATTTCTGACTGGCGGGAATCGTTCACCGAGGAAATACCCCAAATCGCTGGAAGTTCGTTCGTGGTTTACTGTACTATTACGGGGGACCATAGTAATCTAGTAATGAGGATCTAATATGGTTAGTAAAAACAGTGGAATATATAGATTTGTTTTGTGTATATCGTGGGTCCTGATTACTATGGTCCTCCGTAGTATTCGTAGTACGCATACCTAGCTAGCTAGGCCATGGGATTGTCCATCGGGTTGCACGTTCATTTTTTCTCAAAGTCGTATTTTTTATTTTACGGAGGTCCATAGTAATCAGGACCCACGATATACACAAAAACCTATACATTCCACTTTTTTTACTAACTATATTTGGTCCTCATTACTAGATTACTATGTACCCCCGTAAATAGTGAGGTATAAAGCTCCTCAAGGGAGGACGCGTAGACCCTTTGGGTGCATCCCCTACCCTACAGTAGCATGTGTCTTATTAATAGAGTGTTTGCCGGCGGGGAACACCGCTGACGCGGTTCTTCCCTCGTTAGTGCCGATTGAAAAGTGCCTAATGCCGGCAACGAGCCGCTGAAATCGCTTGGCACGACTGTGGAATCCGCTGTAACTAGTTCACTCGTCAGTGCCCGTTGAATAGTGCCTATTGCCGGTAAAGAGCCGCTGAAATCGCTTGGCACGACTGTGGAACCCACTGTACTAGTACCAGTGTCGGTGTTATGCCCAATCGTGCCGGTGTCCGATGTACTGCCGGAATTGTTGGCTGGCACATGCCGGCACTACAGAGAGACCACCACTGCACCCCTCTCGTTGCACGCATCACGGCCCCACCTACACCCATGCCCACCTGAAGATCTACAAATTCCGCTTTACGCATCTCCAATTCCCCCTTCTGGCTGTGGATGACCCCCTCCAGCAGCTCGTCCATCCGGTCCTTTTCACACCGGTTTTTCTCGGCCAGCGCCTGCAACTGCTGGCGCAGCTTGTCCTTCTCCGATTCCCCCGACGCTGTGGCGCCACGCAGCCGCTCGAACTCCTGTTGGCAGGGGGCGCTATTAGGGTGTTTGCGAGATTCCAACTTTGGTTGGGTAGGAGTTGGGTAGGAAAACATGTAATAATAGTAGTGAAACCGCCGAACGTCACTATCCAAGGCCAACCCAACCCACGAAAAATAAGCGAAAAATTAAGTTATTACGGAGGACCATAGGACCATAGTAATCAGGACCTACGATACACACAAAAACCTATATATTCCCCTATTTTTACTACTATATTTTGGTCCTAATTACTATGTACCCCCGTAATAGAAACATGCATTCCTACCATTTTTTTTTTCTAGCCTAATTTTTCGTGGGTTGGTTGCCCTTGAGTTATGACGTTCGTCGGTTTCAATGCTGTTATTGCATGTTTTCCAACCTAACATAATTCGGAAATCGCAAACGCCCTATTGTTCGAGAACGGATGGGGTATGGGTTGGGTGAGCCGGTTAGGTGGCATGCACGCACCCATCGTGAAACTGTTGCGCCTTCCCCCAGCTTTAATAATTTTTGGGACCCGTGTATATCGACTATCGACCAAAAACATTTATTATTATTTTTATTTTTTCCCTCCGACAATCATCAATGTAGCGTAGATGCCGTCCCGATAAAAATCGAGTATCCTTCCGTCAAGCAGTAGTATCTCTCCTACGACTCTCTGCCTACTGTTTCCCAATTTCCCCTCCCCACTTCTTTCCATTTTCGAAATGCGATCTTTCACCCGTCTACTGTAAGAAGAGCGCGCAGCCGTATGAGCTTCATCATGCTGCGGGCGTGCCGTGTAGCTCTTGAAGTTGTGCTTCGGACACATATCCTACTCCAGCAGCCTGGACTGCTAACCCTACCTGATGCTGTATCCGTCAGTGTTTTTCCGACATTTTCTTCTCTCCGAAACTCCAAAGGGGTTACTAATGGCGCGGCAGTTCACTGGCCGGCGACTACTAATTCCTCAAGCGCTGAATCTCCTGCCGCATGTGATTGGGGTTGTTCTTTGGAGTTTGAAGTGCCAGGGAACAAGAAACGAAGTTTCAAACGAAAAATACTGTAGAGCCGCTGTTGTGCTGCGATCAACCCCCGCCGTAGTGCTGGCGTGCGCACTCTCAGAGATAGTCCACCACCAGAAAAAGGGTTCGCGGCGCCCCCTCTCTCCGCCACCGATTCGGAAAGCCACAAAAACTTGCACCATTCAGGGCAATGACGACGAAAACGGGGCGGACTCACGTTCATCGCTCGAAACGATGACCATCATAGCCAACCACCGGCCAAGGCCAACGTAGGGAAGGTACCCCCGTATTCATTCAGAGCAGGGTAAGAAACAAATCGATGGTGACGTACTTCGATAAATAGTAAAGCTCAAAATATTAAGACTTGCAAAAAAAAATGGTAGCCACCCGCGTGAGTGGCCCTGAGCCGCTAAAATCAAAACGGCTCTGAAGGTGCCTCCCCCCCCCAACCGTAGCGCTCCGGCTCGAAAGAGATGCGTGGTCAATGGTCAAATGACTAAGGCAAGCAACAAATGAGTGAAATACCCCCTACAGCAGCCTTGGCCCGCTACTTAGATGCAACAAAAAAAATAGGGAGTTGTTGGCGCTCCTCTCCGGGCAGAGTGGATCGAAATCTTACCGTCGTTGTCTGTAGGAGTTGGGTGCGCAGCCGTTCTATCTCATCCACGGTGCCCCTTAGAGAGGCGCCCTCGGGGCCGCCCTCGCGCCCGCCCACGCCGTCCACCGCTTCTAGCACACGGTGCGGTACGTTCTTGATGTCTCTCGCCCTCCCAGCATACCTTGTAGAATACCGCGAGTAAGTAACGAGGAGGGACAGGACAGGGGAAACACAACACCTAAAGGTGAGGGTGCACACGCTTGGGTTAACCCTTTTAGGATTTACAACGGCAACAGGTATCCCACACTAACTTTCAAGGGATTTGATCCCGAAAACGTGGCCCCAGTTCTAAAAAGGATTTATCGTTTCGCGGAGACTTTTGCCTTCGACCTCGGCCGTGCTTGCCATTTTCGCCGCAATTTTTTTGATTGGTGCTGTCCGCGGGGGTCTTGCTAAACTGACCCCATGCCGCTTGATCATGCGCGAAAAATGTGTTTCTTGTGCCGGAGCCACCCACTCTCGCTGATTGATTACCCCGGCGCAGTTTTGCCGCGGAGATCTGGCAAAATGATAAAAACTTGTCCCCGCACCATGCTGTATCCTAGTACACAATACGCTCACGTGGTTATGTTGGGTGTATACTTCGTACATTCCGGCAAGACTGACAGATCCCCCAATAGGTCCCCTGGACTTGGAATATTCCCAAAGCATGTTAGGAAACAGAGGCCCCGCCGTGGTACACCGGCCAAGCAATACGATCGCTCTCCAAATATCGCGATCGAAGCAACGGATCGTTGTTGTTGTTCGTTGCTGTTTTCTCATTATAATTCATCGTTTTCTAGTCCGTGGTCACGGGACAGGCTCCAACGACTCTGGAGTTCGAACAACTCTGGAGAGGCAGAGTACGCCTCACGAAACGTAAAACAAAGTAAGAAACACAACCGAATCCTGGGCCGGCGGTAGTTGTACCGATTCGGGAATGCTTTCTGCGGACGTACGCCCGCCCCCCCCTTCCTCGCTTCCTTCCCTCGCCCCTAGTTAACCCCTTTACTACTAAAAAACTTACCCCACACTATATCATGTTTAACTATTTTCCCACACTACAAGCACTATCGACACTAATCCTAAGTAGTCTGCGCCCAAAAACGTGGGTTCAGTTGAATTCTAAAGTGGCTGTTAATGCTGATACTATACCTGAGCGACATCATGGTCTGCTGGAAACACGCAGGTGCCGCGCGAACGGCGCATACCATGAGCGTCTTGCAGTTGCCTCCCAATGAATCTTTCAACAGGTACGTCAGCTTAGAGTTGCGGTAGGGCACGAACGGCTTCTCGCCCACCGGCCCAGCCGCCCCAGCTGCTGCCCCTCCTGCCGAAGAACGGGCGGCAGCTCGGTGGTACTTGGACAGCGCGCTAAGAACGTCTCCGAGCAGGGTTAAAGATAGGTTGATGTTTTGGGCTTCCACCAAGGAAGACCCCTCCACCCCGGACATCGACACTCGTTCTGACCCCGCCAGGTCGATAACCTTGGGAAAACCAGGTGTGAATCATAACGGTCAGGAGAACTTGCACGCGGCTTTAATCGTTTTACCACTCCAAAACATATCTCACACTAATTCCAAGTAGTTTCCCCCCCCAAAAGTGGGTCCAGCGCTAAAGGGGCTAGCCGTTCGAGCTCGTCAAGAATCAACGTTTCAAGGCTAGAAATTGTACAATTACCGTCAACGTTGAGACGCTGTAATGCCGTACGCATGGATGGTCAGCTGGTGTAAACACTGAGTCGCTGCTGTACTGCGTGTTGTTTGTTCGCAGATGTTCGGAACGCGCCGCGTGCCGTTCACGAAGTTACATCAAGCGGGCTATTACTAGTGCGTTCCTTAACTATTGCGCCCCTCGTAACCGTCTCAACCGTCGCGTTTCCTCCCGCAGTTCGTCATGCCCTGCATACATCCAGGAATATTACAACGAGCCAATGCGAATTTCTAATTCATACCGCACCAAACAACAGGGAATCCTTTCGAGATGGTCGAAGCTTTTTTTTACTCTATTAAAAAGTGGTGTTTCGACCGCCTATCATATCAAATTCCCATACTTATGTACCGGCGCACAAGTTGATGGCAGTTACAAAAATCCTACTGCGCGAGTTCCTAGCGACGGCATTTTTATCTTTGACATGATCGCCCTCCCGCCACCTGCATCTTTCCGATACTGACGCAGTCCACGATAGATGCCCTCCTGCTCCTCCTATATCCCTTGGGAGAACCGCCACTGCCGCCGCCGCCACCGCCCCCGCTTGCAGCTCCCACAGCGCCCCCCAAAGCCCCAGGAGCACCGACAGATCTGAAAGGACTGGTAGACCTAGACCTGACAGCCATCGCCGTCGGGGAGTGTGTTGCCTCGATTTCGAGTATGAGGATGGCATGGCTGCGGCTGCTGCGATCGTTCAGACCGGTGGAGGCCGTTCGCCTCGCTTTCGTCCCGTTCGACACGAGCGTTGCCACGGCGGCGGCCGAGCTAACGGGGACGCGGAGCCCCCGTCCCCCGGATAGAAACACGCCTCGCGACGGGTGTTCCCGCACCTCGATTTTGGAGGGTGGTGACGATGGTGGGGCTGTTGTGCCGTCTGGGCGGGAGGATTTACTGCGCTTGTTGCCCGCCCCGGCGCCGGAGCCAGAGCCGCCTACCGTTTCTAGCAGGTTGTGGAAAACGTTGTTGTAAATCTCCACGTATCTTGAATAGAGCGTGAAAAAAGGTTGTGTGGGGGAGATGGTAAACGTAAGAGGTGGCGCAGTTAGTGCGGTTGAATGGAGCGTCAAAAAGGGTTCCGGGGGGGGGGGAGGGGGTGAGAGCAGGAGATCTCGCAGTTAACACGTTACAAAAAAACATTGAATCATACTCAACTGGTTGAACTTACGGTCGATGGCATTTTCGAAGTTCACCGAACGCAAACTACTATGCACAGGGCTCACCAATATTTGACCGAACGATCGACCGCGAAGAAGATGTGCGCTGTCATGTTAGTCTACTGTCTGAAGACAGAAATATATTTGTATCTGTAGACGTAATCGAAAATGTGTCCAAATGATAGCCTGCTGCGAGCAAAACCAAAGAGCGTTAACCAGGAGTGTAGACGACAAAATTTTGGATACAATCCAATCGGCGACCGATGGGTTCACGGCTCGCAGCAGCGCCTAAACCATCTCGCCGGTTGAGTACTTGGGTTATCTGTCTGAGCCTGATGCCGCGCAATCTTTGCCGAAGGATACAAAATATGTACATTGCGTCCCCCCCCCACCGCGCGCGCGTGCTCGCCTGCAGAACATAACCTCACCCTAACGAATACTACTCCTGTAGTTCTACGGGAACGTTGCGAGATTAACTCCGTTGGGGCTCAAAGGGAAAATAAAGTCGGAAAAAACGATCGATTTACAGCATTGGACGCACGAAGCGATTCAGGCCGCTGAAGGAGGGGATGTGTCCTAACTGCATTTTAAGGAGCTGTGCGACACGCACGCTGCATGATGATACCCGTACTGCTGCACACTTTTCTTAGATTCTCGATAATAACGCAATCGTTATTTTTTTATCGCTATGATGGGTTTCAGAAAAATGGGTGCTGAATACTCTCCCGACAATTTGAGCGGAAACGACCCATCAGCGAGATTCAAAACCCCCCACAACCCGGATCAAAATAGAATCTCTCACGTCAGGAAAACCATGAACGCCTTGTCGGAGCCGGCCGCCGCGTCTCTCTGTAGTCGCTCGAACAGCAAGTTCACTGCGCGCGGAAGAACACCCGGGTCTTGCTCGGTCCCGCTGATGGTGTGAGTTTTGCCCGACCCAGTGCTTCCATAGGCGAAGACAGTCGTGGTAAACCCTGGACATTTGTGTGCGAGAGAGAGGAGAAACGCCTAGCTAAGCAGTGAATGAGTCGTTCCAATGTACCGGGTGTGGGATTTTGTTTAAGACTACGGCGTTGCTGTCCAGTAGACTACGGCGCTGCTGCCCAGTAGACTACGGCGTTGCTGCCCAGTAGACTACGGCGTGGCTGTCCAGAAGATGGTATGAGTTTATCCCGAGCCGGTGTGTCCGTAGGCGAAGACGGTCGTGGTAAACCCTGGACGTTTGTGTGTGAAGTACATGGAGGAAGAATGCATACGAGTAGCTACCCGGTGAATGGCCGGTTCTCATGTATAGGTGTCGCTCGCCCTAAATGCAGGACGCGCCGGCCAAAACAAATCCTGCCGGTCGTGGTGGTCGGTTTCTATCTTGCACGTCAGCCTAGGCCAACCCTAACCCTAACCTTAACCCTAACCCTAACCCTAACTCTAACCCTTTGGGGGGTTCGAGGTCGGCAGGGGCAGTCACGCGGCTCCACAGCGTGTTTTGGTGGCATTTTTAGAAAGAACTCAGGGCGGCCGAAAGGCCAGCGTCGACCATTTAGACCAACGATAGACAGGAAGTTTTTTGGCCTACGCGTCGTGCATTCCGGTCGGGTCACCAGGTGTTAGCTTTTGTTGAAGATTACGGCGCTGCTGTCTAGCAACTGCGATATATCGAGCAGATTCTATGCCAGAACTACAGTAGGGCATTCAGCGACGGGCGACTCAGCTGACGGCGTTACACAAACGCCGTTTCGTGAAGGAGTAAAAAAGCAAGTTGCTTGCACGTCGTCGGCTGGCGTCCTGTTTCCTTTACCCCTTTGGGACTTCGGAGGGAAAAATGACGACAAACGAAGACGACTTCGTACTGTACAGCATTGGCCACTGCTCGATTGGGAGATGGTGAACTTGGTAATTGACCTACAATGCAAGGGGTTTTGCAGCAAGGGCTCAGCATGCTCCTACTCGTACTGCTGCGCGCCCACACGACTCGTAGACAGTTGATAAAACGAAACTTACCGTTTGTGTGATTACTATCTCTGGGTCCCAAAAGGGTTAATACCCCCCCCCCTCCTCTAAATCTGGATGGGTTGGCGTCGAGTGGCGACGACGCTGTAAAACAAGCCACCTCTTGTACGGGGT
>JAYJMJ010000002.1:6320471-6331243 GCA_036873875.1 Laminaria ephemera
CCCACTAACAAAACCCCCGGCCATGAGAAAACAGCCTCCCGCCGGACTCGGTCCAGTTACGGTCCACCCTACCCATAAGTGAATGATGGTTTTCTTTTCGGAGTGTTCGATACCTGGTTTGCTTCTATTAGTAGGGACACTGCTGTTTGTTATTTTTTTGTTGTTTTTGGCTTGGTTTGGCGATTTTGATTTTGGGTTCGTGGAATCGTTTTTTTGGTTTGCGAATTTGATTTGAGATTTGAGAATTTGGATTTGGATTTGGTTTTGGTTTTCGGAGTGACTTTGGGGTCATTACGATATTTGCGATGCTTTATTATTAACAATGTGACGTCATGCTATGTCATGCACTACGTTGGGTGATGTTGGTCGTATACTTAGCGGGGGGATACTGTACTGAGCAGATGGTGATATTAGCGGAATACTGAGCAGGGGGGATGATTAATGTCGTGCACCGAGGAGTGGGGGGATGTTGGTTGTCCTCTGTTTCACGATGGAGATGTTCCATCGGAGACTAGGGAGTTCCATACTTGATGAGGGATTATTGCAGTGGGGATATGCATACGTTTCTGCGGGGGAAAGGGAGTTTTTTATCCCGCCGGGTAGCTTGCTGGCTTATGATGCGTTGCCATGCTGTGACCCTTGCCTCACTCGATGGTTCGATAATATATACATGAGTTTGTGTAATCATCTGGGAGTCGATCTCGTCCCGTACCCAACATTGTAAGACCTGTCAACGCTATGGGAGGGTTTAACCGACATTGTGCGATCTGATACTCCCCTATCAACTCCACTCCAAGCTGTGAACCATCTAATACACGACTATCGTCTATACTCTTCAAGCCTCTCGGCCTCATGGTCGGTAGAGCTACCTTCGGCAGGATTCTACGAACAGGCCACCTTGTAAAAGGGTAACCCCAGGAGTGTACAGCAACCCTGAGTGTTAAGCAACCCAGGTGTGAACAACGGTGCAGGAGAGAATACACCTTATTAGTCTAATGGAGATTTTTTGCACTTTTGCGTCCGTCAATGGCAAAAATATTATATGCGCAGGCGCCTGCGGAAAAAAATATATATATTGTGCAGGCGATCAATAAAAACCCGGTGTAGGCGGTGTTAGTGACGGTTTGGACTGCATCTAAAAATGTAGTCTTCACTCCACCCACTACCCTAAAATCGACCTTACGCAATATGTAACATTCCCGAGTATCTAAACCCTAACCCTCACCCAAAATACGCCCAAAACGTGTGTTGGAGGGTGAGACACCAGGCTAGACTGCGTTCTAAGGTGGGTCGTCAACGCCTGCACATATATTTTCCGCAGGCGCCTGCGCACACCCTTTTTTTGCGTCAATGGACCAGTTTGACTGGAAAAGAATTTTACCAAAACATGACAATTATTAGATTAGTTGAGGCCTCCTGCCCCAGCCGGTGGTCCTACATACCAAGCCGGAGTCCGCCCTAACGCAAGGGCGGGGGCCGTCCTCCCCAACGACCGGATCTTTCGAGATGAGATCGGGACCAAAGCTACGGTGGGGGGGTTACTTTCAGTCGCGAGAGCGGTGACCTGATTTCTTCGCAGTCTTAAGCTTATCTTTCGTGCTTTTCGGTTTCGCGATATGCACCGCCGCACGCAGTGGAATTGTTTGTTACGCTGCGTCAACAAAACAGTTAAACTCCGTTTTTGAGCGAAGTGCAGAGCCACTCGCGCACGTGGCCCACGTTCGGCAGTGAAAATGGGGGTAGCCCCCTACCGTACAGTAAGTAGCCTTGGTGTTCTCGGTAGTTTTCCTCAAAACCTCGATGCTCTTGGTTTTGGGTTGCGTTGGAAGACGGTGATCCAAGATGCGCCCGTTACACCTATGTTTTTGGACCCACACTATTGGAACCAGCTCTGTTCCGCTTTCCTATGTGTTGCGTTTGGCATTGCATGGTCAAAAATCCCTTACTTTATTTGCAATGTATATCTCTGTTTCGTAGTTCGTGACCACAGAGTTTGTCTCTCTCTAGGATGAGACATTGGCACGGACACCAGATGTGCTGGATGTCGATGGGTGGAAGTAACAGTTTAATGTGAAGAACACACACACACACCTCTGTACCATTCCTAACTCCATTGGATTGGCTCTCGATTTGCGGAGGGTTACAATAAACAGGATCCCACACCTTGATCCCTTCTAACTGTATGCACACGCCTCTATGTCGCGCAAACATTTTGGTGCGCCGCCCGACGTTTCCCTCTGCTACCCAAAATTTCAGACGACCACGCTCATGGTGCAGCACTACAATTGGTCCCGAGGAATGATCTCTCAGGCTGGAGTAAACGATTCGATCGTAATTACTCAGGCTCCAGCTGCCCCATGACAACGGGCACATTAAATCTTGCCTTCGCCCTTCGCGGCAGACGGTTCGCGTCGGCAAACTGCAGCAATGAGACTCCCAGAGCTTCGATATTGTTCGCCCCAATCGACTTGGCGTCATCGTCAAACACAAGTTGGCTTCCAACAATATGTTGGTACGAGCCTCATTCGGGTAGCGACGCACGCTCCGGTAGAGGTGCGCCCTTTCGTTTCTGAGGCTCCTCGCTTGTGGAGTTCTATATCTCTCCAAAAAAACTGATTTGGAGGGGGGGAAATAAAAACTGCTACCCGATGTACAATCCCATGGCGCAGGTATACAACAAACGTTAAATTCCAAAAACAAAGAACGAAATTCCGACGATTTGGGGTTAAGGAGCCTCGCCATGTCATTCAGAAAACGTTTCTGACAAGAAGTGGTACCTCTATACCAGGTATATCGTAGCACGCGTCTAGCCCCGTCAGCCAAAATCAGTTTGGCCGGTAAATGCTACTGCACCCCAGTCGTCGTAGCGCTCGTCAAAGTGCGTCACCAGGACGCCCCTTGCTTAATTGTTGCTTCCCTCTTGCGACTGCGTCATTGCAAAAACACAAAAAAAAGGGCTTCCAACAAGATTGGGTAGCTCCCTATTAATAGTTGAGGGGCCCCACAGCCATAAACCAGTTGGCCAAAAACAATGCTACCGCCATCGTAGCACGAGCGCGCTTCAAAAAGCGTCAACGATACGCCTCTTGCTTCGCTTTCGTTGTTCTTCGCCGCCATCGACTTCGCGTCATCGGCGAGTGTCTTCGGTCGGCGTTTCGCTCGCGTCGTCCCCGCTTGCTGCTCTGCTCCTTTCCCTTGGACCTGACCCTGACGTCACTAGGCCGTTGAATCTCTGACTCGCTCGCTCGGCGAGACTTTGTATCACCTCCGATCCAACCTGATCACGGGAACAGGGAACAGACAACGCGGCCAGTCAGCGATACCAGGTACATATCGTATGACATGGGGGAATAATGATTAATTAAGTAAATTTATGGGTTGGTTAATTAAAAAATTATTGATTCTAATAGACGATACGTCACCAGGCCGTTCAACCCTTGGCTCGCTCGCTCGCTCAGCGAGACTTTGCACAACCTACGATCCGACCTGACCACGGGAACAGGGAAACAGACAACGCAGTTGCTCAGAAATACATACCAGGGTACTTGGTACGATACAGGGGGGTAAAAAGTAAATAATTAACTATCAGGTACTTAATTGGGGATTGCTCAATCAATTATGGTCGGGATTCGGGGTAACGAGTATTCGGGGAGCCAACATAAACAACAAAATATATACCATAAAAGGATGAAGCTCGAAAATACGTAATTGACCTGCCCTATACTTAATTGATGCATTCATGCAGTGAGGGCAGGTCAATTACGTATTTTCGAGCTTCAGGGAGACGATATGGAGATGCCGGGCTTGATGGCACGACCCCACAAACAGTAGATCATCTCAGCGGCAAGCAGATTCAAGCGAGGCCGACATAAGAGACCGGTTGGACGGTTAGACACACAAGTCAGCATGCAAAGCAACGGCAATAGTGTTTTACGCAAATCCAGCCTGCAACGCATTTGTACACCTAGGCCATGGGATTGTTCATCGGGTTGCACTTTTATTTTTCCCCCAAATCAGTTTTTGGGAGAGGTTTAGAGCTCACTTGAGCCCCAGAAAAAAAAGTGATGTTTTCTCTACTATAGCATGCATCTAGCAAGCCGCTCTGTGACGTGAATACCACACGTAGGACCAAGGATCCGGTAGGGGGGTCACACGTGGGACTGATTTTTGCCCTTTTTTGCGATTTTTTTGTTCACTTTTTTCCCTCTCCTTTAGGGACTGCATGTTCGCAGCCTGAGGGAGCCTGAGGGTGTTGATGCTCTGTGGTGATCGCTGGTGCAACCTGCCGTTGTCGACGAGCATACTGCCTCTTGACCACAAGTCAAGGTACGGTAGTGGGGGGTTCCCATTACTTCTCAGGTTCCTCCCTTGAAGAGCTCTATACTGTACCAGATCCAAAGCCCGATTTTGATTTTAACACAAATGTACGCGACACCCGATGAACAACCCGAACGGTGTTTGTAGGCGTACAGATATCCCCCAAAAACAAACGTAACACAAAATAAATGGAATAGCAAAGAAAAAAATGGGCCGTTCTCCAGTTGACGAGCCCCGTCACTCAGAAAACACTGGGCCCAAGAGTACACCCGCTCTAGCGCCGCATGGCTTAGAGCCGATATCGTCTGCAGTGTACACACCTCTAGAAGGGCTCCTGTCTTCTGCGCGTCGCCGGGAAGGGTCTGCACGAACTCCGCCAGCTCTGTCACAGCGGGAAGCACCGAGCAACGTGGCGCGAGCAGAAAACGGTGTTAATATCGTCTCCCTCTAGTGTAGAAATGAAATATTGTCTTGAATTAGCATGAATTACTTAAGTGCGTGGCGTTGCATCGTAGGTTTGTGGATATGTAAATCGGGGGCTCTCGGTGTTGACTTTTATTCAAGAAAACGCCACGAGTAACCAACCAGTGCTACCGGCACGAAGGGAATTGTGTCAGATGCATCGTTCGGTTTCGCCCGAAAGAGACATCCACTCAAGAAAACAACACAGCTCCAAATCACCGCGAGGCAAAGAGGACATGGAAGTTGACGTTTGACGAGACCCAACTTATGCGAAGGATAAGAGCAGCGAGAGGCCAACACCAGAGTGCGGGGACGTTTTTCTGGTGCCAATCCAGTATGAAAGCAAAATAACGCTGTGCGAAGGACAACAGCAGCGGGAGGTCAACACGAGGACGGGAACATTTTTTCTGGCGTTTAACCCGACGACATCCGGGGAGAAGGAGGGAGGAAGAGGGGTGGAGGTGTGGTTGTTTGTTTGCTGCCGATGGGGGCGTGGTTATATTTCAGGTATAGGGTTTTGGTTGTGGTTTGGTTGGGGGAGGTGGGGGGGTTGGGATTGGGGGGGGAGGAGGAGGGGGGCGGGGGGCGGGTAAGGAGGAGGGAGGAGACTAGGAGGGGTAATATTTCGGGTGAAGGACACAATTGCACTGAAAGAGAAGCGGCAGGGAAGTACAGTGGTTGCAAGATAGAACGGAAGCGGCGCCTGCACGCCTGCTGCTAAGTTCCCGCTCTCGCTCGGACAAAGGATGTGTACACTACCAAGCCCATCTAAGCCTAGCCTAGCTCAGTAGCGCCGAAACGAAGCGGAACGAAACGGAACGAAATGACCAAACCAAACCAAACCAAACCAAACCAAATGACCACAAGCAGAACCGAAATTCGATACCGTAAAACTGCAGGAAAAACGAGCTGACCAAACCAAACAATCGGTTTATTTATCCATGTTGAACGGTCGGCCCGATAACGCCCTCGCGTGCTACGATCTAGGGGTATGATAGCCCTTTTTTACATGAATATTTTGTGACTGATAGAGGTTCCTCAACTGAGGAACCGTTCAACGACCCAACATCGTTGGGATACCATACGTGTTCAAATCGTTGTTCGAACCATACCTATTGCGGAGGACCATAGTAATCGGGACCTACGATGCACACAAAAACCTATACATTCCACTGTTTTTACTAACCATATTTGGTCCTCATTACTATGTTACTATGGTCCCCCGTAATAGGCCAAGGGGATGTTCATCGAGTTTCTCTTTCATATTTTGTGAAAAGTCAGTGCTTGGGCGAGGTAGAGAGCCCCTCAAATAAGGAGACTCACAAAATCTAGTTGCTATCATACCCCTAACCTAGCATGCGTCCTCTACCACACCAGCCATGTACTACACTATACCAGTCCGACAACGAGTATAAAGCTCGATCTGTAAAAAAAGCGGCATAACTCATGCAGTTTCGCGTTTTTTGTGACCCCGTGGTACCTCTACTACACCAGATCTCTATACGGCAGATGGCTCGTACCTCCAGCACCACCGTCGCCTCCCTGCAACAGCTGGCGGAGTGCTTCGATGGGGTCGTCTTGTGCGGTCCCCGGCTGCAGCCCCGACAAGGCGTAGGCTAGCTCCTCAAGACTCGCCAAGAAAATGTCCTGTGCGGGTGGTTGGGCGGGCAGGGGCGGGGCGGGGGGTACTCATATGTTGCTTGCCGTAGTCATTTGAGAGAGAAAAGTGTGACAGTCCATCACCACGTACCCAAATCGGTCAACAACCAGCGCTCCTCGCGGATTCACCTACCTCCTGGACGGTAAGGGGAGGGCATGGAAGTAAAAGTTACTTCATGGAAGCGTCCATCTACTCCACGAAAGCACAACCAGTAACATGTTAGAGCGCACAAACATGAAAGATAGAGAAGGTGTGAAAGCCCATCACCTACTTCCATGGAAGCTTTCATCTACCACCACGAACAAAAAAACAGCAATGTGTAAGAGCGCGCAAACATGGACGATCAGAGTCTAGCGAATCGGTCAACAAACGGCACTCCTCGCAGGCTCACATACCTCCTCGACGGTAAGGGAAGGACTGAACGCGTCGAAGTATGGAATCTACCGTTGCATCTTCTTCCACGAAAAGCAAACACCAGTAAGGTGTAAGACCGCGCAACCACGAGCATGGGAGATCAGAGTAAAACAGTCTATCACCAGTTACACAAACCGGTAAACAAACAGCCCTCCTCGCGGGCTCACTCACCTCCTCGACGGTAAGTGGGGGGCTTAGCGCGTCGACTATGCTCTCCGGCACCGGAAAAGGTAGGGCCGGCAGCCGCGGCAGGAACGGAAGCGGAGGAGGCGGGGGACGGAGGACGTCTTTGGCCCTCACCACCGCTTGCCGTGTTACCCTCCTTAACACCAAGTCAGCCGCGTTTGACGCCTGCATACCGCCGAAGCATTTACACGTCGGACAGATCAGATGCCTATCCGTGATCTATGTCTTTGAGGGCAGACAGATCCCTGGTCTGTATGATCTGCATGGCCTATAGATTATGCTACCGGCTGAGAGCCGGATAATTTGAATGATCTGAATGATCTACAACGTGTTTCCTGGGTCGGATCTGTGCTACACAGATCCTGCACAATATATTGTAACGACAGATATAGGATCTAGACGGTCTAGATCGTGATCTGTCTAACCCTAATCTTGATCCCACCAGGACCTGAGCCCCCCAAACTTAACCCGGGTGCGTAAATAGCCGCCGGCAGGGCGCACCAAGCACCCTGATCCCCCGCTGTCCAAAATCGAGGGTCGGCAGCAGCAAAACGAGGGTCGTCCACCCAGCCAGCAAACAATATCTCGAATCAGTGGTAAGGTACCCTCACCGTATAAGCGCTGGCGTGCTGCAAAAACTGTCTTCCGTCTCCCTCGACGCGTGCTATTAATACGCTAAGAGATGCACCTCGTTTTTCTGAAGCTCCTGACTGAAGCTCCTCACTTGAGCAGCGTTACATCTCCCCCGAAAAACGACCGTAGCCCTTTTACTACTGCAACGTTGATCCCCCACTACTCCCAAGCAGCTTGTTGCCCAAAAGCACGGGTGCAGTTCTAAAAGGGGGTAAGGGCAGACGTACGCTCAACCCGATGAACAACCGCATGGCCTCGGGATACAACAAAAACTACTTTCAAGACACAACAGGGATTCCAACGACAATGGGTAGTTCCTCAGGTGAGGATTCCCCGTCGGACAGAAGCGTTTTGGCCAAACAGTGCTGCCTAGCCCTACCGTAGCCCACGCGTCCCTCTTTAGTTACCCCACAATTCAGCGGTTTCGCCCATGCTGTGAGATTTCTTTCAGCTCTCGCTAGGAAACTCGCGCCGGTGGATATTTCGAAACTGTCGTCAATTGTGCGCGTTGGTGGGAAGCGTTACCATGGCACCTGCTGCTGCTGCTGCTGCTGCAACTAATGGCTGCTGTTGTTGCCGAGATTGGTGAGGTTGATGAAAATAAAAAGTCGACCGTTCCTAGGGTTGTTCTTTTTGGGAGATCCGGTGGTCGGACGGGACACGGAAATTCGGTCACACGAGGGTGGCAAGGAGCCCCTATGTTTTCGGCGCCGTCATAAATTAGAAACTCGTTTCGTTCTACGAAATAAAACACGCACTTGCCTCTCCCACGAGAGCAGCCCTTAGCGGCCGTGCCTCCTCCGCCAACAGAAACTTCAGGGTCTGGCCCAGGGACGCCCCCGACTCTGGAAGCGTGTCGAAGTCCACGAAAACGGAAGAATCCGCGGCGATTACTCCGGTCGCGTAGCTCAGCAGCACGGACAGCCGCTTCGCCAGGAACTTCCCGTCCTCGCTGTATTTTTGTTTTAGGCATTTTTCGTTTCGGTCGCATATTGTTGGACAGTTTTGGGCGGTAAGGTGGTATTAGTTTGGGGGTTTTGGTTCGGTCGTGTATTGTGTGTATATTTTTTCCGCGGTATGTAAGGTGGTGTTAGTTTGGGTGTTTTTCGTTTCGGTTACAAAATTTTTTAAGGTAGTGTTTATTGTTTTGTCAGCCGGAAAGAAAGCGCAGCAATTCGCCAGAGTTTTGAAACGATCTATTTTTAAAACAATGCTTTGGTTTTTTTTGTGAGGTTTTGATCGATGCCTCTTTTTGGGTGCAGCGTCAGATAAAATCCGTTATTGGGTGCATTTCCGTGTTTTGTCGTATCAGTCATACGCCGTATGTTAAGATACGTTTGTGCGAGTAGTTTGGGATAGTCGTTCGCGCGTGGTATTCATATATAACATAACGTGCGGTGCACACCACCGAGCGAGCAAGAGAGATCGGAAGCGGTAGCGGCAGCAGTAGTGTAGGCGGTGGCGACGGTTGGCGGAAAGAGTCGGTCAGGCAGAGACACGAAAGCTTGTGAAAAACACGCAAGAAAATCAAAAAAAGAAAACGCGGAAGACAAACATGGCCATACAGCCATACCCAAATGTTTGAACATTTGTAAGCGTGACAGACAAGCATGGCCATACCCAATATTCTAACAACTATAATTAGATGTTAAACAAAGGTTCCAGATCAGACGCCTCCATTTCCTTCGATCCGGCCAGCATCGTGTCTAGAGATTTATTGTGCGATTTTCAGCTGCTGCTTGCGGCATACCATTCGTCGAGAGCATCGATCGCACTTCTACATTTCCTTGTTTTTGACGAACGCGGGGCCCGAGGGACAAAAAACGTCAACACGATCAACGACCGACACCACCAGTGTTGTAATAGTGGTTCCTACCGCACGCAAAAGATAACTCTGCAGCACCACCGTTTCACTTTCTTTGCAGTGACACCAGTACGGCGCACACCGTCGGAAATTCTCCTGCGAGAGCGAAGCCGGGGCACGCACAGGCAACTCTCGGGGAAAAAAACGCCGAAATCGTTTTAGGTGCCGGCAGCTGTTTCTGGCTAGGAGGTGGCTGGTGACAGCACCCGCCACATGAATTACATGTAACCCCCTCAGAACTGCACGCATGTGTTTGGGGAAAAGTTACTTAGAATTAGTATAGGACAGCGTTTGCAGTAGTGTAGGGTTAAAGCCCAACAAGACAGTACCTATAGAAAATGTCCAGTAAGTACCTATAGAGGATGTCCCGGAGCGCCCTCTGCAGAGCCGGAGAGTCATCCGAGATGATCTTCCTGGTGACGAAAGGGTAGGCCTCCATGACGATGCGGTAGTCGGGATCGCCCGTCAGAGCCACGCCTGCAAAATAGTAGCACAAATGTTGCTCAGATTCACCGATATATATATGTCGGTTCTAGTTGCGAGCCCGCGCCCTCTATGTGCATGTATTGTCTCGACGCCTTCCGTGTATAATATACAGTACATCATTTCAACCTCTGCTGTTGCCGAGAATTTCCAAAACAAGTGACGGATGTACTGCACGTCTTGTTGTCTCGCTGCCAAGTGACCGATGTACTGCACATATCTGTTGTCTCGCGGTTGTTTGGGTCCTTGAATATAGAGGCGATTTTCAATTTTCGCGTTCGTTTCGTGTCGTGTTGAGCGCGCATCACGCCCCCCTGACTATCGTCACGGGGCGGATCAACACCTGCCGTGGGTCCTTACAGGACAGTCGCATTTGAGAGCGAGCTCCCACGGAATGCAGTTCACGTTACTGCCGCGGTATGTTACTGTGCCACTCTCACTACAACAGGTTGATTGTTAAGGTGTAGCGTTATTAACCCTTTTACGCTGCAAAGTTGATCTCATACTTATTCCAAGTAGTGTGTCCCCAAAAACGTGGGTGCAGCTATAAAATGGTTAAATCTTGAGGTTATAGCGGACCTGAAAACCCCCGTCACGAATGTCCCTGTCGCATCGGTACCCAAAAGGTCGCGAAATCAACTGGTTACACCTGATACCCCCCCCCTCCCGTGAGTACGTCTCTGGAAGTGACCACACCAGAAAACAAATAAATTCATTCGAAGCTGTCATCCGATATGCAAGAAAGTACGCACA
>JAYJMJ010000002.1:6342755-6378225 GCA_036873875.1 Laminaria ephemera
CCCCCCCCCCCCCCCCCCCCCCCCCCGCGACCGCTGTCTCGGTCTGGCTACAAACGCGCCTTGATGAAGGTTGGCCCGAGCTTTTCGATAACGATGCGAAGGTCCCGGGCCAGTTCGCCCTCGTTCTTCATTATGTTGCCGGACGTGTAGTCCTTGACGACCCTCGTTACGAACGGTACCGTCACGGACAAGAACTTCGTCCACCGGCTGTTGAGCTGCAAAATGCATTTCCATAGACCAAAAAAACGCAACAAGCAAAACAAAAACAAGACATGCAAAACAACAGCAAAAAAAAACACAACAAGCAAAACAAACGCACAACACGACGAGAATGAGTGCAGTAAGGAGATTGGAGTTGGCAATGCAATGCCTAACGTTCTGGGTACGCCGGTTGTTGAGCTACAAAAAAAAAATGTATTCCCATAGCAGCCAAAAAACACAACAAAACGAGGAGAAGTGAATACACAGCAACAAAGAGGGCTGCATGAGGGAAGGAGTCTTGGGCTCCTGGAGAAATGGGCCGACAGAGAGTTACCACTGCACAAAGCCGACAGCACAACGTCGGAATTGCTGGCTGCGAGAACAAAAAGAACAAAAATTCCGCTGAGCTGAAACCAACTGTTGCGTGAGCGCCAAACGCGAAAATGGAACCGATATTATGGCGGACATAGTGTTATTGCGCGTGTGAAAAACTGTCCCAGAGTTGCGTCCCCCACATCTGGCTGCATCCATACCTCTCCGGGCCGCTTGTCCCAGTACCGACCGATGGAATCGCTGTCGTACACAAGCGGCAAGCCATCTTTGTCTGTGAGAACATCGCCATACCTGGGTAGAGAAAACAAAACCGAAAACAAAAAGTTACAGCATTTACAGTACAGGACACCAGAAGTAAGAAAGCCAGACTAATGATTCACAGGACATAAGAAATTCGGGAGCCGTTAGACCGACTATCGTGGGAAATTGTTTTCAGGCCCTCAGAACTGAGTTTTTACGCCGAAAGTACGCGATTTACTGGGCGGGACGGCCACAAACACCGATAGACTCGTCAGGATGCTCCCTGAACATTTCCTAGAGCTTTCTGGCGTAATTTTCCGTTTCCCCAGAGTCGTAGTTTGACTGTTCGTCTAAGTTGCCAGTTCTGAGGACATCATGATTTTCAGCCAAAAATCATCAAAAATCCATAATTTTTGGCCCCAGTTCTGATGAACAAGACCCTCCGGAGAAAGTGATTGGTTGCGCCAAAAATCAAACTGGGACCCTACAAAAACGGAGAAGTGCCCCAGAAAGCCCTCGTAAAACTACAGGGTGGATCTAGAGAAGTGCATCGGTGTTTTTGAAAGTCCAGCCGAGCAAAACAGGTATATTTGGCCTAGAATTCAGTTCTGAGAGCCAAAAAACAAATTCCCCTAATGGTTGGTATTGTACTGAAGTTAGCGTAGAGCGATCCGTTTCTTCAAAATCCAGCCTGGGTCATGAGTTATGTTTCTTAGTGTGCATCCTGTACTGCACTGTAGTACCTAAAGACGGAGGAATATCGAAGGCAACGACGCCAGCATATCGCATTCGAGTGTGCTGTAGACCAAACATGGCCGCTACGAAGAGCCATATACACCCGGCTGTCTACAACCAGCGTGCCTGTAGCTATCTCTGCGAATAGTCTCTGCAGACAGGGCACGATACAGCAAGGCTCGACCCAACAGCGCAAACAGAAGTCCATCGGTTCCGTGCGAGGAGCCCACGATTTGGCCTCAAACAAGCCAGACAAACCGGGTGCTACCGCAATCTTGCGTAGATCGGATCAGGGGTTTCGTCTGCGTATGGTAGTACCATCAAAGCTGCCGCATTCCGGACGATACCAAGTCCTAGAGGCCACGGTTATCCTTTCGAGATAAATACAGCCCTCGACCGCCAAAACCAACCCCTCTAATACAAACGATTTGGTAGCTAGCTGGGGCGCCGAACGAGCCTTCGTAGTTTTCCCAACAAACCAGCCCCGCCAACATCAACGAATTGATATCTAGCTGGGGCGACGAACGAAACTTCCCGGTTTTCCCACGGGCGCCGTTTCGAACCCTGTTTGGTACGACACGGCGCAGACCAGACAATGAGATACCCCCCCTCTCGCGCGCCTAACAAAGCCAGAACTCACTTGTACCCCGTCGGCCGCTCGTCATCAACTTCACCCGCCCGCGCCTGCGCCACCTGCTGCTGAACCTCCTGCCCAGCCCCAGCCCCCTCCCCGCTGGTGGTGACGTCCCCGAGTGACTGGGGGCTTGAAGCTGCTTCCGCGGCTATGGTGGCGAACTCCCTCATGATGTCCTTATCCATCACTGAAGCCATCAGTGGACGGCAACCGCTGTAACCACCGCTGCTGGCACCACGGTATCGTCGCGCCACCTGGCTGCCGCCCACGCTGCCGCTTGCGCTGCCCAGCGCGGCGCCAGTGGTGCCGCCGATGGTCGAAAACGGGGAATTGGTGTGGCGATGTTGTACCAGCGACAGCTGTTGCTGTTGTCGTTGTTGAAACCTCAAGGATTGCTGTCCTCTCGTTGCTGTCGTCGGTGATGATGACATCACCGACTGGATCGCCCATCCGGGCCGATTTCTCGGGCTTTGACTGCTCGAAAAGAAACCTCGCGCGCCGTTACTGCTTCCGCCGACACCGCCGCCACCACCGTTTCCGTCGCTTCGCTGAGCTCTAAGGGCGACGACAAACCCGCTACTGCTAACGCTACCGTTACTATTACCGCCGCAGCTGCGGATCTTTCTCCTCGGCAGTTGCGTGGGGACTCGCGTAGAAGAGGAAGCCTCCAAGCACTGGAAGACGGTACGAGTAGCACGGCGGTAGCGGCTTTCTCGCACATGCCCCGTCATGCACGAAGCAAACGCGAGTACCGAGGGTGGCACCTTTGTCGCGGCGCTGTATGAGAACGGGGTTGATGACGCGAACGCCACGGCGGATATCATAGGAACAACCCGCATTCTACGCTTACAGAACGTAAATAAAATTGTTCAAGTCGGATGCAGCTGCAGGCAGCTCTTGACGCTGAGAAATGATAAATACAGTCGCTCGCTGCGGTGTTTTTCTACGGTTCCACAACTGGCAGCGGCTTCACCGGTCGGACACGCAGCGCAGGCTCCGCTAATTAACCTTGCAGCAAGACACACGGCAAACGGTAGCGTACGAATACGGCGTCATAAACAGTTGAAGGTCGTTCAGAGGAGCTACAGCAGTACTAGCTATGCCGGTGCCGCTTAGGGGAGCTGCAGCAGTACTAGTGATGTCGGTGCTGTCTCCTACTTGCTACAGTTTGAGGGTGCTGCGAGCGAGCTCCTGTTGAGCATTTCCCGCAGCTACTGTCGTCTGTGCAGCAGTATGCGAGCGAAAGTGCCGATCAAAACGTGGTATTCATTCGAGTCAGGACGATGTATTGTCTGCTTTTCGTCGGATACTCCAATAAGTAAAAGAACGGCTTAGCACGACCGCAGTATGCACTGCGGAAGCGACTTGTCGACGCCGGCGTTGATTCTACTCACATCACTTCGGCATGAGCACTCGAACAGCATGGGATAACACGGACCTCAGGGATTCTTAAAGAGTCGAGAATTGCAGCATGCTCTTGTGCGGCAACCATGTACCGTACATGTTTTTGTTTTTTTTTATCTCACTTTTTACTTTCCAGCTTCTGGACAAGCTGTGGGTGGTCACAGGTGTCGCCCCTTCTCCCCCCCGGTACGTGCCTTCATTTTTATCGCGCAGAGGGTTCAGCATTCCCAACGCTCGTCGATTTTCATCGAATTTCGCTAACTCAGGCTCTCGCGCTTTCCGCAAGTCAATTTTTAGCACAAGAAAAAGTCCCTATGGGTTCGTACGAGTATGCACTCGGGGGGGGCTCGAACCAGCGAAAGCGACCTTAGTGGTTACACTATTATAGACCATCGGGGACGTTATATAGGTTGCAGGCACATGGTGCACAATTCACGCAGGTTTCGCGATCTCGCGGTTCTCTTACTGACTACTGTAGCTCTCTACCCGTACCAGTTACTGCTGTAGTCTACAGAGTGTATGTGTCAAGTACAGCAGTATACTGGCTGTTGGTGCGAGTACAGCGGGTGTCACAGAGCTTGATACGCACGTACGTACACTGACAGCAATGCAGTGCTCTAAATTTGGGTCAATAAATGTGCACTCTGTGGGCATAGGGCGGTCAACCGCGACACCCCAGTGGCACAAAAGGCCAAAAGGGTGGCGTCCATCCAACGCATCCCAGGCCAACCCCGCCACACAGCGTCAAACAGCGAATACGCATCATCGCGCACGGCACGAGTCAAACTTGCAACAGCAACAACAAACAGCAGCAGTACTCTGTACAGCAGTTTTATAAAGCAGCAGCAGCAGCACGGGTACTCGTAGAGGGAGTAGACTGTAGATTGCAGCAGCAACAAGAGTTTCGGAAGAGCACCGACACTCATGCTATACCTTTTCACTGACTGCAGCACTCCACATCGACAGACAGCAGTGGAGAGTGGAGAGCGTATCGCGCCGGGGACAGCTCCACCTGCCTAGAGAGATGCCAGAGGGTACAGCAGCTGTACAGCAGCACAGCCCAAACCGCAAAGTACGTCAGAATCAAAACACCACAGCACAGAGAACCAATATCACACGGAAGGGCAAAAGAGAGAAAAATCTAGAACCAGGTACCAGGTACTTTACAAGAGAATATTGACCACTCAATCGGTGGAACTCACATCTAGCGCATTTGTACCACAGGCCACAGGTATTAATTTTTATGAAAAGAGGTTCTCTTTCAGAACCAATTTTTCGGAGAAGAACCACCTGCCCAAGAAAAAATAGAAAACGGACGCCGACTGCGCATGGACTAACTGCCAACCAAAACAGCAGTCCCGATCCTCGACACCATCCACCGCAATGACGGGCCCGCGCCAGGTCCCAAGCCCGTAGACATTTCCGTACTTCCGTTCGGTCACGCTCTGCCCGCCAGGAAGAGCTAGAGCTATACACGCAGTGCTTGTCTCCCGGGTAGATTCAGGCGAAAAGGATCTACCACTTTGTCCGGAAATGTAAGGACCGTTTTATTTTTATATTAATATTTTAACGATACTTATATTTCCGAACGACGTGATACCCTCTATCTACAGCGGCAGCAGCAGCTGCAGCAGCAGCAGCAGAGCACTTTCATACTCCGGAGAATCTTCTTATCCTGCCGCCTCGGCCATCTATCCATCCATGCATATATATCCGCAGCGTGAGCTGCTGCAAGGATCAGAAGGTCTCATATTTAACCTCGTATCCCACAGCGCCACCCCGGAGCAGTGGGCGGAATGGCTCCGGGTGCCGCTGGAGCACGCCGCAGCCCGAGGCAACTTAGATCTTGTTACAAGTCTTCTGAACGCTGGGGCTAGTGTTACGGCAGGGTGGAAGGGGGGGTGCCGAGGCCGTACCCTAATCGACGCGGCAGCTCTTGGGGGAAACGCAGACGTGGTATCCACGCTGCTGCTCGACGCAGAAGCACAGGCGGACGCTGGTGTCGTGTCGGTATCATCCAGAAGGTCGGCTCTCTACACCGCCATAAAATGCGGCCATGAGGATGCCGCGCAAAGGCTGATTGCTGCCAGGTGGGCAAACGTAGTAAACTTGCGGGACCCGATCGACGATTGCGGTCCTCTCCTCAGGGCCGTGTTAGACGGGCACGGGCACCTCGCGAAAGAGCTGCTAAACGCCGGAGCTTGTCCGAACATGCGGGGCGACGGGCAGCGTGGCTGGGCTCCCCTCCACGTGGCCGCTTCTTGCGGACAAGTTGGCGTATTGTCCGCTTTATTGGCAAGTGGGGCAGACAAGGAAGCACTGGACAATCGCGGGGCATCGGCTCTGCATCATGCAATCGCACGAGATCAGGTCGGCTCCGTCCGGAGACTCTTGGCCGCCGGCGCGGACATTACAGCGGGTGGCAGTTTTCCGGCCCTTATGCTTGCCGCTAGCTTGGGGCATGCGCAAATTTTGAAAGCCCTCCTCGACCACGGGGCGGACGTCAACTTTCGTAGCCCTACTGTAGGACGAACCGCTCTACACGCGGCCTGTTGTTGTTCGCACGCCATCGGCATCCTCGTCGATGCCGGGGTCGAGGTCGACGCGCAGCGTTTCGACGGGGGCACGGCTCTCCACTACGCGGCGGCCTCGAGCTCCCACGAAGCTATGCATGCGCTGGTACAATGTGGGGCAGACGTTAACGCACGGCACAATATAACCGACCAGACTCCGTTGCACGTGGCATGTCAACACCAGGCCACGGGCGTAGACTCTGCTGTTGACCTGTTGTTAAGGTTAGGGGCCATCGAAAGGGCCGTTGGTGGTGACGGTAGGACGGCCTTAGACCTGCTCGAACTCCAAACAATAACCGGTGGAAAAGGATGCTCGGACGACGAAAAACAGCGCGCACGTACGTTGCTGGCGGGCGCTGAACAGGACCGAGCATGGCGCCGCCGCTGCTGGCCGGTCGTACTTCGCTCGCGGGCACTAAAGGCCGCACAGCAGCTGCTGAGCAACAGCAGCAGCAGTGGAATCAGCGAAACAGTGGGCACCGCGCCCCAGGAGGTACCTTTGGGCCACCCACACATTCCCGGGGACACAATGAGCCTGGCGGGCGAGGAAGGCAGCTCCGCTGGAGAGATCCGTGAAGGTGGCAGAATTACAGGAACGCTCGTGGTTCTTGGCAATGCGAAGAATGACCGTGGGACCGGGAGCAGGGTAGAAGAGAGGCGACCTGGAAGTGTGATGGCGATGCTCGTGGGTGTGCAGGCGGACGGCGTGTTTCGCACGGTGGTAGGCTTTTTATGACTTAATATCACAGTGCCTAATACGTTGCATACAACTACAAGGTACACAAATCAGTTGTTTGCTGTCTGGCAATGGTGTGCCAGATACGCAGCAAACAATTATCGTAATCGTTTGCTTAGTGCTGTGTAGACTGTTTCGACGTTGGCTGGGCAGATGCGAATATCTACGAGAAAATTCGAAGGAGACATATCGAAGATGAGGTGGCATTCAACGTCAAAGGGATGAATGTGTTGGATGGATTGAACGTGCCGGCCGAAATTCTCCAGGTTACAGGGGTACGCTGTGGCAGAAATTCCAAAGCGTGTCCGAATAAAAAGCGTCCGATCACTGTCACTCACAACTTGTGCCAAGCATGACTCTGCTCAAAATTTTGACTTTACCTACAGTATGGAGAGCGCGTATTGAGTGATCTAACCCCTAACATTGTTCCGGCGGCGCACCAGCCTCGTGGCCTTGAATGAAAATGAACACGAGGCACACAGTACGCTGGGACTGAGCTGCCACCCTCAGCACGCGTGGGGGTGATATGATCAAGTGGATGTAGAGAAGAAATCGCAACACGAAAAATTACAACCGGATTATCATGCTAAACATCAACATTCTAACCACAGCGATTGCGGAAGAGAGAACAACGAACTCCGATATCTCAAACAGTTAACTAAGCTCCGCTCTCTTAAACCAGCTGCGCCTGCAGCCGAACCACGGCTCTACCGTTCGCACTTCAATCCCGACAATAACCCGTGCAGTTTATTCTACACCAGAAGATCCCCACGACCCAAGCGGTCGCCGCAACGACCGTTTTCCCCTCCGCCTCCGTTCTTCCTCCTTATCCTCCCGCTCCTTCTTCGCCGCCAACCTACACTCCTCCATCGTCGCGGGAGGGCCCGCCTCGAACTCGGGGTCCACCTCCCGCACCTTCTCCCGCAACCGCTTTGGGAGAGACTCAAACGAGTCGACCCGCTTCGCTTGAACGTCCAACCCGCACATCCGCCCTGTCCCATACCACGTAGGGCACTCCCCGTACCGCGTGTACGACATCAACCCTCCCCCCCCTCGAGACGACGACGGCGACCCCCCACCGCTGCCGCCCCCCTCCGCCGCCGCACCGTTCTTCTTCCCCTTGCCACGCGTCGGCTTTCCTTCTTTTCCGTCCGCTCCTCCAGAAACGTAGCTGTATGCCTCCTTGCATCCGTGGGCCGGAGGAGGGGGGGAGCCGAACGCGATCCACCGGGCGCCCGGTCGATCTTGCCACCTCTTGAGCTCTCTTTCTTCTTTGGGCGTTCTCGCCTCCACGAAGAAGTGGAGGTTGAACACGCGGCGCGGGGACGAAGAGGGCGGACTCGCTCGCCCGGAGCTGCCGTTACCCTTCCCCTTCAATAGACCACCCCCGAAAAAGTCGTTTCCGCCATCCTCTCCCATCTCCTCCACGCCGTTGCTGTTCGCCGTCTCCGCCTGAAGACAATGGAAAACCGCAAAGCAAAAAAAATCAGGTGCTGTATTTAACTCTTTTACTGCTGCAAAAAGTATTCCCCCCTAATCCCAAGTAGGTTGTCCCCAAAAACGTGGTTGCAGTCCTACAGGGATTAAGGGAACGCCGGGGTGTCCGAGGAGGACAGAAATGACACACCAAAGTGGGAGACCGCCCTCAAGACTTGTGTGTTGGGCGACTACGGTGGTGCGTAGGCGTGCAGCCATCGTAGGATAACGCTGGAAGCGTAGTGCGATTGCAGCGTCGAAGCTCACAGGTTTCACGTAGGAGCTCGCTTGCTTCAATGAGCAACGCAGCTGCCGGAGAAGAAACCCGTAACTCGCATACCGTATAACACGCACTATAACGCACCCCCTGGAACAAAATTCCCAGCCTATTTTCTCAAAAACGAGGGGGGGGCACACGACGAAAACTGTCGTTTTGGAAAGATATCATCAATATCTGTCCGTAGACGCATCGCTCGGCGTGTGCACTCGCCCCGTTGTCGAGAACTCCAGCTTGGAAAGTCGTTCAAGGGGGTGTGTTAACTTGCGTGATAAACGGTACCCGCATAACTCCCCTGTTAGGTGCTTGCAAAACTCGTTCCGATACAGCACGATGGCGGCAAGGCCATGCACGCTTGGTAGTGCTGGCATGCTCATCGTGAAGCTATTGCCTTGTTAAAGAAACTTGATACCGAGGCTTACGACAGACAACACTGGTTTCAGATTCAAGCACAATCGTGTTCCTCGCAGCTTGCCTCATCGAACAGCTGTACGTCAGTTGCACAACGGAATATTGACGGAGGTTTTCGTGATATCTTAGGAAAAATACCGTTGGGAAAAACCCTTGATTCCAGGAAAATGTTCGTTGGATCGCTTAGAGTATAAGACGATAAAGTGGCTCTCGGGTGGGAGTGTGGATGGTGCTCTCCCCCGTTGTACCAATCGTGTCATGTTCGTCTACCGTTTTAAATATATTATCTCGGGTTTTTCCACTAAAAAAGGCCCTTCTCATCTCCTGTGTCGCATGCTTCGTGGTGCAGTATGTACTCCGTCCGAATACCCAGCCAGAGAGTCAGCATGTATTCATCGCAATCTCGTGCAACATAACGGACGCGTGCTCCGATAGGGATAACCTCTACAATTTTCTGAGGCTCCCCCCGTCCGGAGTTCTATACCTCACCCAACAACCGACTGTGAGAAAACCTGTAAGCGTGAATCCGAAACACAACCCATGGGCTATTAATAAGTATTCAGCGAGGAATATTGTAAAAATACGCATCCGATCCGAAGATATATGGGCAGTTCCTCAAATTGAGAAGCCCCCGTCCGTGAGAATTTTTGGGCTCAAAAGAGCAGCCCCTACCTTGGCACTGCTCAGCTTTGACAACCAAGCCTTAGACGTGGAGACAAAAATGGCGAAGCAACGTGAGAGCTACCGCAGTTTCACGAAACAACTCCAGGGTAACATAATCCAACGAGGTTCAAGTGAAAAACTTGCCTGGACGGACCGGCCGCCCCACTCGCTGATGACAAGCACGCGCCCGTTCGGCTGTAGGAGGTGGGACACGATCTGCGAGAAGCGCTCGTACGTGCGTACCGCCTGCTTCTTTTCCACCGGGGTGTTGCGGAAATGCTCCATCGGGTCGCCGGTCTCAGGATCCTGCGTGATGGCAGAAGGGAACATGAAGGCGGCGAGCAAAGGTGGGGCTCTGACACAAACTCATCCATGCAGCATGTTTCGCTTCGCATATCTGGTGCTGTGGAGGCGGGCAGGCTAAGCCGAGCAGGCTGGCCACGCACATAAGACAAAGCCCCTCAGGAAAAAACGTACACAACGTGGACGGGCGTAAGCCCGTCCGGCTCACGAGGAAACCCACGTAGGATAACGTGAGAGGATAGGAGGGCAAGCGGCCTACCATGTACCTGGTAACACGTAAGATAATATACCCCCTGCGATGATTTTCCGAGAAGTTTTTTCCAAAACAGGAGCGGCACATACAACCAAAATGGTGGCTTCGGAAAGATCTCGTCGAGACATTTCCATAAATGCATCGCTCGGCGTTTGCACTCCCCCCCGTTGTCAAGACCATCAGCAAATCGTCCGAGGCGGGGTTGTTATGATGCACGTTGTACGGTATCCTTTAGCTTGGGATCGGTGAGGTTTGCATCTGCATACGTGCACAAAATCGAGGGGTGCAATTACTGTACTGTGACGCAACGCTAACGCACACCGCCTGCGACAACTCCTTTCGCGTACAGCTTTAGATCTCCGCATCTTGACAACAGGCGAATCCATGCACCACATATATACCTGGTACATGAAAAATTTCTTGCTGGCGAGTGAGCCGAATGCCGTCCACACTCCAAGCTTCAGCGCTTTGTCCACCTCCAGCTCTTCCCCCGCCGCCTCCTCCATAACTCCCCCCCCACCCTTGTCTGCCTTGACATCCCTTGCGCCGAGTTCCTTTTCCTTATTTTGCGTCCTGCGCTTTTCCCGCTCACTCTGTGCTGTTTCGAAGGCCAGGTTGCGAGACAGTTCTACGCCTTCCACCAAGGCGATCGCTTGGCCCGTGGCGGCGTTAGTGAGGCGTCCTCGCATATGCCAACAAGCGGGCGCATTTTTCTCCTCGCCGACGTTTGTGCAGTCGCTTTCGCGTGCGTCCTTCTCATCCGCGGTTTGTACAAGCTGGCTGCCTTGCTGTCGATGCTCGCCGGCATCACCGTCCTCTTGACCCCGAGCCGCTCTGCAAAGTATTACACGATAGGAACGCAGTGTGTAACATTGCGGTTGGTGGCACCTTACGAGTACATATGACGAGAACAGTACGGTTTTCCCTCACAGCAGAATACCATCTACAGACAAAGGCAACTCTCCACGGCTGATGAGCAGCAGTCTAGATGAGCGGGACTGGTCACCTGCTGTCGTCTAAACAGAAAGGAAGCTGTCGTATCACAAGGCAGCTAAAGTATGTGATTTACATGTACTGTGAAGTATTGGTTATATGTCGGTACGAACACGATGTGCATTAACTTCTTGTGTGCGCTTGTACGTCACTGCTACAACAGTACAGGCAGCAGTACAGGTCGGCATGTAATCGGAAATGACCCTTCCCCGCGTGAATACGTACTCTTCACGTGCACATTGCCAAGATATGACTCGGCCCTTCTTTTTATTTCCCCCCTGTTTTTAGCTCCCTTTGCGCTTTCCAAATATCAAGGATCATCCGTCTGGATGAAGCGTCCGGCTTCGATGGGCAAGGATTAGATCCGAAGATGACATCACGATCTTCAAGCACAACTGGTACGGCGGCCTCACTGGTAGCAATCGCGTCCGACCAAAAGTCCAAGGGTAGCGGCCGGTAAAGGGTGCGCAACTGCTAGAGCTTTCCTTGCGCTTACCTTGTTAGGGACCTCGCTTCCTTTCACATCGACCGTTCGCCATAAACCCAAAGGGACTCTACAGTACACCATTAAATTACTGTACAAGACTTGAGGTCATGCACCGCGTTTGCGATATTTGGAAGGGTGCACGATTGATATACTGGCCGAGGCTGGATTCTTACTGGGGAGAGGGTGTGTTCTACAGTAACTCCAGTGTAACGGCTGCCGGGTTTCTTGTTTTACTGTAAATATCAGCCTGCCTTTCTTATTACGCCGTTTCTTAATAGGATTGTATCACAGAGGACTAACTCCTGCTGTGACTTCCAGCAAACACAGCCAGCAACGCGACAAGGTTGACACCCCATCCGAAATAAAGCACATACCGGTACCCGGTACTGTAATAAGATCTGGGCATGGGACAAGCGGCACACACTCCCCGTTGTCAGCAAGCCCTCGGCACGAACCAACCGTACACACGCATGAGGGCGGCCTTCCATCCTTCCACAGATGCTTCCAGTGGTGGGGAGAAAAATTAAGTATTTCGAGAAGGAATACTGGAGGTACTGCGAGTATGTACTGGCAGAATTTCAGCGTTCGATACTGCTGTTCATACTGCGAGTACTGGGAGCATCCTTCCATTTTTTTTTTTGTTGCTCATCCTATTTATTATTGAGCATTTTTCTTCCCTCGTCGACCTGCGTCGAATTTTGTTTACACACGCCGTAGGCGCTATCCGCTGTCGATTTGGTTCTAAATAAAGAACCACATGGCAGGGCTTGAACCCATAACCTCGACCTTAGTAGTTTTCGAGGGTAACCACTACACCACCGAGGCGACCAGCTCATTGACGATAGGAAAAGCAAGGAGCGCGTGGATCTATACGTGGCTTCCAACCCATCTGCCCATCCCCAGCGGGCAGATATTTGCATGTCTCATCTCGCACATAAGGATCAAAATGCGACTATTAATACAATACACCACGATGGACAATCAGCTCTCTACATCTCGCTTTTCACCGTACCTGGTGCTCGGAGAAACGCAGAGAGCTCGTATATAGCTCCCTCATCAATCAACCTCGCACCTTGTGAGCCTTGATGCAAGCCGTCGAACTGCTACCAACGGTCCCTGTTCATTTTGCTCCTCTTCTTCCTCTTCCTGGTCAAGAACCGACGTCGAGAGAGGCCGACCCGCACGCATTTCATGGAACGCCTTGAAAGCCGCGTGCGTCCACGAGTCATCCACCACCCGATCCTTAGGATAGCCGGTACCTTCCTCAGCTCCTCCTCCTCCTCCTGCTCCTCCTCTGCTGGGTGATGGGCGGTTGGGATCCATCTCAACCTGGCTGCTGCTGCTGCTGCTGCTGCTACCAAGCCCCCGGCGTTGCCCCCACGCCAACACCTTCATGACCGGGCGTCGCCGTCCTCGTTGCGGCTGCGATGCACCATTGCCGTTGCCTTGCTGGCCACCCATCGCCACCGCAGGCGACACAGTGAGCAGCAAAGCCATTACGGCCGCACCCGTGGCCCCTGCAACGACGGGTGCCATGTTCGAACACGTGCAAGGTTGTGATGAGACCGGAGCCAAAACATGTTGGTGATTTTTCCTCACAGATTTTGTTCGGAGTTCCACCGCATATGGAAGCGTTATATATGCGGGAAGGTGTGATCGTGTGATACGGCTATACCTGCGGTGTTGCGCTCTAGCGTCGCCTGAGGTATCCGGAAGTATGCCGCGATCCACAGGTGAGGGACGGGAGTGTGTCGGGAGATATATGGGTGCCGCTGGGCCCAGGTTGTTGCAGCGTTTGCTGTGCTTGGTTTGGATTTTTTTCGGCCGTTACGACCGGTCCTGTCTTTGCTGCTGCTGTTTAGATGTTGTGTTCGGCCTCGTGTGCTGCATGCTACTACTCAGCAGTACAGCACAGACGGTGGGGCGGATTGATCACGTATCGAAGTACGTTCAAGATTTGATGTTGTCCTGGGTTTTGATGTCAGCGTTAGCCTTACGGAACTCGAGGCCCCAAACCGCCTCCCAGAATCGCTTGGCAGCGCAACATATTGCTCCAAAAACTGGCATCGAGTACAGGTACGTACCGTACCAGAGCAGGACGTGTGTACGAGCACTACGTACCAGTATCCCGTCTCTCCGCATTCTGTACCCGTACCCGTATCATAGCTCGATAGCGCGCTCCACGATATCGCGCCGGCATCGACAATAGAGTTGTGCGTAGCTTCCATAACCGCATCGCGTCCTGCTGATAGTGACTGAAGTGTGGTTTCCAACCACTGCTAAATAATTACACAACAGGTACTTCCTGTCAGGTACTCTGTACCTGGTATATAGTGATGTACTGGGTGTATCATGCCTGGTACAACACCAGCACGGCAATACAAGTTAACCACAGCCGCAGCACGGTACGATGCAACAACTCTGCGCGCCATCGGGTTACGCGTTGGCAGTAAGAGAAGACAGCCCCATAACAGCTGTCCTAGAGCTACTCGAGCGCGAGTCGTCATAGTACCGACGCCTGTGTACTAGCTCGCGCATCTGTTTTTGCTCTTCATACCCCCTCTTCCCGTCGTTGCTTGTACTTGTCGTGATCAGATGCAAAGCAGCAAAACTGTCAGCAATCAGCGGTACGAGAAAGATTATAGCGTTTCACTGCTACATTCACAGGACAAGACAGAACCAGAGAGTTCTACGTACTGTTATTAGAGCTAAAGTTTGTATTAATAGCTAGAGCTCTAACAGTCTGCATCTCTAGGGCTCTAGTCTATGCAGCAAGCGTCGTATTATCACTTGCACTTGAACCCGCTAGAAAATACCGGTGGGTGGGGTTATGGCAGCTGCAGCTCTCTTGGCACAAACGGCCGTCGAACCGAAACCTGTTACTCGCAGCTACCGGTATATAAGGCGTCCCCGTGCTTAAAAACGGCTGCAAAACATTGCACCTTCGTTCGTTCTCAGGCTCTTTTGGCATTCGACACCGTTTGAGATTCCGTGTTTCGGTTCGCGCGAGCCCGTGCAGCTGCCGCTTTCCGGCACCACAGGTGACTTCTCGACTCGATGGGCATCTCCTCCCGCTCTTTTTAATCTCCTTCCCTTCCTCTTGTTTTGCCCTAATCCCCTTCCTCTCTCGTGCCGATGGCGGCAGGGACTCTGACCGAAAACCAAGATTTGAACAGCAACCGTTCGTGATTTGCGAGCAGACGTCTGCTCCTTCTTCCACCGAGGGACAGGGCGGAACCGCGATCGGTGCGGCTTATACGCTCCGCTACCTGTGTTACTCTAATCGAATGGGCCTTTTCAGGCGATAGGGACTCGGGAGAGGTGTTGAGCCAGTTTAGGGGTGCAGCCGCGCGATGCAAGCGCCTGCGACCAGAAACCCGCGCCTCGCCCCTCGGCTATTGCCGGTGGTGGCCCCTGGCCCCGCTCGTCTCGGAGCGGCTGTAGACGTCATCGTGGGCCATTTGCGCAGACGTGTGCTGCTGCAGGCGTGGAAGCAATGGGAGCCCAAGCTCACACAGGTGAGTTTTCCATCACTCAAAGGCTGACCTGCGGTGGCGGTGCGGTTTAGGGGGGTGTACCTGCGGCGTTAACGCTTTTCCAACTCCAAAAAGACCCTAGTCTAATTCCAAGTGCTTTGTCCCCATAACGGGAATGCCGAGCTAAAAGGGTTAGCGCACTCCTAACGCGGAATGAATGCGCTTTGGGCAGTAGTGCTTTCCCGCGGGCCAAGGAACAACTCACGCGAGGTGCGGTGCGGTTGGTCAGTTGTGCGTCATCGTCAAATTACTGTTTGTATAGATACAGCTGCTGTCAGTTCGCGCGTGTGAACTTGGCGTCTAAGAGTTCAACGCCCACGTCGCTTTAGCCGCTTCGAACGCTAGTGTTTTCCCTAATGTTGCTCCGATTTCCGTTTGTGAGAGTCCCGCATAGTGGTGTCGCTGCCGCCAGGCTACGCAAAACAATAGTCTTCACTACGCAATGCCTGCCACCCCCCGCAGCACGTCACAGAATCGGGTGACGGTTGTTTGGGCGTTGGCTTGTTGGTTCGTTCACCCACGCATCCTGTGCGCTTAACCCTTTTAGAAGTGGAACCACATTTTTGGGGACAAATTACTTGGATAGCGTGGGAATATATTTGCAGTTCTAAAAGGGTTGATGTTATGGTTTTCGTTGTCATTCTTTCCCAGGTGTTATATATGCAATATGGTATAGTATGTTTTACTTTATGCTTTTTTGGCTTCGGACCTTTCCCTATTTTTCCTATGATATCTCCGGGGTGCATCTCAGGGCGAGGTGGCCTCTAGGATACTGGAGCGACAACGTTTGCGGTTGCTGGAACGCTCGTCCGCCCGTAGCCCTCCCACCGAACGCGGGCGACGACCGCAAGACGACGTCCCGCTGGCTGCACCACACCACAACGACGGTGACAGCGACAGCGACGATGACGATGACGGGGCCGGACCCAAGGAAGGTTCATCGCCTCGTTTGTTATCATCACGCTTCGATGAGAAAGGCTGCATGTCGGCGAGCGCAGGAGTTTGGCCGAGGGGTCGGACGCTTCTGCGATTAGAAGGTGGCGGCGGCGGCGAGGTGGCGAGGTGTCTTTCGTCTCCTGCCGCTACCGTCAGGGGCAACCAACGGGACCGGAACAGCCGCGACCACGACGGGCCTCCCGCTCCCAGGCTAGTGGCGGCGGGAGGCGGCGACAGGAACACAAACGAGTCGAGGGGGAGGGGAAGGGGGGCCTTAGACCGGAGGCGCAACACACACGCACCGACGCCAACGGCCCAGGCGTGCTTCAAGGAGGAGCGAGAAGCTTTCATCCGGGACCTGCAAGTGCTGCACAGGCAGCTCGAGGCGAAAGACCGAGATCGCGCACGGCGGGACCGCGAGCATCAGGTAGCGCGCGGTCGGGCGCAGGCCATGGAACGCGCGGCGCAGGAGCGGGTGGACGCGAGCCGGAGGGACGCGGACGAGGCGGCGGCGGCGAGAGCGCTAGCGGAGGCGAGGGCGGAGGCCGCAGCGGAGAAGCTTGTCTCGCAGACCACGGCGGCAGAGGTGCGGCGTGTAGATAGCTTTGCGCGTGTAAGAAGAACCGGAGAAAATTTTCTGGTATCGCCCGGGCGTGCTGGTGTGAGAAACGGGGATAATGTTCTGGCATCGCTCGGGCTTGCTACTGCAGTTAGCGCGGGCAGAGGGGGTTTCACGGCGCTAGGAGGGCAATGTTCGGGAACTGTAGCGGGCGTTCAATGATGTGACAACACGAGTTTCTGGTGATTTGTGAAGCGGGTGGGAAAGCTCCGGCGACTGGTATGGGGCAGGGGAGGGAGGGGGTGTGATCATCGTAACGTGCATGGCCGTAGCCCGTAGAATCATAGACCCTCGCATCCCGCCGGGACGGAGCACGTCTGGTTTTCGCTGACCAGGCGCGGGGGGGGGGGGGAGGATGATCCACATGTCGCTCATTTGCGGAGATATCAGCGTTCAGACAGCACTTCTTGCCGACTTAAAATTCGAATCCTCTTTGTGGCTTAACGGAATGACCCCCTATTGAAAAGTTCCTGCGCGCCACATCCGATCGATTTCCCCGCGTTTTCCGCGTGTTGGTGTTCCGTGCGTTCCCGCCCATCCCGAACCCGCCCGTCGCTCGGCGACAGAGTCTGCGTGCACGCTTACGCCACTGTGAACGGCAGCACAAGGAGCAGATGGAGGTCGAGCGCAGGCAGCAGAAGGCAGCGGCCGAAGGTAATCCTGGAGAGAGAGAGAGAGAGAGAGAGAGAGATAAGAGAGGTAAAGATATAATGAGAGAGAGGAGCAGAGAGACAGAAAGAGAGAGATAGCGACAGGGGGTTCCCCTCGCGTTAGCAGGTGGGTGGTGCCTACGTCGGCGGCTTTGAGTTAAGCGTGATTCGCGCGTTTCGGCTCAACGCGGTCTAGGTTGTGTGTCCCGGTATCAGTTCGTGGATTCGTCAGGCCAACCGGAATAGTGTTCTCCCAGCCCTTTGTACCGAGACAAAGGCGGACGTTGCGATGGCCCGAAACTGCATGACAAGCCCGGGAGCTTTCGCTAGTACCAACGCCGTGTACGCCCCCGCACAAGGTGCCGAAGTCCGCCTCACACGTGGTTCGCAGTAGGATGCAGCTCACCCTTCATTCGACTCGCCGAACACCTCACGGCACTTCACGCTTGGTGCACGCAATGTCTTCCTGGTTGGTGAAAACTCGACGTGCTCCGTCCCGGCCTTGTACGGATGCAAGGGTTTATAGTCATACGACTGCGGTTATGCATGATATTGAGTACATCCTCCCCGCGCCAGGTCGATGAAAGCCCGACATGCTCCGTCCCGGGGTTGTAGGGATGCGAGGGTCTATGGCCTAAAAACTGCGGCCATGCATGACAATGAGTACACCCCCCGCTCCCCCCCTTCGTCGTCCCTCCTAAACAGAGGCCAGCACCGAGAGGAGGCGACAGGAAGGTGCTGCTCTCACGGCGCGAAAAGCTCTGCTGGACGGCCGCCGCGACTGGGCTGCGGAAAAAGACACCTTTATGGCGGCGGTGCGAGAGGCCGGCCATCGAGCGGAACTAGCGGAAGGGGAGGCCACGGAAGCCAAGGTGTTTGGAGGGGGGGTGCACTCAATGTCATGCATGGCCGTAGTATCAAGACCATCTATGAGACTCTCGCATCCCTACAGTGCCGGGGCGGAGCGTGTCGGGTTTTCACCGACCAGGCAGACATCATGTTTGGGGGGGGGGGGGGTACTCGTTATCATGCATGGCCGTAGTCTTTAGACCATGGACCCTCGCATCCCTACGAAGTCAGCACGGAGCACGCCGTGAGTTCACCGACCAGGCAGACATTGTTTGGGGGGAGAGGGATTGGAAAATGGGTGTTTTTCCGGTTCTGTTTTGAGACTCACTTGCTTCGTTCTTAACACGGATGGCGCGATGCTCAATGCAGCGCGTTTTCAGCCCTCGGACGGATGCGTTCACGTTTTCTTGTCCTTGAGCACTGTATATGTGGCGTGCTTCGGACCCCGCTCCCGAGCCGTTTATTGTTCCGCCATTCCCATTCCCCCCCCGATTTGTTATTCTTGAGCACTGTACGACGTGATTCGGACCCCGTTCGCAAGCCGTTTGTTGTCCCGACACCCCCCCTTTGCTCCTCACCCCCTCCGTGCCATTGATGCCCGCCGCCTTAGCCAATAAGTTCAACACATGTAGAGAGTTAGACTAAAGCTCAATATCTGATACGTTGTCTTGGTTATTTCGCAAAACGGCTATTTCGCACGCAAAAATTAACGGCGCCCACGTTTTTGGGAACACTCTGCTTGAAATTCGTGTAGGATATTTTTTTGTTGGAGTAAAAAGGTTGGACTATTGCGTAATGTCTGACACGTTGTCATGGTGATTATTTCGCGCGCAAAAATGAACAGGCGCACGCCGTTCTGTTGGAGGAACGCCTTCAGCAGACGCTGGAGCGCGAGGCTGCCCTTAACGAGGAGGTGGAAGCGCAGACGAGCTCGGCGCGTAACGGCGAGCGGCGAGTGGCGAGGGCGGTAGCAGAGGCCGCCAGGGCGAGAGCAGCTGCCGCGGCACAGGTAGAAGCCGAAATAAACTATTTTCGTCCGGCGGGGTGGATAGGTCAGGGGGGAGGGGAGGTAGACGTAAGGCGTACGTGTTTAACTTTTTTACTACTGCGAACATGACCTCACACCATTTCCAAGTGGTTCGTCCCCAGAAACGTGAGTGCAGTTCTAAAGGGTTAGAACCGTGTAGGGAAGGTGATAAGAAACGCTTTCCCGGCGGGATATCCCCGGAGCGCACTTGGTGGGGAGCCCTACTGTGTACTTCTGGCCGGTGTGCTAATTCTCTGAAGTCGTTGGACGTCGATTGTCGTAGATGTGTTTCTGTTTGTTGTGCAACAAAGCGGCGACCCTGCGCCGAGCTGCGGCGGCAAGCGAAGTCGACCTCTGGCAGACACCAATAGACTTGCTCTGTCGATATTTTGTTGAAAAGGGTGGACGGATAACGCGCGCTACGGCTGAGGTGCACCCTTTTTTTCTGAGGCTCCTCACTTGATGAACTCTATACCTCCCCCAAAAACGGATCTGGGGGAGAAAATAAAAGTACTACCCGATGAACAATCCCATGGCCTAGGCATACAACGATTTTTTTTCCCAAAAACAGAATGAAACTGCGACAATTTTGGGTTAAGGAGCCCCCGTCTATCAGAAACGTTTTTAGCCGAAAAATGCTACCTCTATCGTAGAAGGCGTCGGATGCTGCGATAGGGTTGTGCCTACATTTTCTGAGGGTTATTACTTGAGGAGCTGTATGCTTCACCCAAAAAAATTGTCTTTGATAATTCGTGAAAGTGCAAACCCGATGAACAATCCCCTGGCCTAGTTTATACAACAAAATAATATTGAGTAGCACAAACGTTATTGAACCGGGATTGGGTAGTCTCTCGGTTGAGGAGCCCAGTCAGTCACAAATGTCGTGGCCAAAAAGGGCTACCCCATTCGGAGCACGCGTTGGTGGAACACTAGCAGTACGCCGTGGGTGCATGTCGCTTCGTCAAAAGCGTTCCCCGGGGGTTCTCCAACTCTACCCCCCCCCCCCCCGCGGCCCCCGCAACATCTACCGAATACTCATTCCTGCGGCGCACCAACGCCGCGAGCGTTAATGCAGCCGAGTTGACCGCCGCAGCCTGGAACCAGCTGTACGCGCCCCGTACAACTATTGTAGTGTGCCACTGCAAAACCATCCCACACTGTTTGCATGTAATATGCCCCTAAAACGTGCATGTACTACGTACCACAGCAACACCATCCCACACTATTTGCAAGTAGTTTGTCCCCAAAAAAGTGGATGCAGTTCTAAATCGGTTAAACTCTCGTGCTGGTTTTGTCGCGGGTCGTTGCTGCCGGCATTTGTTTTTTGTGAACGCAGGAGGAGGCGTTTCTAGAGAACGTGAAGGACCTCGAGGAACGGGCCTCCCGTGCCGAAGTCATGTACGGGGGGGAGAACGCCTCGCGAGAGGTAAGCGCCCCTACTTATCCTATTACAGTAGTGGTCCCTCTATAATGCCGGTATTTCCGGCTGGCACACACCGGCACTATAGAGGGACCACTGCTGTAACCCTTTTGGGACCCAGGTTTGGCGACTAACACTATGTAGGGTGCGGTTTTATTACCCTAGAAGTATGCCTCCGTGCATACCCTATTAACCCCCTTGGGACTTGAGAGGTGAAGCAATGTCGAAATATGATGACGATTACAGCACCAGCCACACCAAAGCAGACAGGGTTGCTAGGGTTAGGGGATGTTTTTTTAACTGCAATGTTACGAGCTGTACCACACGCGCGCAGCATGGTGATACTCGTACTGCCGCACGCTCTTCCTAATAAGACCGCTGCTAATGGCAAGGCGATGTTGAACAAAAAAGTTTCCAATTTTTTTTTTTAGGTTTTGCTGAAGAGATTTTCGTATCCGTCGCTGTGGGGGAAAAACGATAAAAAAAAAATATATTGTAGTTTTGTTTTTGTCAGGCGGCGCTATTTCTCGATGTTCAACAAGCCTCGGCCGACGTTGTCAATCGACCACGATTGACCCTCGATCTCGAGATAGAGACAACCCACGGCCAACCCTCTTCGTTCCGGACAAGGCCACATGAATGTAGGTGACATCGCCGAAGAGTTCATGTTGATCCATGGTCTAGGGCACGAGAGGTTGCCCCCGTTGTCTTGTGGCCTGCCGTCAAATCTGCTCAAAATTCTATTTTTCGTCCGTTCGGGAGCGATCGAGATTTTTTGTCTCTGTTTTCTACACGCCAGCCGCCAAATGTAGTTTTAACAGAAGCCTGGTCGGCGCCCGCCACACATCACGGGCCGTAGTGTGAGCACTGTACGCCAAGGATGGGTCGGAGCCCGTAACCAGCTCGCCACGTTCAGATTTCACGACGTTGTCGGTGACTTCGTCGAACGAAGTGTGTTGAGCACACGAAAACTCGCCGTTTCAAATCCAAGATTTGCGATTTGCTTGAGAATTGCTCACGCAGATGTTGCCCACGATTGCCGCCAGGAATCCATTTTTTCTGAAAAATTGGAAAGTTCCAAACAAAAGTATAAAAAATTAGGCCCATAGGCAGTCGTACAGGAATGCTTTGGCTGGTATCTTTGATTTTTTTTTTTGCAACATCGCCCTGCCATTAGCAACGGTCTAATGTATTTATACGGTTGATAAGATCGCACTCGTATTTTTTTTGGTTGCTAGATATGGGTCCCAAAACGTTTGGGACACAGATATAATAGCGACCAGCACAATGTAAGGTGCGGTCTTATCACCCGCCTAGTAGTGGGAGCGCGCAGCAGTAAGACTAATATTATCATGCTGCGTGGGTGTTGGGAGGTGTTCTTGCACTGTAGCCCGGGTGCACCCCCTACCTCCTCAGCCCGAGCTGCTTCGCGCGACCGATACTGTAATCGTCACGTTTTTTCGACACCTCTTCCCCTTGAAGTCTCTACGGCGTTATCCCCTTGAGAACTTCACCTACGTTTTTTGGGACAACCTGCTTGGAAATTGTGTGGGTCATTTTGCAGTGGTGGAAGGGTTAATCGCGCTACTATTAGATGTACGGGGTGGGGCGTGCATCGCGTTCCGAAACGAAGAGGCGGAACACCATGTGGACTCTTCATAGGTTCGGGAAAGCCGCGAGAACCGCGTGACACACACGGTTCTGGGAATGTTCGCTTAATTTCCTCCCCCCCTACCCCTGCTTGCATGCTCCGATGCATGTGCATGCTCCGATGCATGTGACGCCCGGCGCACGCGCACCATTCACTTCCCTCTGTTCTCACCGTCTTCCTTCGCTTACCTTCCCCCCACACCCCACCCCACCCCACCCCACCCGACCTGTATTCGCTATCCATCTGTGTCGCTGTTTGTTGTCCATCGTGGCGACCATGAATCGCTTTGCCACCACCATTCATTGGCCCTGCTGCCCGAGCTAGGACCTGCAAGGCCAGCTGGTGCAGGCGAGAGAAGCTGCATTGGCGGCCTCTAGCAGCGCGCAGGGGGAGCTGTCCGCGGTAAGGGGGACGGTATTGTGCACAAATGGGACGGTAGGTAGGGATGTAATCATTGTCATGCATGGTCGTAGGGGGAGGGTTGAAGGAGGGGGTTAGCTGCCCGGCTGGGACGGTAGGGGGGTTGGAGGGGAAGTGGGGGGTATATTCATCGTATCATGCATGACCGTAGTCCGTAGGACCATAGACCCTCGCACCCCTACAATACCGGGACGGAGTACGTCGGGTTTTCAGCGACCAGGCAGATGTTGCGTGCATCAAACCCGAAGCGCCGTGAGGTGTTCGGCGAATCGCATGGAGGGCGATCAAGGGAAGCGGGGGGGGGTAGCTGCCCGGCCGGGCTGTGGCCCTGCATTACAGCACATCAGCGAATATGATTCTTGCGGATTCTGGGTGTGTTTCGGGATGCGAACCGGCTTCGTCCCTCCTCCTCCTCCTCCTCCTCCTTCCTGCTCCCTCCTTCTGCCGGTCACCATCAACAACCACCCGTCATTCTATTGCAGATTAAACGACTGGCACGGAGAAAAAGTCGATAGATTTACTGTGTAGATGTACGAACTAGGCCAGCCAAGACGCTGCCGGAGCGGTTGGTTGGCCATGGCCCGCTCAATGTAACCCCTTTAAAACTGCATCCTCCTTTGTGGGGACAGCTCACTTGGAATTAGTATGGGGTCATTTTTCCAGTGGGAAAAGGGTTGAAGTATGTGGGCGTGAAAAATTGACACGGCATTTGTTGTTCATGCACCAATCCGTCGTGGTGAACACGACGCTCAACCGCAGGTGAACCTCCGCGTCGTGTCCCTCGGGCAAGACGTCTCTGCCCTAACCGCGGAAAACAAGGTTCTGGCGCAGCGGGCGGCGGGAGCGGAGGCTCTCGCCAGCTCGGCCGCCGCATCGATGGCCGAGACGGGCGCTCGGCTGGAGGAGGCCTCCACGGAGAATCTTCGCCTCGCTGCGGCGGCGGCGCAGGTGGGCGGTGCTTTTTGATACCATGCGGTGTTCAAATTTCGTGTGGACCAAGACTATGGTAGGGGGAGCATCCCTGTTTTCACTGCCGAGTACCGATATACCTTGGCAGTCCACTCGCGCATTTTCACTACCAAGTTTACAGACCACTCGCGCGAGTGACTCTTCGCCTCGCCCAAAAATTGACTTAAAAAATTTAGGGTAAAAAGGCGTAACAAACAATTTCATGTCGGCGGTGCATATCGCGAAACCGAACAGCACACAAGCTTAACATCGCGAAGAAATAGGATAGCCACTCGCGCGAGCCCTAATGGTGTCCCGCCTCAACGCCTTCATTTGAAGCTGTCATCCATACGCAAGACAGTACGCACAAGGTGCGGAAGTCTTCCTCACAAGTGGTTCTTAGTAGGATGCAGCTCACCCTTCATGCGACTCGCCGAACACCTCACGGTGGTTCGCGCTTGGTGCACGCGATGTCTGCCTGGCCGCTGAAAACCCGGCGTGCTCCGTCCCGACATTGTAGGGATGCGAGGGTCAATGATCTTTAAGACTACGGCTATGCATGAAGTGAGTACAACCCCCCCCCCCCTTGCCGTAATAGCCTTGGTCTGTGGTTTTCGTGCAGGTGGGTATAGTGCGCCTTCCGCTGTTCCTGCCTGCACGTGCCCAGGAGGAGCACAACATTCTGGTTCCCCGAAATGTTCCGCTTGTGGGAGGGGGGGGTTCTCAGAACTGTCCGCGATATTTGATGCCTTCCACAAGGGTTATCGTATTGATGTTGCACCTGATATACCCTGGCATCGTCACAATAGTTTAACCTTCTACTACTGCAAAAATGAGCATGCACTATTTCCAAGTAGTCTGTTCCCAAAAACGTGGGTGCAGTTCTAAAAGGGTCAAGTAGCGAACGTTTAACGGTTCGAGCGAAACGCTCGTTGCTATGTACCCCCGCCCGCCCGCCCGCCCCCAATCCCCTCTGGCGCACGCCTCCTCGCTTCAAGCCGTAATGACAGGCAGTTTACGTTACTCAAGACGTGTGTAACTATTGACTTTGTTTTTGCCCACCACGCAAGTTCCTCTGGCCGTTTTTTTTTCGCTGCCGTCGGCTGCGTCAGGAGCGAGAGTTGACAGAGAAGCAGTGGCGCCAGCGAGAGAAAAGGTGGCGTCTGATGGCGTTGACGGCGCGGTCGCAGCAAGGGGACGGCGAGAGCGGTGAAAACGGCGGGCATTGGGAGGGAGGGGCTAGGGTGACTGCCATTTTAGAAGAGGTGGGCGTCCACGGGTGCTTGCCGTTCGCCGCGGTGGGAGGAATCGCACTGCAGGACCACACGCTCGATGTCAGATATTACGTTTTATAATATTATTAACATATTATTTACATATTGTCAAAGCTCATTGGCTCAGTTTTCACCGAATTTGGCTCAAGTTGCACCGCATTTGTACATCACGCAGCTTGCAAAGCTGAGTATCGACCACTCAGCCGGTCGATCTCATAGCTGGCGTATTCTATACCTGGTATCATTGTTTCAAATATACCAGGCACCAAGCATACGTTAGCTGTGAGTTCGACCAGTTGAGTGGCGTATTTCAAAACGATTGTATTAAGTATGTATCGTATCTACTGGATATTTACGAGTACAGTTCTTGGTTGGATATGGACCTCAGTTGGTCGTCCGCCTTTTCTCTGTGCGCTACAACATCGAATGGAATCCTCGATCTCACAGTGAAGTGTACGTTTGTTTTTAATAAAAACACCGGTGCTGCAGGTGGAAGATCTGCGAGAGACGGCTGCGCGACTTGCCCGAGACAAGAAAAAGCTGTTGGACCAGCTGTCGCGGCTGATCCCTGCTGCAGACGGAGAGACGGTCGGCGGAGGGGTCGAAGGTAATGGCGATGCTGATTGCACTAACGGGAGATTTCCATTCAGCATGCCCGGTAGCAGCGGGGTTAGGGGACAGGAGGAGGAAGGCGTCTGGAAGAACAACATCGGCGACGGTCGTAATGGTGGTCATGAACTGCAACGAGAGCGAGGTGTGGAGGAAAGTCGTGCCCGGGTGGAAAGCTCCGGTAACGGCAGCAGCGGCGGTGGTAGCGGTGGCGGCAGCGCTCCGGGAAGACGATACCATGAAGAAGAAATCTCAAAGGATGACGGCATGGTGGCCGACACGTGGCGCACAGAAGAAAAAGCAAGGCGCAGGCGGGAGAGGGAGAACGATGACGACGACGAATACTGTAGTATAGATGCACAGGGCGATGATACTGGAGTTCGAACTTTGCCGGATGAAGTCGACAAACGCGGCGGACGAGGGGGTAGTGTAGACGCGCAGGGTGGTGGGGTTGAAGGGCGCACCCTGCTGGATGCAGAAGACGAGGCGTTGTTGGTGCCCCGGGGAGGGCCAATCCCCGTCCCCTGGATGTTAACGCCGCACAGCCTGGGTGCAAGGGAAAGGGGTGGGACGGGAGGGAAGTCGATCGCGGTGGCTTCTCTTCTCAGGTATCTACAGCAATACGCGGCGGTGCATGCATGCTCCATAGCACTCCGTGAAGAGCAGATTGCCTGAGCAATTAGGTGGCTACGGGGGAAGGAGACCAAGACACAAACCAAACAAAAAACAGGCATTTGGACAGACGTAGAGTGTGTGTGTGAGAGAGAGACGGAAAGAAAGAAGGAAAGAAAGAAAGAAGGAAAGAAAGAAGGAAGGAAAGAAAGAAAGAAAGAAAGAAAGAGAGCAAGATGGAGAGGGATAGATATAAAAAGAAAGAACACGAAATTACGTCCCACGATGGTGACGTCCGATGGCCCCATTTGACCCCATTCGAGCGACAGCTCGTGAACCGTTTCGTGGGCCACAGCAACTCATTGTTCATTTTAATTGTCAAAATTAAGCAGACATCTCAGCCATGAGGTCGAGTGTTTCGTCCAAACACATAGTTTCAAGCTGCGTGTGATACTTCGATCGATCGTGCTACTACTTCTCTCCGAATCCCGAAAATAGTCAATTAACCAATGAGTATCCCATCCCTGTTTATTTAATAAATGAAATTACTCCCCCTTAATAGTATCCATATCTCCGAATCCCGATAGTAATTAGTTATGTCCCCTGTATCGATAGCCCCCTACCCTCCCTTCTCATGTATGTTGACCACCCATGCCCATCCGCATCCCGAACATGATTTTTGCAGCACGTCCTCGGGGCGGCTAGAGCGGGACCTAAGGCGGAGGGAGCACGACGCCCTGCTCGCCCTTCTTCGCGACGAGAACATTATCTCCGACTCTGACCAAAGGGTGCTAGCGCGCATGCGGCGGAAGAAACGGCGTCCTCGGGCGGGGTCGTGTCGCGAGGGTGGCGTGTCTACAGCGGCCGCAGTGGCCGGCTTCGCGGGCGACGACGTTAGTGGTGGGCGGTACGCTGAACGCGGGCGGGAAGAGGAGGACGAAGACGAAGAGGACGAGGAGGAACGCGGAAGCAAACAGAAGGACGAGGACGAGGAGGGGAGCGAGAACGAGGACGATCACGCGGGCACATCACGGCTGAAAACGCCTTTGACGCCTGAGGCATGGCGCGATGTTCTCGCGGTGCTAGAACGCTCCCTGCGACTTGTTCGGGGAGCCGGCCAAGCAGGAAAGGAAGAGGAGGAGCAGCGACGACCTCAACGGCGACGACAAATGGCGACGGCTGACCCCTTCGACACATCTTCTGTCACCAAAAACGATGATAGTCCGTCAGACCACCGGCAGGCTTCTCTCTCCTCCGCCGCCCCCCGACCGGGTTCACTTTCTCCTAAGCCCCCGCGGCTCCGTGGTCGTAGCAGTAGTAGTAGTTGTTCGACTAACGGTCACAGTGGCGGCGTCCTTGGCCCGGCAGGGGGAGACGACGATGCCCGCGGCTCTTCGTGGTGTGATTCTCGATCCCACCCGAGAAGCGGCGGTGCGAGCCCTCGAAAGGCATATTGCGGACGCCGATGCGAGCGATCAGAGGTCGAAGAGGTGAGTTCAGGACCGCCAGGAGGGCCGGAGCGTCGCATTGGTTACTGCGACTGGACATACCCCGTTTACCGTAATCCACGCATAATAACACACCCCCTTGGACAAGTTTCCAAGCCGATTTTCTGGACAACGGGGAGAGTGTCGACGCCGAGCGACCCGTCAATGGGCTGATCTCAACGAGATATTCCCCAAAACCACCATTTTCGTTGTGTTTGCCCCGCTCGTTTAGGAGAAAATCGGCTTGGAAATTCATCCCAAGGGGTGTGATGTTATGCATATTATGCCGTTTGTGATCCCGCCACGGCATCCAGCCCTGTACCGCACGTGAACAAGCTGTTTTGGTTATGGTTTTGTTCTTGTTCTCGTTTTTTTATAGCGCTTTACGTTGTTTACCGAGCGCAAGTTGTTTTCACGCCGTGCCGTTTTCTTATGCTTTGTAGACGAAACATATGCCGAGCACTTGAGAGCTATAACGCACAACTCACCGCATGCTGTTGTATGCTACGTGGAGTCGTAGAAAAAAAAGACAGTAAGAACGGTATCACCAAGCAGGTACTGCCGCAAGCTCAAAAGTGATCTGCTGTGCAGGAGACAATAAACGAAGCCTAGAGTTCATTGAGAGGCACTCTGTACCCACCGGGTCGCGTATGATGGCGCCATGTAACGCACATGCGACTTTGGGCTTTGCGCAAACAGTAGTTTATGTCCATACACTGCACATCAGGGGATAATCCAAGCAGCGTTAAAAAACGATGAGCCCAGTCCAGATCACCCGGAGAAACATGCTAAACAAATCGAGAAGACCGATGACGTCACACTTGTTCTCCTCTGCCAAAAGTTCGAAACATATTGCTTGACGCGCGTCTGCCAAATTGTTAGGCCAGCGCCAGTGCCTCGCGTCGTCCAGGCAGCCATGACCAACATAACGACCACGAAGACGACCACGCCAACGACAACGACCACGACAACGACCACGATAACGACCACTTCAGGGACTCCGGCGAAGACGCGTCGTCGTCAGCCACCTTACCCGGCGCTCTGACCTCCGCTTTACGAGACCTTCTATCCTCCACCCTCGGCGTGTCGGAAGAGAAGTTGAGGGAAGCGCCGCTCCCTGAGCTGGTGGGGGCGTTGCGGTGCGAGTGGGAAGCGTTGTTGGAAGGGATGGTAAGCACTGGCTTACACGTGGCCCTATCTGACGTGGGAGGGGGTGATAGAAAATGGGGTGGGGGGGGTGAAAGGGGGAAATAATTTATGAGCAAGAAACGAGCCCGACTGGCATATTGGAGGGGACGATGAGCGCTGGCTTACTTGTGCCCCCTATCTAACGTGGGAGAGGGTGACGAAAATGAAATTAACGAGGAATATAGAGAACATGAGCGGCCGACGTATATATCACGCAGCTTGCAAAATTGAGTATCGACCATTCAATTGGTAGAACTCACAGCTGGCGTGTTTGTAATAACTTTGTGGAATAAGAGCGGTTGGTGAAAGAGGAGAAGGATTTATTATTCCCAGAGCAAGATCCGGGCCCGATTGGCTAGCATGCACCCAAGAATTTTACCTTGGGAAAAGAGCGTGTCTGGACGATGCGCCGTAACGAGTAGGTTCACCGAATTGATCCCGATGTATTCTTCGTGTACGGAAAGAGGCCCGATTCAAGCGAACGATGCGCTAGAACGGTCGTCAACCTAACGTGCGGAGGGGCGACAATGATTACGGGTGTTGGTGTAAGTGTGGGATGTGTTCCGGGGCACACCATAAGGCCCGTTAACGGGCGGTACGGGCATGCCTCCAATTTTTTACAGAGGGAAGGCTGGAATGGTTGTGCGGAGACTTCTTAGTTGCGATTTGTTGTAGACAAAGCGTGCGATTGTTGCACTTCCTCCACGCCACCATGTGTGGCCTCTGGAAAAGCTCTAGACGTTTTCCTGCGACCGCCTATCCCCGGAAATATGCCTGCGTACGCAGACAAAATCAGCTCTACCTCTGTCCGCACTGCATATTCGATGCATTCACCTCACCACAGGCAGCGCTGTTGCTTGCCCTTCCCTCCCCCTTTCGGTTGTTTTCCACACGTGCTCGAATCGGCAGGCGGCGATGAAAAAGGAGGTTGACCTTGCTCGGCAACAGGCCGACGCAGTTGCTGCTGCGGCGGCGGGAAAGGACGGCGATAGCAACACCCATATCGGGTCGTTCACTACTGGGGGTCAACAACTGCTACCACCGCAGTCTTGGGCATCGAACGCGAAACCCGGCACGACTCCCAGCGCTATTACCGCTGCCGTCAGTGTTTCTGCTGCTGAGCTATGGCGGGCTGAGTCTGCGGAAAATAAACTACACTCTACCAAACTAGAGGCGGCTTTGACGGAAGCGAAGCAGAGCTTGGCGGGAATTAGGGCAAAGGCGGAGGCTGCCGCCGGGGAGGCCGGAAATAGGCTTGCGGCGGTAAGAGACGTCGGCGTTGCCAGGATTCGAAGCACGAGAGCGTAGGGGGGGGCGGGGGGGCTTGTAGTCACACTCATGCTGCCGTAGTTATTAAACCGTAGACTCGCATCTCTTCAAAGCCGGGACGGAGCACAACGGGTTACCGCCGACCAGGCAGAGCGGGGGCGGGGGGGGGGGGGGTCAAGTGTCCGGTTAGATGGGCTGGATCCACGCCGGTGTCTCGCAGCGCCGCTGGTGTATTTTGTGACTGTTGTGGGAGAATATTTCCGTACGGTATCGTGGTTATATTTTTTGTGTTCTTGGCGCTGCACTGGCTGGAAAAACCCCTACTGCGGTGCATCTTTCAGCCGCGTTCTTAACCCCTTTAGAAGTGCACCCACGTTTTTGGGGACAACCTTGGCATTAGTGTAGGTTTTGTTTTTCTAGTAGTAGGGTTATGCAAGAGAGTGCAACGCTCCCAGAGAGGCTTGCCGGCCCAGAGGAGAACCAACGACCACATGCGGCAATCCCCTACAAATTTGGCGGTGGCTACAGCACGTACGACCTGAAATCTTACGACTATATAGAAGCGACTATTAACAGCAGATTGCAGCACGACCCCAATGTCTTCGTCCTACCCTCTCGGCACGCGCGACCCGGAATCTTACGACTAGTTATGAGCGAATGATAACAGAAACTTAGAACAAGATCCCAATGTCTTCCTCCCTCCCCTCTTCTCGCCGTATCCCCGCGCCTCTGTTCCTCTTTCTCTCTCGCTCACCGCCCCGTCCTTTCCGTATTCTCGCGTCCCCTTTCCTCCTTCTCTCCCGCTCTTACCGCCCTGTCCTCTCCTCGCGCACCATCTCCGCTTTCTCTCTCGCTTACCGCGAACCGACAATTAATAGTCCGAGCGCGACCGAGAAGAAGCAACGGCGCGCCTCGTCGTGGCGCTCCGAGAGCTCGCCGACGAGCGCGCGGAACACGCCTCCCGTCTCGCCGCCCTCCAGATAGAACTCCAAGCTTCCGTCACGTCGGCCTCAACGTCGAGAGCGGCGGCCGCGGCCACGGCAGCGCAAGCGTTAGCGGAGGCGGCGGTTCTACGGGGCGCGATTGGGGACTGGGCGGGCAAGGCCGAAGGGTTAACGGCAGCGGTGGATTCGTGGAAGCGGCGAGCTGAGATAGCTGAGAAGCGCGCGGGGGAGCTCGAGTTTGCCGCTGAGGAGGAGGCCGGATGGGAGGGCGGGCATGAGGAAGGCCGGGAAGAGGGTAGACGAGAAGCGGAGCAGAGGTGCGGGTGCGGCGTGGCAGGCTATATGCAGTAGCGGCGTTGTGTGTGCCGGCTTTTGCTGTTATACCTCGATATGAAAGTATTGTTTTGACGTGAACCGAGGTGAGATGCAGTTGCGGCGTGGCAGGATATAGTGGCGGCGCGGTGCATGTTTCCGGTTTGCTGGTATAGCAGAACATTCATATAACGTATTCGGTTTGAATCGAGGCCTACTCAACTGTTGCCCTGGGCTGTATGCATGTATCCACCTCGGTGCAGAAGTTTTTGTCGCGACTCCAGTCAGACCGCGACAACAATTTGCATCATAGGTCTAACCTATGTGTAGAGCATGCTACGTAGAGCGTATGCTGTTGTAGAGCTCGTCAGAGATGGCTTAAGCTGTACCTATTGCTTGCTAGGGCTTGCTAAACGTATGATTTGAGACACGTAACTATGGCTGGACAGGGCTCGCAAGGGTTCGCACGGGCATTCCAGGGCTTGCTAGTGTCTGTTAGGACCCGGTGGATCCGTTAGAGCATTGCCGTGCTCGCGAGGAAGTGAGACCTATTGCGAAATAGTATGCTTGTTGGAGTACAACACCCTGCTCCCGTTGTTTCTCCCCAGTTTGCAGTTTGGTCCACTTCGCTTTCAAGGACGTGCCAGACCGGTCAGTTTAATGATTGGCAGCCAAGAGATGTTGCTTATCCCAATTAGAACTGCACCCACGATTTTAGGGACGTACTGCTTGAAAATTGTATGGGATATTTTTTGCACTAGTAACGGGGTTAAATTCAACTTTTGATCGAGTGCCTCCTAGCACAATGTGTAATCCACTCGAAGGCGGTCGGGTCAACGGCATCATCGCCAAGAGATACACACAAAGTTTATCACCGCTGCTTATTTCCTACCCCGCACGCGCGATGATGGGACAGGGTTGAAGCGTTGGAGTCGGCACTGGAGAAGCTTGCTGAAACGGGTTGGGCGGCAGAGGGACTTTCCAAGGAGCAGCTCGAGGTCACCCGAGAGGTACGAGCTGTCGCGTTGCCGGCCTGAGACAAGAAACGGCTTGTGACCGGTGCCTCAGGTTTCGCGCGCGCCGATGCGCCAGCCAAGAAGATAGCACTTGCGCGTTCGTTGTATTTTTCCCTCCCGTGTACTCTTTCCCTCTCTCTATGCCTCTATCTCTCCTTCTCCCCCTGCCTTTTCTCCCCCCCCCCCGCCCACCCCCTCTTTTGCTCTCTCTCTCTCTCACTCTCTCTCTCGTTCTCTTTATCTTTTTCTGTTTCTCTCCCTTTCGTCGATTTCGAACACTGTCGTGCTCACTACGTTCTGATTTTTGAAACGCCGATCGAAACCGCGACCGAAGCAGATCTCGATGGAACGCGACGATCTCGTCGAGGAGAACGAAAAATGTGCGGCGAGACTCGACCAGCTCACCGTTGCATTGAAGGACCAACGCGAAGAGAAGTCTCGGCTGGCAAATCAGGTATGACCAAGTTTAGCGCGGAAGGGCAACACCGCCATCGCTACGTCAGTCCCCCCCCCAAGTACACCCCCCCCACCCACTACAGCAGTAGTGGCAGGATATGGGGTAACTAACATAGAACTGACCTAAAAAACAAATAAAGTAAAGAGCACCCAAATGTGATATGTCTCTATTCGGAGTAGGAACGGTGCTCCGTCTCGAAAGAGATGCGTGGTCAATGGTCAATAATAAATTAATTCATTCGAAGCTGTCATCCATATGCAAGAACGTACGCACACGGTGCGGAAGTGGCTCTTGGTAGGATGCAGCTCACCCTTCATGCGACTCGCCGAACATCTCACGGCGTTTCGCACTTGGTGCACGCGATGTTTGCCTGGTCGGTGAAAACCCGACGTGCTCCGTCCCGGCATTGTAGGGATGCGAGGGTCTATGGTCATATGACTACGGCTATGCATGAAATGAGTACACCCCCCCGCCTCCCCCTCGTTTTGTTTTCTTGAATCTGCATTCCGATCTGACGACATACCTGGTAGCGCATACAACCTTTATAGTCCGAAAACGTACACTGTCGGGAGGCCTCAACCATCAAAATGCTCTCTTGGTGTGTGATGGTCGTGTGAAGGTTGTGATTTCTCTTGCCTGTGTGTTAATGTGGTGTCAACCGACCTAAAGCGGGAAGGTTATGCAAGCTGGTTGTTGTAAATATTTCCGACCCTTTTTCGCCGTTGCCCATCGACAGTCGTGTCATCGGTTGTAAGGACAACATTCGGGTTTTGCGCGCGGCCTCCTTGAGTGAAAACCCAGCCTACGCTTATATCCATTATGCTATCAACTCTTTTGGCATAATTGGGCTTTTTAAGAGCATAAAAGAAGCGTAATTGTGCTATTTTTCGATAATAACAAGCATAATTGGGGGGAAAGCACGGTAGCATATTTTTTTGTGTTCATGTCCAGCTAACAGCATTAAAAAATCGGGGGAAAGCGCAGAATGGATCTAAGCCTAACCCAGCCCTCGCGTGTGGAAAGAGATCTTACCCTCCGTACCGCTGGGTCCGATGTCGAGATCCGGAGTTTTTTCTGCGATCATGGAGTAGCGCGGAGACGGGGGGAGGGGTGTACTCATTGCCATGCATGGCCGTAGTCTTTAGACCATACGACCACGCGGAGAAGGGGTGAGACGTACTCATTTGTTGCTTGCCTTAGTCGTTTAACCATTGACCACGCATCCCTTTCGAGACGGAGCAAGGGGGGCATGTGGAGTTGTTTACATTCTTCCCTTGTTGCATCCAATGGTGGTGACCTATACGCGCTTTGTCTCATTCGGTTTCGGGCGCGCAAGCACATGGTCGCCTGATTCGGGGCGGCACTAGCTGGGGTGGGCTCGGCGGCGAATATTTTCGAGACCTGGGGCATTATCGAGATGTCGGGCGTTCACCCTTTTAGAAATGCAGAAAATGATCCCACACTAATTCCAACTCATTTCCCCCCAAAATCGTACCAGGTAGATGCAATTCTAAAAGTAAACGAGGCGTCGGACGCTGACAAGGCATCGGGCACGAGCGAACAGAGCCCACTATCATCGAAATCCCGGCGGGAGAGTGAATATGCTGTCCTTGTCGAATCCCGTCGCATGTTGTCGTCCACGGCCTGCGACCCTATTGCTGTGTGTCGTTTTGTTTTTAAACGTTTCCCTCGGCGCCGCCGCCGCCCCCACCCCCGCCACATCTCTCCTCTTTTTCGTGTTTGCCCAACACGTCCGTGCCCATTCAGAAAGGACAACGCCCCAGTCGTAACAGCCTGGATCGTTACCCCCATCCCGCTGAACAAGAACGTTCCTGGTTAACCCCTTTATAACTGCACCCGCGTTTTTGGGGACAAACTACTTGGAACTAGTGTGTGAGCATTCTTGCAGTGGAAAAAGGTTAGCGCCTCGAATTTCCGAGGCATTCAAGCTTACCTATCATAGACCTCTACTCCCGAGAAGGGCATATACATATAAATAGTAATACACGTTCATTTTTCCCTGCCCCCCCCGTCGCTCACACACACTCGCGCCAAACAGTTGTTGGACCGCGAGCGAGGGCTTGAGGCATTGCGTGCGCAAGCAGATGTCGAGAGGGTGAAGGTTGCGCGACTGCAAGAGGAGGTGAGGGGACGCCACATGTTTTTCTTCTCTGTTCACCATCCCTTTTCTTTCCGGGTTAACTCGTAGGAGATGTTACCCTCAGCGGCCTTCTGGACAAGCCGTGGTTACAGGTGTCTTCACTTCTCTCCCCCGGTACATACCTCCATTTTTATCGCGCATAGGGTTTAGCATTCCCACTGTTCGTCGATTTGCATCAAATTTAGCTAACTCGCGCTCTCTTCCTCGTGGTGTGATTGTCCGCCCTCCTCCGCTTACTGCGCCGCTACTTTTTTGTATTTCGTTTAAAGGCCGGGAAGGCTCAGGGCGTCTGCCGGGAGATGGCTGACCGCCTCTTGGAGCTGCAGGCCACAAAGGTGTGTTTTCTACGGGGGTGGGAGTGAGGGG